>CM040170.1:24805040-25405040 GCA_022606695.1 Vaccinium macrocarpon | reverse complement strand
AGGAACATGAATAACAGAACTGCCAGGTTTGAAACTAGGAATAGGAGAAAGAGAAGTATAGGACTGAACTGAAGAAGAAGAAGATTGAAGTAGTTTTTGGTAAGGAAAATCATTCTCAAGGAATTTTACATGTTTGGAGATATAAACTTTATGAGTGACAAGATCTATACACCTATATCCTTTGGTAGAGGCACAATAGCCAAGAAATATGCAAGAGTGGACCTAGGTTCAAGCTTATTTGGTGCATATGGCCTTAACCATGGAAAACAACAACAACTAAAGGGTTGTAAGGGAGTATAATCAGGTGCTTGGTTGTACAAAACATGATAGGGAACTTGAAAGGCAATGGAAGAATTAGGTAACCTATTAATTAAATAGATAGCTGTGGTAATAGCCTCTAACCAAAATGTCATAGGCAATTGAGCTTGTTGAAGTAATGTGATAGCTATCTTAATTATGTGACCATGCTTCCTTTCGGCTACACCATTATGTTCTGGTGTATAAGGGTAAGTTGTTTCATGATAAATGCCAAAGAGAGCAAAAAAATAGGCCATTGATTTACTAAGGAACTCACCCCCATTATAAGTTCTAATAGTTTTGATGGTGAAAGAAAAATGAGTGGAAACAAACAATTTGAAAGCTTGAACACAAGGATTGACTTCTGACTTGGCATGTAATGGAAAGAGCCAACAATATTTTGTGTAATCATCAATTAAGAGTAGATAGTATTTATATCCAGAAAAAGAAATCACAAGGGAAGGTCCCCATACATCCATGTGAATTAGTTCAAAAGGAGCACTTGTATAAGAAGTGGACATAGGAAATGGTAGTTTATGGCTCTTGGCCTTATTACATGAATAGCAGTCAAGATGAGTAACTGAAGGTATAGAAAGATTATACTTCTTTGACAAAACAAGAAGCAAACCAGTATGAGGGTGACCCAATCTGTTGTGCCACAAAGATGTAGTTGAAGATAGACTTAATAGAGCTGTGGTTGATTTAGAGGAAGGAAGCAGGGGGTATAGTCCCTTGTGATAGGTCCCTTGATGTGAGATTTGGAGTGTGGTCTTGTCCTGGATGACATAACCACAAGAATCAAACGTAATAACACAGTTATTGTCCTTTGCAAATTGGTGCACAGATAATAGGTTGTGTGAGATTTGAGGGACATGAAGAATATTGGTCAAATTAAAGCAATGAGTAGGAGTAGAAAGAAAACCTTTACCTGAGTTTGCAACTTGAACAGACTGCCCATTGCCAATAGTAACAGAATTGGTTCTAGGACCTTCATTAGGACACTAAATGTGGGATGAATCATGTGTCACATGAGATGTTGCTCCAGAATCCAAGAACCATGTAATGGAAGGAGGAGTTGTAGAAGGTTGGGAGTTATAACATGGTGCAAAAGTAGTTGACAAAACATAACCACCATAAGGAGCACCTTTTCCAACATTCCCATAGTATCCCATAGGGTCAGGTGACACAAACATAGCCTGAGCAGAGTTCCCAGCATTGTGTCCATGCCCTGGAGCATTCCCATATCCATTTGGCGGACCAAAGTTAGAATTTCCATTACCAGCATTGTTGCCATATCTTGGAGCATTCTCATATCCAGTTGGCTGTCCAAAAGTACTAGCAGAAGTCCTATAACTTGTCATAGCTTGTTGATTATAACCAGGATTATAGCCATAACTTGTCATGCCTTGCTGATTATAACCAAGATTCCCACCATAGGTACCACCTGAATGTCCTGGAGGTCTGTAGGATAGATTCTGCCTATGATAGCAAGAATGAGCCAAATGATTGGTTTTGCCACAAATCTGACAGCCCCCAACAAATCGCATAACAGGTCCTTCTTGTTGTGAAAATTGATTTCTATTGTATCTAGAATTGTTGTTGCATTGGTGCAGGAAAAGGATATTGAAAGGGCATAATTGGAGGCATTAACGACGGAATACCAGTTTGCACACCAGGTGTTTGATAAATGGTATTAGGTGTATGAGCAGCAATACTAGGAGATGGAGCAGTAACACCAGTTTGCTGCATGTGTGGCGTGTGAGCAACAAAGATGGAAGTTGGATCAATACAATTATTCTCCATATGCAGGTCCTCAGCCATGAGCATGGAGGAAAAAGTGTTAAATGACAATGGTTCTGTTCGAGTGCGTATAGCTTGTTTGAAGGGATCATATGCTGTCTTCAGACCATTTAGGGTGTGAAAGATCAAATCCTCATCCTCCACACAATGACCAGATGCAGGTAACTTCTGCACAATTTCTTTAATAGAATCCAGATATTGTTCCATTGAACCATTCTTGTTCAAGCTATACAACTTACGCTTTAGGTCATGTACATGAGATCGTGACAGTAGACTAAATTTTTCCTCAAGTTTGGTCCAAAACTGAAAGGTATGGTCTGCTCCCACAACATGAGGAAGAATTGATGGTGTTAGGGTTGCAATGAGACAAGATAATAACATGCGATCAATAGTACCAAATCCTCTTATATTTTCTCACGCATAATAATACTACACTGTTATGGTATTAGTATTTGATTATTCAAGTTGCTCCTTTTATAGGTCATGCAAAAATGATGTATGGAATATCAGTACCCATTTGTAGGAAATATATATCCGCAATTAATTATAAATTTGATCAGGTCTTTAATGATACCTATCTATTTAATTTTTTTTCGTAATACTAATAGACAACATAAAAACTTACAAAATAATAGACTCAAATTGTGAAATGAGGAACAATCCTCGGGAAGGATTGCAAGTGAGATCATATCATCTTGATCTCCACCTTCGGCCTTATTGTCTCTTACATAATAAACGACTCGAATTGTGAAATGAGAACATAACGAGTCCTTGGGAAGGATTACACACGAGAGATCACAACTACAATTTTGATCCCCACCATCAGCCTTATTGATCCCCACCGTCGGCCTTATTTTCTCTTACATAATAAACGACTCGAATCATGAAATGAGAACGTAACGAGTCCTTGGGAATGATTACACACGAGAGATCACAACTACAATTTTGATCCCCACCGTTGGCCTTATTGTCTCTTACAAAATAAACAACTCGAATCGTGAGGAGTCCTTGAAATGATCACACACGAGAGATCACAACTACAATTTTGATCCCCACCGTCCACCACATTGTAGGTATAGAAAATTGCCACGTCGGGTCTGTCATCTGTGTGATTATCAAACTCCCCAATGGTAAATGCCAACTCCACGCTGGTCGGCAGTGCAAAACTCGCTAACTAGGAGACGGAGAGAGAGAGAGAGAGAGAGAGAGAGAGAGAGAGAGAAGACGTTTATTTTCCTACCCATCAAGAAAAGTACCAAACCCATTTCCCATTTGCGAACCCACTTCTCTCTTTCAACCTTTATATAAATATATATAAACACAATTCATCTATTTTTTGATAGACTTTCTCTCTCTAGACCGGATTCTGGGTTGTTCAACGGTAAGACTTCTACTCTCTCGACTCCTCCTCTCTAATTCTCGATCGCTGTTTGAACTGGTTTTTTTTTTCCCTTCCATTTGTGCTATTGAATTGGAGAGTGTTTGTGGTGTTATGATCGTAGTTAATCTTTGTCTGAATGAGTTTGGTTTTGACCTCTAATTATTGTGGGTTTTTGGTCTTTGATAAATTTTCCACTTTTCAAGCCCTAATTATCGTGGGTTTATGGCTTAGATCAATAATTTAGAGACTTTTCTAATCCGTGTCAATGAACTGTAAATGTGCTTCTTAGTTCTTACTGCTCTTGAATTGAAGTTTGGAGGGTTGTGTGGAAGTGAATCTAATTGAGGAAACATAGTTGTGTGTTGACTCTAGTTCTTTTTTGTTTGTTGACCTCGAGTTCTTGCGGGTTTGTTGGTCTTTGTCAAAATTTCTAATCAGTTTTTGTTGTTTCTTTATCGTGGGGTTTTGGTTTACATTCATGAAATAGGGAAGGTCAATTGAATTGTAAATTTGCTTCTTACAGAGCTTGATTTGGAGGGTGTTTTCTTTTTCCATAAATAATTTGAAGGGTGTTTGCGGGGTTGATGGAAGTGATCATAATTGGGAAAATATTCAATCTCTGTCTGATTAACTTTATGTTCTCTCTAATTCTTGCGGGATAATATGTCATAGTCAAAAATTCCTTTTAGTTTTTTTTCAATCCTAGGTCATTGTCAATTGAATTGTTAGGGCATTTATACATTGTGTATGTTTGCTTGTGTATGACACTTCAAATTTTATTTAGTTGTTATGATTAATTAATTTCACTGGAGATTTTTGCTGTCTAGGAGGATCAAAGTTAGGGCTCAGGTGAAGCTGTTGACAGTAGGACATGGCTAACATGGCTAATAATGCGGTGGCGTGTGTGGAGAGGGCAACGAGTGACATGCTGATTGGTCCGGACTGGGCTGTTAATATTGAGCTATGCGATATAATTAACATGGAACCTGGGTATTATTTCTTGTAACAAAATTTCGATTATTACTCATGTGATTCCTATGTATATGTATATGGGTGGCTCTGATTTTGTGAAGCTGAAAATAGTTGAATATCTTGAGCATGTGCATTTCTTTTGTGCTAACAGCCGTTTCGAATGCGATGACTTCACAAAATGAAGCTGAAAATAGTTGAATATCTTGAGCATGTGCATTTCTTTTGTGCTAACAGCCGTTCCAAATGCAATGACTTCAATAAATGGTGGCAACTGGCAAGATGCACATATTTAGTTGTTGTTTTATAATTTGATATTTCCTATCACCTACAGAGAAAAATCCCCCTAATGCTTGACATAGGATGGCTTGAGAATCTTGGACCATGCCTGTCCCATTGGGTTTCATGGCGATTTCAAGTGTAGAGAAGTAGTAACTAATGGATTTTGGGCTTGGCCTCAGGAGCGCAGTTTTAGGATTTTGAAGATTTACCTGTTGCATTATCTCAGGGCTAGCATTATTTGAAGAGCTGGTTAATATTAAAGAAAAGGCCACTTGATTTTCGAAAGCGATAGGGATTGATTAGGCTTGAATAGGTTTGATTGTGCTGAAAAAGAGGCTGTTCAAGGTATGTGAACAATAATATAAGGATAGTGTTATGTGAAAGAGCAGGAGCAGGAGCAAATTTCTGTCGGAGTATTTTGTGTGTTGGTTGGCAGTTGGATTAAACATAACTACATGTATTTTTTTGGATAATTGGATGTATTTTTTTGGATAATTGGATGTCCGAGCTAGCTTGCGCGCAGCTCAAATAGTTCTGGGGTCCTGGAGGTAATGACCGACCGTAACTCCTAGTGGCCCCAAGAGTTTGCTGGTAAAGGATTCAAACCTAATACCTTAGGTAAGAGCAAACCCCTAATTCCCAAGACAAAACCAAGCTACGTGTATTCATAAATTAACAAAAAAAAAATACATTCTTACATATCAATAACAGAGAAATGAATGACAATAACAAAAAATGAATTCCACGTACATTTTCAGTTTGCTCACAACAAATGAATTCCAGTTTATCTACAACAACAATAACAAAAACCATTAAGTCCCCAATAATTGAGGGTATGGGCGGGGGATGGATAGGAGACAGACCTAACCTTTGGCAATAAATGCACAAAAAAAAAGAAAAAAGAATTCCATGTTATACATTATCATATTGCTCTAGTTATGAGAGAGATTGCAGTAGGATTACACTTTTTTCAGAGAGAGAGAAGAGGGAGGAGGGGGGGTGTAGATGAGAGTTTGAGGGGACCAGTCTCTAATAATTATACAGAAAAGACAGCAAAATGTACTACTACTAGTAAGAAACTTGGGTGGTTTGCAGGGGCAAAACACCCCCCTTGCACACCCCCCAAGTCCGCCCATGCTACTGTACTTGACTGTGAAGTAAACTAATGGGATCTTTTGGGATATGGGTTTTGGAAGGAGTTGACTGATTAACAGATGGGGTGACTTGGGGCGTTTGCAGGGGCCGAACACCCCCCTTGCATCCCCCCAAGTCCGCCCATGCTACTGTTCTTGACTGCGAAGTAAACTAATGGGATCTTTTGGGATATAGGTTTTGGAAGGAGTTGACTGATTAACAGATGGGGTGATGTTGGAGTTTCTAGATAGGTTGTATTCTGATCCTTGAATGGAGATGGGTGCAACTTACGAGGAGTGAGGAGGGAAACATATTTCATACGTCTGAACTTCTAACTATTACAAAGGAGATAACTAGTTTAAATAGAGCCCTAATACTAAAAAGACTATACTACTCTTAACATAGAAATAAGATTACAAAAGCAACCCTAACTAAAAGATAAAATACACAATAAAACCCTATACATTTCTATACCTCCACAATGGGGACTATGGTTTGACATGGTTGTGATTATGGTCTGGAAGGTGTAAGGTAAAATCAATGAAAAACAACACTTGACTGCAAGTAGCCTGAATAGCCCAAGAAGCTTCAACCAGCAAAAACAAGCTATGCCAAAAAGGCTATACCAATGGGCAATGGAGAAAATATGGTCTCTGTACCAGTGCAATTGTCCTATGTCACTCTACATATTATATATCAAACCGGGAATGGTTGAAATCTCAAGCAAGTGACTGCAATTGTTGATTTACTGAGCTGTTGGTTGATGCTTGATAATTCTTATGGATATACTGCACAGTTGCTGTCTGCATTATCACAACTTAACCGTGCCGCGGCCACGGCCCACCTCCATAGTCTTTTGGAATTGGGAGTTGTCTCTTGACTCAAGCAGACTGGGATTAACTCTATAATGGACTAGTATGGTTCTATTTGAATGACTTTTGCAATTGTAAATGATCTATCGTCTTTAAGCTGTTAATTTTTGCTGTTATTCATCTCTTCTATTTGAGAATTAGATTTATACAACTTTAGGCCATTGTTTGGTTTCACCACGTCACACCTGTTCTAAATTTTCCAATCTGCCTGCTGTTTGATTGGATTGAATTGCAGACAAGCGAAGGATGCCTTGAAGCTACTCAAGAAGCGTTTGGGGAGCAAAAGTCCTCAAATACAGTTGCTTGCTCTTTTTGTAAGTGTTCTCTTAGTTTATATTTTCTTAGAAATAGCTTCTGTTTGTGTTTTATGTTCGACATCCTGTAGTTTCCTGGTTTGGAATAGGCATACTTATCAACTTTATTACACTTATCAGGTAAAAGCTCCCTGGCACTGCATGAGGTGACCTCTTCGCCCACGGCACACTTAGTTCAACTCGAATATACTGTGACAAAAAACAACGTTATAACCCCATTGTTTTCCAACAACTCTAGATTTTAGATAGTTAACCTGTCTGAAGGGAAAATGAACAAAAAATGTATTAAACGAGCTTGAATTTGACCATTTCAGATGCACCTGCTGTTTTTCATCCTAAGGCCCCACCAAAGACATGATGGCATTTGATGCCACACCAATCTATGGTTGGATTGTCTTCGAAGTACTCAAGATCTTGGTTACTGATGTAGGCACATCCTTTTGAATCCTAAACAAAGGCTTTGGCGCTTTGCCAAAATGAGTGACCCCATAGTTACATTAACAGAGCCATCCATCTTACTAGTCAAAAGTTGATCATGTTTTTTTTTTTTTTCAATCTTGCAATACCCATTACCCTGTATACTTGTGCACCTCTTTGCTGCATAACCATGCCGTGATGTTGAGAGCGAAGACTGATATAGCTTTTAGTCAAGGTCATCTTATTTGTGTGTGGGTTCGAATGTGCGAAGATTTCCTTATATGCCTTTTTGGTCTACTGGCTGATGGAGATTTTAGCACAAACTTGTGTACTTATTGATGTCCTACTGTTGATGTTCTCTTTTTGGGTTCAAGTATGCTTTTCATTAGTAATTTAGTAGTACATTATGATGGGCCACGAATCCATGCAGAGAGATCTTGCATTAGTACATTAATTGCTTGGCTCGTTTTGAATTTCATGTTGTTGTGACACAATACCACGCATTTGTATTTATGGTTTGAGACAATGAGGACTTCCTACTTTAAGTTTGATATTTATGCATGTGGATTTTATTGGTTCTTCATGACTTGCATAGCCATTCGGTTTTGTCAATGATGTCAAGTCTCATCTGTTTTGTAGAGGGTATACACAGTTAGCTTTTTTGTTTGAGAATTGTGCAGCATTAGGCCGTGTTGGAGGTTTGACACGTGAGATCTTGCCTCACTTTTCAAAATTCTTGACCCATTTGTTCAAGCTGAACAGGATTTGCTTCTTATGAGCAAACTTAATTATTTACCAGATTCATAACCCACGTACCTCAACATGTCTTTCCATTTGAGTTTTTCTGTATCAACTTATAGGCATTCTTATGTTACTACTTCTTTGGCTTATTGTCAACCAAAAGACAATTTTCATATTTGGAAATTTCTGATTCAGGTATTGGAGACTCTCAGTAAGAACTGTGGAGAGTATATTTTCCAACAAATTGTTGAGCGGGATATTTTGCATGATATGGTGAAAATAGTAAAGAAGAAGGTGCCATTTTCCTGTCATATCTCGAGTTTCTTTTCCTCCGTTCAGATTATTAGCGTATGGTCCATTTAACCTTGTAATTTTCATCTGCAGCCGGATTTGAATGTGAGAGAGAAGATATTAATTTTGATAGATACATGGCAAGAAGCATTGGGAGGGCCCAGGGGAAGGCATCCCCAATACTATGCTGCCTATAATGAACTCAGGGTGATTCATTAACCATTGCATTCTTTTGCCTTTTATGTTTTCTATGTTAGACAGTAGTTCAGTATTCGTTCTTCTAGTTACTTCAGACTCTTAATGTCAGCGTTTATGTTTTCTATGACTTTGCGGTCGTATAAGTCATAATGAGAGTCATGTTAGTCACAATGAGTGCGCTCTATGTTGCAGTTTCTAATGTCAGAATATTGTTTCATTTTTCTAATGTTAGAAGGTTGTATTGTAGAAGAATTGCTTGGACTCGACCTTAATAGGTTTCAATCAAGCTGTAATGGATCACAATGTTTGGATTCAGTTCCGAACAAAATGGTTTAGTTAATTGGTCGAATTTATTGGAAACTGGATAGTACGTTTATCCATTGATTGTATCTTGAACAAGATGATGTCTTCTTGAACAAGATGATGTCTTCACTAACCTTTTGCTGACCTACATGTAGCAATGTTAGGTTTTGTTTTAACAGAACTTTTAGTTGTCACAATGTGCGAACTATCTATTAGTTGGGGCCTGTCCTGTCTTCATGGATCAGGACATTTTGGTTGGGTGCATGTCTGTAATCCAAACAAGCATATGGTATAAGAAAATTTTCAATATGTAGGACTAGGATAATTGTATAAATTTACATGTTACTCTGCTTAGGCTGAAGTTCGGTTTTGGAACATATATATTATCTTGGGTCTGGGTCCATTTACATCGCTTAAGGTAATGGATGATTGTTCGTTTTTTATGCCTTTAAAAGTTTAAGCATAAAATGATGTATGACAAACTACAACTTCTTCATGGTGAGAGTTAATCTCACCAAGAACAAAAGTTTAACCTACTCGCGGACTTTTTCAAAAGAAAAAGAAGGAATCCCTCTTCTTTTCTTGTTTGTGCATTTTCCTATTTGTTTAGGGTGCCTGTATGAAGATTCCAGTTTCCCCACCTGGGTAAGGCATTTTCGTGGTGATACAACATGCTTACGTCCAAGTGCCCTCATGAAAAGCAGTCTTCACAGCCTTCCTGCTTGTTAATTTCCATTGAAAATGAAATGTATTTTGTTAGTTGGCGGGAAATGATATACCTTTTGGTTTGAGTTGTATTGGAAAAGTAAAAAGACTATGCCCATTCCAGTTTGACTAAGGATGAGGGTCCATGTGTTTGGGAGAGGCAAAAAACAGAGACAAAGTTGACACCATAAGCCACTTGGGATAAATTTTCCATAGTAGATAAATGGCAATCCGTATTTGTGGTGTTTTAATAATCAAAATCATTACCTTTCAGTTTATTGTTTAGTGATCAAGAACTTCATAATGTATACTGCATGTGGAGTTACTGCACCTGTTTTGGTGCTTTCAAAAATAGTTCTCATAATATAAAACTTTGATAATCCAGGTTGCGGTTCCGTGTTTATAATTGATCTTTCGGTTCTTCTCTCAAATTTATTGGGCTTATTTAGTTAGCTTCTGTAATGTATTTTGCAGGCTGCTGGAGTAGACTTTCCTCCTAGAGAAGAAAACGTTGTACCATTATTCACACCACCGCAGACCCAGCCCATAAGTTACCCTGCTGCAGAAGATGAGGCAGCCATTCTTCAGGCCTCTCTTCAGTCTAATAATTCTGAAATGAGGTATTACTTCAATCATACATCCCATTCTATCTGTTTCCCGAGCTGCAAGATCCACTTCCATTTATGTTACCTCTAACAAGTCTAATATATAATCATTCATCAGTGATGTTTATCTTTAGTTTGTTTTCTTTCTCTGTTTTTAGGAGGGGGGTGGCCGGGTGGGGGAGGAATTTACCGTTCCAGTTTCACTGAATAGCATTGGCCATCTGAGTTCATTCAGTTTGGCATTACAATGACTGTGTATGAGAAGTAATAGAAGAAACCATCATTCTGGTTTTAATACGTGCTCTACAAACCCAAGAATTCTTCCTCTTAATACTTTTTAAGAAGGTATTAGTTTTTAATGACCTATAAGCTCCTTAAGAATGTAATGATCGAAAGGTAAGAGAGGAAAATCAAGTGCTTTATGATGCAATGATTATGTACCCTTATTAAGTTGGAATCCCCACAAGAGACAAAAAAAAAATGGGGACGGAGGGAGCAATAGTTATTTGTTGTCTTATATACTGCTGTCTGATTATAAGAAAAGCAGTGGTTAATGCCTATCCATGGACTTCTCCAACAATAGAATCTCGTGTACTGTGATGGGATTGCGTCACTTCCATCACGACCGAGAGCAAACAAGCCAAACTTGGCTTCCATGGCACAACTATCCCACTGGCAGTTAAATCTTAACCCCCTTTCACTAGCTGCCTTTGTCTTCTTCCAAGTTCCAACCATCAGGACCCCAAAGCTCAGTATTCTTTTTATATTGCATTGATGTAGGAGAATAATGATTTCAATTTCTGTTGACTTATGGCAAAATGTTCAAGTTTTGCAGTCATACAATTGCTGTTTTCTTTCATAATCCCCCATTTTGTGTTATTTGGTGTGGACTATGTTTCTTTGAACTTGTAATTTGTTTTGTTGCAGCTTGGCGGAGATTCAAAATGCTCAGGGTCTAGCAGATGTTCTTATGGAAATGCTTACTGCCTTGGATCCTAAGAACCGTGAGGTCATAACCTTCTGTTCATTTCCTTTTTGGTGTAGGATATTCTTTTCCTTAGCTTCTTTTTGGTATAGAAACATTGGATGTCTACATGAACCATCTATTTATTGAATGTGTTTCCCATTATTTTTTTCACGTACTCCGAAAGCTGTCAACTATTTTTCCAGCAGTTTTGAGAAAGGATTTTGTGCTAAATTTAGCTTCTTTAGTGAGAGAGCGCATGCCTGCTTGGTTATTATTCAAGTTCAAGATGTATACGTATTGGTTGATGATAAGTATTATGAAGTATTGCCATGGAGGTAATTTGATAGAAATTTGGTCTCGTATCTATTTTTACTTTGGTATGTCAGCATGCGGCTATAGTCATGGTTTGAAACTGGTATTGACCCTCAAGAAAATTCATCTGCTCCTGTTTTTCTTTTCATCCCCAATGGTTATTTGAAGATAGACAACTGGGACAATGAAACTGTATATGCTGAATGGTGAATGTTTGAAACGACCTGGTTTTTTTATCTTCTTTGATCATATGTGGACATTTTTCAGTGGACCTGTTACCTTAGAAAACAGGGATAACTATCAACAAGGATTCCTCAGAAATGCAAGAAAAAGCATTTATCAGCCAAAAAGATTGGAAGGAACATTTGACCGCTAAAGGGGGGAATTGAAGAAGAGTTAGAGGTTTGACTGCTTACTCTGGCCTCTAGTATTGGTTTGGCTGGTTAGACATTGACTGATCACAGTGGCTGGGGCTACTAGAGTGAACTGTCATATGAAAGGATTTGGTGATGTAGGATGAATTTAAGGATATTTGGGACTTGGGAGTAGGAACTAGGAATAATGATTCTCAAATAGGGCCACCTGAACATAAGATTTATTTGGGTTGGGTAGGAAAAGCATAGATCTCTTCCTATTACTGCTGGAAAAGCCTGCAATGCAGTGCCAAAACCGTAGGATGTCATAGCTCAAAAAAGGGTGGATCTTTGAATTTGGATGCCTGTCTTCCAATTGAAATAACTTTAAGATTTGTTTGGTCATTAGATTTGTTACATTTTTATAGTTCTGAACTCAATTTAGATACTCACCTAACTTTTCTTATCTTTTCATTACTATTTAACGTAAGGGAAAATCAATCATGCTTTTGTTGTGACTTGTGAGAAGAAATGTTGTGCATTTCTTCCGAGTCGGAGTTTTTTATTATTACCCTGGTTGTTTCAGCAGGAGCTAAACCAAGAGGTGATTGTTGACCTGGTTGACCAGTGCCGTTCTTACCAAACACGTGTCATGAATCTTGTGAACAGTACTGCGTGAGTATACACACATTGATATGAAAGAGGGTATCATCCGCGTAAGAACAATTGAAATTTTAGGTACTGATAATTGACTATGGTGGTTTTTCACTCTAGAAATGAAGAGCTTCTGTACAAAGGATTGGCATTGAATGATGACTTGCAACGTGTTCTTTCTCGGCATGATGATGTTGCAAAAGGAACCCCTACTGTTGGGTTAGGAATGCGAGAAAACCCAGTTGCTCCTCTCATGAATGTGAACCATGAGGATGATGAGTCAGAAGATGATTTGTCTCAACTAGCACCCAGGTGATTTTACATTCTGTATATTGTTTCAGTCGAGCTCATGAATGTGCCATCTTCTTCCACGTTCGAGTTTTCATTAATCTTGCAATGAAAGATGACGGATGATATGTTGCGGTGAACATGGTTTGAAATATCGGTGATGCGTATCGACCTACCAAAACTGATGCGATTATTGAGATGCAAAGGAAAATCGCATACTTATCGGTGATACATAACGGTGGTATCAGCCCATTACGGCTGATACGGTCAAAATTACAGCCGATACAGACTGAAGCATAACAGTGGTATCAATGATATGTTATGAGAAATTTTTAAAAATTCGCCTCCAGTTGCCGACTTCCTTACGTTACGAATGGCCCCGAAACTGTGACATGGCAACCAATACCATTATGGAGACTGATACTAATATTTCAAACTATGGTAGTATGGTGGTGAATGATGCCCCCCTAGAACACATTGTACTACCGAATCTGTCTTTCCTTTGATTTATTACTTAGTTGAGTGGTTTAGGAACTTTTCATTATGGAATTGGATAAGGTGGATGTTACAAGCTCAGTATATATGGAAGTCCTTGTGTTATCAGCATTTGCTTGGGACCTTATCATTACTACACAGTGGCGGATTTGAGAAGGGCCCAATGGGGGGCCAGGCCCCCACTGCAAATTTGCCCTTGCGTTTCAAAATTTACTCCCATGATTCTATGGAACTATTGATCTTGCGTAGAAACTCCCCATATAAGCCATTGGCTCAGTACCTTGATTTTGATTCACAAGCCCGTATGGTCCAAAATGCCTAAAATCCCAAAGTACTAGTAGTAGCTCACATGGTTCCTTACATATCCAGGATCACCCATGTAGACTTCTGATGTGGGAGGGCTGTTACAATCTCCTCAACTTGTTGAGCAGTAGTGTCACAGGGTATTTTACAAGTCTCCTCCCTAGTGGGCAGTGTCACCTACAGGAAGGCATAATTTCCCTGGGCTTCCCTTGGACAAACGCCGCAGTGGCTGGGCTACTAAAATTCCTGAAGTCAACACGGTTGTGTACATGTGTTGGTCTGATACCATTTGTTACGCCCCATGTAGACCGAGGGCAACGCCACATGAACGTCTGTGGGTTTAGGTGAACCCAGTGAACTTTCAAAAATCTATACTAGTCATATGGGGTATGGGTTCCTGAGGATGAATAATTGCATTATTGAATCCCTGACTTTTTGACTGAACCCATTACAAGACCAACAAATGCACGGATGTTGATCTTTTGAACCCAATGAGTGATAGCCAACCAAATGTACAACAACAATAACAACAATAACATAACCCATTTAGAGTGAGATGGTTCACCTCATAGCGAGGAAGCAATAGTAAATGAGATGTTTGAAGAAAACAGAGAGACATTTGTCAAGTAATAAAACTTTGGCTGACAATGTGGCAGGCAGTTTATTGTTTCGTATGGCAGTAAGAGTAATTATTCAATGGTCTTTGGCACCATCCAGTGAAACTATCAATAAACGAGTGATAGCACGATTGCATGTATAGACATGTTTGAGAGCATTGACAATGAAACTATCATGCTAAGCTTTCAAAACATGAAAAATCATTGTGGTCCATTGTAAAGCCTTACATTTGTTCATGACTATAGTAGTTTGTTAGGTTCAAGTCTAATGTAGGTTGATGAATATGTTACTTTTTGCTTGTGCTTTTAACTAAGAAGGTTTATATAGTCGTATTATAGATTTTTTGGTACTTTTTGCTAGTGTTTGTGTTTGCTGTGGAAGACAGCTTCAAGTATTGCACATTAGGTTAAGGTTGCCTGAGTTCGTAACCGTCATATGATGTCTAGACATTATGCCAGTATGAATTTGTAGCATAAAACATAAAACATGTGACGGTCAAGCAACACAGTACATTTGCTTTAAAATGTTCTACTTTTATTATAGCCTTGCTTTACCCTATTTCAGGTACAAAGTTTTGGAATAGCAGCATCTCCATGCATGGTCGTAGATACTATGATTTTTCACAATTTTAGTCCTGTTAACAGTATATGCATTTACCCTGCAGGCCTGCAAATATGATTATAGTAGCACAGTAGCACTACATTTGCTATTGCTTTTGTTGTATTTTTCTGCTACTGCATTTCCCTTCCCTTTGTCACCTTGAATGGCTCTTCGTATTTACAAGTTCATTTAATCATGTCATTTCAGGTCATCAAGAGATACTTTGCAGGGACAGGGACGAAAACCCACAATTGCAATGAATCCCGAACCTGTCCGAACCAATCCACTTCTTGCCCCCCCACCCTCATACAGGAAGTCAACTCCTGATGCTTCGATGGTTGACTTTTTAAGTGGCGAAGCCTATAACGGTGAAAGGCCTGTCCAGACACGTTCAAACAACACAAACGCCATACCACCACTTACTTCCTCACTGTCGTCTTCATCTTCTCTTCCCTCCGACTATGTAAACCCCACTGCATCCATGTTTACTGGTGACCCTGTGATAGATGAACCCCCAAAGCCCAAGTCCACTGACGCGCCTACCTTCCTTCCACCCCCACCTGCCAAGTATAACCAGAGACAACAGTTCTTTGAGCAACAAAGTTCTCCGGGTGGTGCTTCTCATCTGGGTAATGGGTCAGGTTCCTCTTATGATGGGTTAGTTGGGCCGACCCGGAATCTCTCCCTTAATCCTACAACTCCAACCAAGCAAGAGAAGCAGGAAGATGCACTGTTCCAAGATCTGGTTGACTTTGCCAAAAAAAGGTCCTCTTCTTCGTCTTCCAAACCCAATCGGTCATATTGAGGCCAGGGCTGTGTAGTACTTATGGATCATCTTTTAATTTCCCAAAAAAGAGAATTATGGATTATTTGTCGTGGTGCAGTTTTCTCAGTATTATTGATAGTTTTTGGGAGTTATACTATAAAAGACTCCTTGAATAAATGTTGGTGGGAACTCGGGTTTATGACTGTTTGCTATCAGTGTGTAAATGATCATTTTTTCCGGTTTGATTTTGAAGTGGCTGTTACACCTTTTCTGGTAGATGGCTTCAGCCTCTCTCTCTCTCTCTCTCACACACACACACACACACACACAAACACACACGCACACACACAAAAACACAAGAATGACTCCTAATCCATCAACTCCAGCCAAACAAGTTTAGCAGGGTTTCATATTGTAAAACTGTTTGGATACATGTGGATTGGAACTTACTATGACCGTTCGAGGGGTTAAATTAGAAGAACAGGGATTTTTTTTTTTAATGAACTCACTATCAGATGCTCAATTTCGCCATCCACTAGTAGTTCCAAAAAAGACAATGCAGAGTCCCACTTCTATTTCTATACTGAGTTAATATAGGAATTGATAGCATGTGGGTGAGAGTCGAACTTGAGACGCGATTTCTTGGAAAATATTTGGGACCTTAGGAATGGAAATTGTTTTTTTTATTTTTTATTTTTTATTGTCATTCATCATTCTTAATCAATTAGTATATGGGGAGGGGAGAATGAGACTCGATCTCAAAATGTAATGTGAGACATCCAAGTACTCTACCGCATAAGATAACCACTATTTTGCCAGGAATGACAATTTAACAATTACAGTAGATAGTTATGAGTCATTGTCTGTAACCCATGATTTCAAAAGCAATATTCCTGTTGGGCCCACTATCCCTCTCAAATTGACCTCCTGACAAATCCACTTGATTTACTATACTACTTTGTATTTTTATCATTCCAGAAGTTTGATATTATTGGTTCTAAAAGATCTCGTGAGATCTGAATCCTAGGATCCACTTCTACTCTGGGATTCAGACCTTCTAGATCTGAGCATTTTTTTTGACGATCCGAGCTGTCTAATGTGTTCAGAAGATGTTTTCAAGGGCTAACTCAATAAATCTCCAAAAAAAAAACCAGAAAGGGCTTGATCCAAGCAATTTTTCGCAAAATTGTAAATATACAGTTTTTGCGAAAAACTACTTGGATCAAACCCTTCCTTGTATTTTTTTTTTTGAAGATTTCTCGCGTGGACCCTTGAAAACACATTTTGACAATTAAAAAAAAGATTCGTGCAATTGATCCCATTTGCGAAAACAAAAAAAAAACAATTTGCAATACGGAGAAGCTTGAGGCTGAATCCAATATAGAGAAGAATGATTGATGCGATTGATCCCAATTTGATTAGGCTCAATTTAGGCTTACTTTGCCAAAAGATAAAATGAGGTGGAGATGATAAAATGAGGTTAATTTTAGCAAATGAAGTGGGGGAAGATTTTATCTTCAATGAATCGGCACATATATATGTCCAGATTCATTGGAGATATGTCCAGATTCGTTAGAGAGAAAATCACACCCCCACTTCATTTGCTAAAATCAACCACTTGATTTGATGATATTTCCATTTTAGCAAATGGAAACCAATCCATGATGGAATTCAAGTACTAGAATGAAATTGACAAGTTTCAATTATGGAATTCAAGTACTAGAATGAAATTGACAACGAAAAGAGTGATTTCACATCCTCATCTTTGCAGTCACACTAATAAGCCATGTTTTTTTTTGGGTAATTAAAAATAAGCCATGTTGCTTAGTCACAGGAATGAGAAAAAAAAAAAGGAGAACAAATCGTAAAAGGAGAGTTGTTCAAAAAAAAAAAAAAATCGTAAAAGGAGAAGCTTGAAAATTAATTACGGACACATTACCACAAACTCATTACAGTATTTGAATTAAATTACAACATCTGCTGTGGATGTAGCGTTACAAAAGTGTAAAGAAGTAAATTAAGGTGGAATTTCGGTAGAAACATGGAGTGCTATGGAGGCGAGGAAAATATTAGTTGTGAACCACTAAAATTTATTAGCTGGATACAACTTATTCCCCAGTCCCGAAAATATTGTTCGGTCTGTAAAACGAGAACTTTAAAATTACACATTATTTTTTAAAAACAAATTTAAACTTTTCATATAATAAACCAAAAGAATCCATTGACATCTAGTAACTTGGTCAAATTTTTTTGAAAAAATATGTATCATTTTTAAGTTCCCGTTTTGATTACTAGAAAAACATTCCGAGACTAATAGCACTTGCTTATGATGTATTCATGAATTAGATGAATTATCTGTTGTGTCGCATGCTTCAGCTTAAGAAAGACGAGGGCGAAAATCTGGCGCTTTATGCTTCCTCTCACCGGAGGGAGCATCACTACACGCCGCCTCCCGTCGACATAATTCTGCAGTGTCATTTTTAGAGAGAGAGAGAGAGAGAGAGAGAGAGAGAGAGAGAGAGATTTTTATGAAGGTGAATTAATGTTTTGGGTTGGAAGTTGGAACATATATATAAAGGGAACATAAAACATTGTAGTATATATAGATGTGGAAAATATTACTACTACAAAAGGAAGGAGTTAGGAAGGAAACTTCCATATTCCAGGAAGCTTCTTAGCTATAGATAGCTTAGGTGTCCGGACTAGGGACTAATCTTACTAACCACTATCGGAGAGTTCAAAATAATTTTTTTTTTTAGCAATGTTCCATATGAAATGACACCAAATTAGGGGGTGTTCCACTAAAAAAAACTAGTTTTTTTCAAAAACCGAGACAAGTCATCATCTCATAATACATCACGTGGACACAAAAACTAATGCAGTTTTAAAACAAAACTAAGTTAGTGGAACACCCCCTTAATTGATAACACTTGAGAAGTTGAGACCGAGCAAATCCCTTGGTCCTTGATTTTGACCACCAAACCAACTCATTGGGGTTAGCTAGGAGGAAATGACTACAATATATACCCATTAAATGTGTGTACAATATACACCTATTGTATGGTCCAGATCGTGCCATCTCATTGACAATTGTAACATTTTTTAGTTTTTCGTAACTTTTCAACAATATGATTCGTAACATTTTCTATGATTTGTAACATTTTGGTGTTTCGTAACTTTTATAAAAAAAAAAATCGTAACTTTTATAAAAAAAAATCGTAACTTTTACAGTTATACACCCAAATAAGTGGTGTGTATTATAACATTTTCTTAGTTAGGAAGCTTCTTGCACTTCTTTCATTCCAAATTCTACTTTATTTTCATTTTCCAAGGTACACAAGGAGAATATACACACAAAAAAATTTAGTTTACGATGGTTACATACTCGAATTATATATTGATGATTTACTAATTGAGACGTGATGCTAGAAAAGTTTTGTTAAAGTTTAATGAATTAAAAGTGTAAATAATGAACTCAACTCCAAGAGTTTATAAATTACTCGTATTAGTATCTAGTTTACATCGGTGCTGCCAAAATATATTGAAAAAAACACATATATGCCCGCCTCTACGTTCTCTTTGCTTCCTCTTTCTTCCTCCCTCTTTTGCCTCACTCTCTGTGTGTCTTGAAATAATATTGACTCCTTTTGGCACCGTTAACATGTTATTTAAGTGTTTTCTAACTCTATATGTAGTGGTGGAGTTAGGATTTAAATTCTGGAGGGGCTCGACATCAGTAACGGGTGGTCACCGGTTGGATTAGAATACAATCTCAATCCAAGAGAGAGAAAGATAAAGAGGAAGCCATTGTTCCATTGATCCAGCTTCCTTGTTCTTCAATCGTCAGTGACGGTAACGGCGCAACATCAAATCGATTGCAGAACGGCACAAAATCAAGTCGATCAACAGTCTGGGATCGCCATTCGGACCATTCCTCCTCTCCTTTGAACTTTTAATGGTTTCATAGATGTGAATGGGCTACACGAGGAAATAAGGTAGTACAAAACATACACAAAAATCCCAAGCAAACTTAGCAAAGTTCCTAGTAATTAATTATCACTCCCTCCGTCCCTAATAAATGTTCAGACCGCAAACCTAGGCCTTTAGAAATATACACTTTTTGCCATAATTTTTTTTTAAAAAAAATCACCAAAAAATTGCTTGACGATCATGCTATTTTTTGTGATCTTTTTAATAATTTTTGTAAGGGAAAAAGTGCATGTTTTTAAAAAGGCCTAGGTTTACGGTCCATATATTTATTTAGGGACGGAGGGAGTATTAATTAATATTAATTTAAATTATTTAATAGATACCCTATAGAATAAATTTTGCTTACAAAACCCTCCAAACCTCCAAATGTTTTTCTAGATTGTCGAATTTATAAAAATGAGAGAGAAATGTGGGGGAGGGCTGGGATTGTGTGTGTGTGTGTGTGTGTGTGTGTGAGAGAGAGAGAGAGAGAGAGAGAGAGAGAGAGAGAGCCCTAAGTTAAAGGAAGCGTTGTGGCCGATTTAGGCTCCAAAAAAATACTGTATAAATTTAAGGACCTCCATATTTTATTATCCCTAGGTACTACGTAGGTATCATTTGTAATACCAATAAAAAAATGTACATCATATAGAAGGCCCAATTTCAAACTCAAAAGAGACTCAATTTTAAATTCATAATAAGTAGAAATGATTTGTCAGGACATTAAAAAAGAAAAAAAGAAGAAAAAAGTAGACGCCCTAGTTCAATCTCAAGCAAGTTCTTTCGATAAGTTTTTGAGTAAATCACAAAAAAAGAATTCAACTTTGGTTGAAGATTTAGTGGAAGAGGAACGTAAAGATTAGGGAAATGAAGACAAAATGAATTTTGAGTTGGATGTTTTAATGATGGATTGTTTGTTGTGTTTCATTTTCTCAGTATTGTTGGAAGATTATTGGGTTTCATATCACAAAACTGTTTGGATAGATGTGGGTTGGAACTTACTATGATAGGTCGAACGGTTAAATTGGAAGACCTTGATTTTTTTCAATAAACTCACTATTCGAAGCTCAATTTTGCCATCCACTAGTAGTTCAAAAAAAAAAAAAAAAAAACACGCCGGTAGTCGCACTTCTACTTCTATACCGACTTAATACAAGAATTGATAGCACGTCGGAGAGAGTCAAACTTGAGACCAGAGATTTCTTGGAAAATATTTGGGATCTCAGGCTCGTCTTTTCCCCATTTTGCTGTGGTGTAGCTGAGAGGTTTTTTTTTTTTTGATTGGCAATAAATTTTATTAAAACGGAGGAAAGGGAAGGGGAAACCAACCAAAAGTTGGATAGAACACCTCAAAGGCCGCAGTCCAGCTCACCCTAGGTCTAAGCAGATACAAACAATAAACACAAAAATCAGCCCAAATCTGCAACCCAAATATAACAATAAAGCTTACACCCCAAGTCCAGCCCAACCAAGGGCCGGCCCGCCCAAACCAAACCCTAACCCAAGCAACACTGTACCCCACCACCGCCAAGACAAACCAATCGAGCAACACCTGGCCAGTTAAGCAAAAACGCCACCCACTCCCGTGATGTAGCGGCCGGGCGGGGAGCAAATGGCCTACTGAATCCACGAGAGGAAACGGAGACACCGCACGCAAACCACCACCAACAACAAACCGCATGTAGGCGAGAGAAAACACAAAGAAACTCGGCAAAATGAGATCTCCAAGGTCCCGAAAGCACACAATAGAAGCCAAGATCCAACCGGGCAACTTGAGCAACCTATGTAAAAACCATAGGAGATCCATCCACCTCTGCACGAGCCACCACCATCTTCACCGCAAACTGCCGCCGCAACAGCACCCAGCCAAACGCCACCATCAATAAACTTCATGCTGACCGTTTTTTGAAAAGAAGGGTGGGATAGGTTAAGAAGCGTGGAAGAGAGGTGAAGGAAAAGGAAGGGCAGGGAGAGAGAGAGAGAGAGAGAGAGGGAGAGGGAGCGTGCCCAAACCAAAAACCCCAAAAAAACCCTAGGCAAAAGGTGTAGCTGAGAGGTTGTGAACTACAAAGACGCTAATGAATATCATAAAGATTTATAGAAATGCTAAGCACAAGAAAACTAACATCGAAGCATACATAGAATAAGAAACTTCAAATTCCCTCAGTAATGGCAATTCAACAAATAGATTGTTAGTATGAGTCATTGTCTGTAACCCATGATTTCTAAAGCAATATTCCAGTGGGCCCACTATTCCACTCAGATTGACCTCTAGCAAGTCCACTTGATTTACTACTATACTATACTTTATATTTTTATCATTCCAGAAGTTTGATATATATTATTGGTTTTACAACCTTCCTCTCAATTAAAAAAGTCAAAAAGATCTTACTATACCGAAAATGAATCCACTGCTTTAAAAAGTATCTGAAAGATCTCGTTTGATCTGAATCCAATATGGAGAAGAATGATTCATGCGATCCATAAGAGACGGAGCCAGAAATTTTACTAAGATGGGGCAAATTTTTTTTTTTTTAAAATACTTTGCAGGGGTGAGACTATATAATTTATAGAAAAATTGATTTTTTTCTATATAACAATAGAGATTTTTTTCTCTCTTGTAGGGACGATTGCCCCTACTGGCCCAGGCTCCATCATTGCGATCGATCCCATTTGATTACAGCTTAATTTAGTTTGAGTTTTGTAACGCGACAATTTTCAACTATGGAATTCAAGTACTAGAATGAAATTGACAAAAGAGAGAGTGATTTCACCCTCTCCTCTTTGCCGTCACACTAATTTTTTTTTGGTGTGATATTCACCATGCAAAATTTATTTATTTATTTGATCCGCTATTCTCTATTTAAATTGCAACAGAGTTACTTTTAGCTGTTTTATTTTTCAAAGGATATTAAGGGCTGTTTTGGCTAAATAATCCAATTGGCTTATTTCTCTGTCTTTATTCTAAAATTTTTTGCATTTGTTAATTTTGAGTCAAACTTTTGTTGATTATTGGTTCTTCTCGACATGAGGAATCGAAAAGTAAAAAAATTGTGATCCAAACTCGATTTTTTTTTCTTAATATAAAGCCAAAAAATATGGCTTTTTGGTTATTGTTTGTATTAAAAAAAATTGAAGTTTAGATAATAAATTTTTACTTTTCTGATCTCTTTCATCAAGAAAAAATTAATAATCTACAAAATTTTGAAGTGAAACTAACAAATACGAGGAAAATTTGAATAAAGACACAAAAGAAGACATGTTTCTTTTGGGTAAGCCTTGCTTATTCACGAGAACAAAAATAGGAGAGCAAACCGTTAAAAGAGGAGCTTGAAAATTAATTACGGACACATTAATTAATTACCACATCTGCTATGCGTACAAAGGCGTAAAGAATAAACTGAATTGGCCTGAGTGAAGCTATAGAGAGAGAGAGAGAGAGAGGCTGAGAAGTCTGGGAGAAGCCACTCCCCAGGTTTCTACTGGCGGCCTCCCCCTCCCCCTCCCCCACTGTCCTCTTCCATCTTCTTCTTCTTCCTCCTCTCCTCTATTGCAGCCCATTTGGTTTCCAGCAACCCCCATGGCGGTAGATCTTCTCTCCTCTTCCATTGGACGGCCGAAACTTTATTTTTGGGCAAAGGGAGAGCCGGATCTTAGGATTCCGGATCCGGACTTCAATCATCGGCGGCGGCGACTTCTATGTTTTTGTATTTTCGGTATTTTCTTTTTTCTTTGTCTTTTTGCTGTTTTTTTTTTTCCGGTTTTTTTGGTAGATTGTATTAGGGTAATGATTTGTTGGGTTGAATGGAGATTCTTTTTTTGGCTTAAAAAAAAGGGGAAGTTAATTCACCATCCCAAATAAATAAGATCCTTAGGATCCCATCCTGTAGAATTTGAATGTTTATTATTTCATCTTGAGATTTAAATAATACCGGAAAAGCCCTTTCTTATTGTTTTTTCCTATTTTAATTTGTTTGATATTATTAACTGATTTTGTAAATTTAGTAGTCCCAACCATCCCACGAAACTATCCAGTAGTTAATGGTTTTAACGTCCCACTAATCTCGGGGCGTTTTTAAAACCGTTCATATTATAGGTTCGTTAAGGTGTAGTTTGCCATACCAAATCACAACCCAACTTCCTTGTCATTCGGTGAGAAAACACAGAGGACCAAAACCGTCCTAACCTGGTCGAATTCCTAATTTATCGGTGAGCCCAAACCCATTCCCAAATCGTCGTAATCCCGTATTCATCGGTGTAAACCAAAACCCCTTCCTTCCCGAATCCCAGATTTTTCGGTGAAACCGCACCCATTTCCCAAATCATCCTATCCCATCATCTTCGGTTGGAAGCAAAACCCTAATCGATCCATCCCAAAAATCCCTAATTTCTCGGTGAAACCCATCCCTCCACCGAAATCGTCCCAACACATCCCACTTTTTTTCGGATTAACAGCATTCTTCAGTCCGATTTTGCCGATTTTGCGGAAGCCTCTTGTTGTGAAGAACAGAAACCACGAAAATGGTTGAGGCGGCGACTCCGGCAGAACAAAACGGTGAAGAAGACTAACCAGTGGACGAGAAAAAGGCCCAGTCATGGCTCGTAAGTTTCCTACTCGACATTAACAGTACACAATTTTTTGGTTGGAGTAACAATTAGACTGTTATTTTTTTAGGCTTTTCCGTGTACTTTACATCGAATTCTTTTGAAGTTGTTTATGGGGTTTAAACTGTGCATGCTTGTGGACAGGAAACTTAGGGGTTTTGAAAATTTAGGAGTTTTATTTTTGATAATGATGTGTCAAAATCAAAATTATTTATAACCCGTAAAATGCGAAAAAATGGATTTATTAGTAAAGTGGGAGTACGGGTGTCGAACCATAGGGACTAAGTGTTACTTTAAATTTTAAAACCAATTTCCACAGTGACTTAAAGGTGAGGATTTTTGTGACTTCAATTTAGAGCTAATTAAATTAAAGAGAGATTTTAAATTTTCTATTTTTTTGTTTTCACAAATGAGAGAGAGCTTAGGGTACCGGTTTCACCACTAACTTTGCATTCAATGGTCTACAAACTTTGTAACAATCTCGTGACTACACCAATTAATGTGGTAGTGATGTACTCACAGGTACATGCAAGCCAAGCAAGTACTATCGTCCAGAAATTCAAATAAAAGTGAGCCAAAAATAAACCATCTTAGATGGGCACGGCCTGTCTACGCTAAACTAAGATCATAGGCACAACCCGTCTCATCTCAAGCAAGGCATAATTTTAACTCACTTAATATTTGGTAGCTTGAAAACAATTGCATAACCGTTGTATTTATAATCACAGAAAATAAATACGACATACACTGAATTTTAGAATGAAATTTATTTGAAACAAAGTCTGGATTATACAATCACCACATTTCATTGGTCTAGCCACAAAATATAATTACGAAAGAAAACAAACCATATTTACAAAGTTAGGGCTTACCAATACCCTAAGGAGGGGGTTAGTTGGCCATGAAGGCCTTGATCGAGCCATGAAAATGGCAAAAGAGAGAGCTTCTAGATTTTTGGAGAATGGGAAGGGAGTATTTTCTTCTCTCTGGTTTCCAAAAGTGGGGTTTCTTTTTTTCTCCCCCGTTCTCTTGAAACAAAATGGCTGACTTATAGACAAATGGGGATAATTTCATGCCAGAGACACCACCTTGGGAAAATAATTTATTTTCATGCCATACTTCTTTAAAAGCCCCCATGATCTGATTAATTGAATCCAAGTGGAGAGAATGCTCGCCTGACATGGAGAGAAAAATTATTCGGTGTGGCATGCACACAAGATGCTCTCGACTGATGTTTGAAACGGAGTCCGATTAGGGCGCAGGAACAGTTAAACTTCTTATTTTAATGCCTGAAATAAAATGGTATAACTTTTGCAATTTATCTGCTTGGCATGTGTTTCCTGGGGCGAAACAAGATATCATCCGGACTCCGCAAGTAAAACTTCACAATTCCAATTCCCAGCTTTCCTTCCATGGCATTGATTTGAATAATCAATGCATTGTCCACCAACATAAACAAATGAATTGTTTATTCCCATATTGGCAAAGTTTTGGTCAGGGAACGGTGATTCGGATGGTGTGCTAGAAAAATGATCCAGTGCTACTCGCTCACGTGACACGCAATTCTTTTGATTTAAGGCCAAATGTGGTATCCTATCCCCAGAACCTAAAATCACAAAAACACAATAAAATACATTAAATAATAATAATAAAGGACATAGCAAATTTATATTAGGCAGCCTAAATGTATACATTTCGGCACTTATCAGATAACCATGGTTTGAGTTTTGCATGGTTGGTGCGTAGGGGTGTACAAGAAAACCGAAAAAACCGTGAAACCGGACTGACCAAACCAAACCGGTCTATTTGGATTGGTTCTATGGTTTAATGGATTGGTTTTGGTTCTAAAAAAATGAAAACCGGATATTTTGGTTTGGTCCCTGGTTTCAAAATTAGGAATCGTGGTTTGAACCAAACCGGTCCGTTATACAATATAATATAATATATACACTCCTATATACCAACACATGCTTAATAATTTTGTTAGTTTTAAGTTTTAATGTTGCATCAGCCATCTATATCAATAGTGATATTTTAATAGTTACTTTAGTTTCTAATGGACTCCTTAATCTATTTGTGCGTTGATTTAATGGTAGTAGTTTTACGAAGGATTTGCAAAAATTTTGTGGACAATTTTTTTTTGGCAAATTTTGAATGCTAACATGGTTTAGAATCGGAAACCGAACCAAACCGGACCAGTCTAATGGTTTGGTGTGGTTTGGTTTTATATGTGTAATGGTTTGGTTATGGTTCTTAATTCTTTGGAACCATTAGATATGGTTTGGTTCCTGGATTTCAACAAAACCGGTCCAAACCGGACCATGTACACCCCTAGTGGTGGTATATGTGTGGTGAATCCGTGAACGATAAACATGGTTTCGTTGCCCATGGTTTGAGTTTTTCTGGAGTAAACATGGTTTCTTTGTCCAAGGTTTACCTTTTCTGGTTGTCAAGTAAAGAACAACCCTAGAACTATTGAAATTTAGAACATAAATATGGAGTTGATGAATTGATTAGTACATATTACATAGTTGTTTCTTGATTTTGGAGAATAAAGATGCCGTTAAACATGGATCAATTAAAAATTGTGTTTGTAATGATGCCCCAATGAAAATGGAGGACTAATAATCCACCGTTTTGTGTTAAAATTTTTATGGTGTATTGCACGATGCACAGAAAAATGGTGGACCAATGCTTGGCTATTCTAATATAAAAATTACATGGTATAGAAATATGTCATATTTGATGTTCAAAGTATAGTTGACCGTAAATTCAAGTGGAGATTTTTGTAAAGATGGTTGATTGGATTTCAGATTTCCATTTAATGGAAAACATAATAAGTGGTCTATGATATTGTTCTTGTTAAAAATAATCTAAACGTGTGGGATTTTGGTAATTTGTAACGGTTTTTTAATATTCCATAGTTAGACATGGTTATTGATAATCCTATGGTTGGGCATGAATGTGGCAAGTTGTTATTTCATAAACTCTATGTGTCTATAAAACATGTATTGTAGGTTTTTCATTTATTCAAGTTTTTGGAATATGGATAACTTATGCGCCTATATAGTATTTTTCATTTTTTTAAGTTTCTCCCGTCCCATTATCTTAGCTTCGTAAAGGGAACTCAATTTCCTACGTAAACATGGTTTCCTTGTCCAAGGTTTGCCCTTTTTTTTGGTTAATAATTATTGACTTGTTTGGTGTACGGAATACCGTTTATAATCTTCCATACGTATACATGTTCATTAATAACCCTAACATTGGCCATGAATGTGGACAACCGTTATGTCATAAACCATATGTATGTAGAGAACATGTAATATAGATTTCCCATTTCTAATATGGAATCATGGTTTCCACATTTGTCACAGGAACAAAAAACACGGAAGGAAGAACTGGCATGAAGCTTAAAGTAATAGAAAGACTAGAGGTTGACGATGTCCAACCGGCGGGGAAAAAACGTAAGAAGTCTAGCGGGGATGTGGCAGAAGATAGGAGATCAAGGGTGGAAGTGGGTTCAAATGTGGCTGTACACAAAACTCCACCATCAAGGAAAAGATCAAAATCACATTCCGGTAAGATAAGAAGCATGGATATTGAGATTACGTTGACATCATTTTCCTATGCACACCATGTGTTGAACAAATAAATATAGTGAACCATTAAACCATTTATTTAACGTCTTAGGTGTCAAGGGCTATAACCATTTATATATGGTTTGTCACCTATTTACAATGACTTTTTTTCCTCCGGTAGTTACAGGGTTGGATGTTGATCTTAAGAAAGTGAGCGGACAGCCAGAACAAGGGAAAGCTGGGAAATCAATTAAAAAGCCTCGTAAGAGTGAGGAAACCAATGAGACACCTTTCAGGTCTAGCCTTGCAGGAATAGTCACACTTGTAAAGGACTTGAAGTTGAGAAATTGTCATCTAGAAGTTTTAAAAAGAACTCCATTCTGGGGAATCTTTGAAGCAATAATGGAGGACAAGTTCACCATTTCTCAATGCCGAAAAAGTGATAAGTTGATCATAGAGATAATCCAAACATATGACCATACGAAGGACAAATTTTGGCTTGGAAAGATATATATGGAGGTGACTCGAGCAGACATGGAGAGGGTATTTGGCATAAGATGTGGAGACGAATTTGTGAGCCTTCAGGCTGGATGCAAGGAATCTATAAAATTTGTTGCGAGGAGGGGAATCACTGAAACAAAGTGGACAACAACATCCGTGAAGCAACTTCTTGAACAATATGTCAAGAGCGATGAGCAAGACTACGTTGAAGACGTTGCAAGGTTGCTTTGTTTGTTTTTGTGCCACACTTTTTTATTCCCAACCGGAACTACCGTGAAATGGGTACATCTTCAACGTGTGGAGGAGTTAGATAGGATGGGGCAATATGATTGTACCGGAGCAATAGTGAAGGATCTCATGACATCTGTTAGGAAACATCACCGCGAACCAAGAAAAGTAACCGGATGTGTCGTGAGCTTACTGGTACGTTTGAGGTATTTAGTTTCCGTACGAGTTTAACTTATTGATTACTAAAATTGTTGTCTTTTGATTTGTGTAGTATTGGCTTGCTGAACACACGAACTTAGCTGAAGCATTACATCCGGAACACCCCATTGGGATAGTTAAGTGGAGCCTTCCAACCCTGGCTTCCAAGTTTAGAAAAGTATGGTTGAAGGATCTGAAGAAGAATCAGGTGAGTATCCAAAGACTCATGGACACCACAACATAATTTGTCGGACATTACTTAGTAGTTTTGATTTATGATCATGTATTTTTGTGAGAGTGTTTGATTGAATTGACATTGCAAATACCATAATCTGTTGCCAATATGGAATGGTAGTATACCATAATCTGTTAATAATATGGTTTGATTGGGAGTTATGGAAACTAGCAAAAAAGTTGTTGAGTGGTTTTGGTTAGGAGTTTAGTGTTTTCGGAGTGTGATCATGCCAAACAATTCAACCATGATTTATACTTGTTTAAAAACTAAACCTATGGTATCCTAATAAAAGAAGACAGATGTTCCAACATATCCTCCACATTATATGTCCATCAAGCATTTGTACTAAAAAGATGTGTTACTGAGATACCATTTTTTTTGTCAATATATGGTTAGGAAATGGAATGGTGGTATACCATAATCTGTCATAAATATGTCTTAAATGTTATCAGAATATATTTGTGTAATGGTTGTCATCTATTATGAACCAAGCTGGGACCATCTTTAGATATTAATCCATATTCAATACTTGTAGGTTGTACAAGTTCTAGCCAATGTACTAGGGATGCAGGAGAGTACAGAACCTGACATAAAAGAAGTCATTGAGGATATTTGCCGTTCGGGAGATGTGCGTGAGTCAACCCAAACGGACAAACCATTTCCTGATGATGCTCTCCATTGCATTGAAGAGATGCCATCCCCATCCAATGGCAATGTCAACACTGACGGTTGTGAACCAGATTCATCCGAACACCTAGAAGAAATACCCAGTGGATACATTGGGTTGGAATTTAATGATGAAGGCAGTACACAAAAACCCCTAGCAGAGGAAGAGGATGCAAGGACATTTATGGATCTCCAGGCACACATTGCCTCCCTTGAAAAAGAGTTGAAAGAAAGGGATAAATCTCATGCCATGGAAATTGCAATGGTGAAAATGGAGATGGAAAAAAGGGCCGAATCACATGCAGAAGAAGTTAAGCAGAAGGATGAGGTAATTGCTGCCATGAATGAGAAAATCTTAAGCCTGCTTGCTGAAAACAACCAAATGTTTGATGAACTCGCGGAGAACGTAGTACATGAGGTAACGCAGTCAGCAGAACAAATGAGAAAAGAAAAGCAGCAGTCGCTAGTTACTCATCTGAAAGGAAAACATAGGAGAGGAACCGAAAAAGAAGAGTTTGTCTGCCCCGACAAACGAAAAAGACCAGATCCAGTGAAATTTGATGGAGTTTCTAGCAAAGAGGTGATAAAATGCCGACACTTATGTGGGAAAACCTGCCTCGAAGCCCGAAGAAATCAAGGGGCTGAAAAAGAACCTGGTTCATCGGCTTATGTCAAGTGACGACAAAGACATGATAGACCGTATTTGGAAGGAAGTTACATCTAGGTATTTTTACAACTAATACATGTTAGCTACCATATTTAGATTGGTTATGTACTTGTCATAAATTGTGATGTGTGTGATTTTTTATTTGGCAGCACTAGGATTTGGTGTGGGACAATCGTAGGGTGTTCAGTATATGTTAAAGACTTGAGATGCCTCATTATTGAAACTGCTCTAAATGGCAATGTAAGTATTAGTTATGATACATCATGGCCGTAATTTCAAACTTTCAAATATATAACAAATGAAAAGTGAAACTATTATGATTTACATAGATTGAATATGGCTAATTTTCATAGCATGATTAACTATATAGGTGATTGATGCAATGTAATTATTAAACTATATAGGTGATTGATACATATGCGGAGATCCTATTGATGGAGCAGAAAACAAGAGAGTCAGAATTACTAAAAGAAAGAGGTGATGGTGTGGAAACACAAGGAGGGGGTTCCCCGACATCGTATGCCTTGACAAGCGGATTCTTGGTGAGCTAACCAAAAGTCCATGATCTAACAATGAATTTAGAGATTAATGTTGTGGTTTATTAGTACGGAGTAGTTGTTCATTCGTTTCTCGTGATTAATTAACTATATAGGTGATTGATGGCTAATTTTTACGCTCTGGAACAGAGATAGACACCCCAACTGAAATTGGTACACCAAATACCAAATAGTGTCTTGAACAAGAATTGATATGATGTATCAGGTGGCCATAATTTTGTACATAATATATTTTTGGTTTTAGAATTTCATGAAATTGAGAAGAGTTGGCATATGAACCTTCATTTTTAAAGGAACTTATATTATGGTTTTTTGTTTGTCCGCATGGTCTACTTTTTATAATTGTTATGAGCATAGAATTTTGTGCTTTGACACTACTTGTTATGGTTTGTTTGATGAATATGATGGTGGACCAATGATGCATGATCACTATAACGTTATTATTTGGTAATATTATTGTTCCGATGCGTTGAATTGATTTGGAAAGACACATGAGGAACGTCAATCCATCCTTGGAAACATGATGTGTAATACAAGTACTTATCGATACTTGTTGTTTCCAATCCACAACAATTTTCATTGGACACTGCTTGTTTTGGATATCGAGGAAGGGACATGGAGGTTCTACAACTCCTTACGCCCCAGGACTGGTGTGGATCATCATTTGGAGGTTGCAAAAATATTGGTACATGTACTTATGAAACATTAGCATGCCATTTTAACCAAATACTAGATGATACTAATTTAATTCCTTGCAATCGTCGGCAGAAAATTGCACTTGACAACTACTCCAAGGGCAACTTAGGTGGATTGTACTGCACACAAGATTGCCAACCCATCCAACAAGAAGAAACCCCACAACAAGTAGCCGGGAGGTGAGTCCAAAAATGTATATACCATTAGTATGTAGTACCAAGACTGCCAACTCAAGATTGATTGTTGCTATTTGAATTATGATGCAGTCTCGATTGTGGGGTTATAGTCTGCCACATTATCCGATAGTTCTTCCGAAACGAATCTGTGGACACAAAGATACCAAAGTTGGAATGCTGTAGGTTACGTGCTGAAATTATTCATGCTTTCATAAATGATGATGCTAACTCATGGAAACCAGAAAAGAATTTGGAGGATATGAGACACGAGTCAAATCAGAATACAAAAGTAGAGGTTGGAGTTGCTGAAGCAAGGAAGAAACAACCAGCCACTCGGAAGAAGCAATGAGACATGGTGGTGGATGAGTCACTTCAAATGGTTGTTTTTGTTAGTTTTGTTAAATCTGAACAGCTTAGAAACTAGATGAATAATTACGGGGTTTGTTAGGATTAAGATTTTGAAGAATGGTGGTTCACTTGTTTTAAGTTGTTGATGGTGGTAGTTGTTTTGCTTAAAAAAAAAAAAGGTGCTTGGGTCAGTTTTATTAATTTAATGGTTAATGGTTGGTTCCTTTTGTTTTGATTGGTAACAGACATGGATTGTGTTTTTGTCCATCTTAGCATCCCTCAGCCATCTTACAACCAGTTCTTAATTTGTATCCTAACCGATAACATCCCTATTCTTCCTCTTGTATGCCTGAACAAAGTGGTTTGCCATTGTGCTATCGAAATCCTCTAGTCGAAGATGAGTGTCACCAGTTGGTGCTTTAACTTATTAAAATGGTTGATTCAATGGTAAGAAGGGAAACATTAAAAATAACCACTGACGTAGTGAATATGGTAAAAAGAGGAACCATATTTGATGTATAGTATGCTCGCTGTTTAACCTGCATTTACGAAAAAAAATGTTTTCGATGGAGGGAAATAAAACACAATCAAATTATGGAAAAACTATAAACCATTTAAAAGGCTAGTATTCATGGAAAAGACGGGTATTTTTAATCAACTAAAACAAGACACCATAAAGAGTTCACCATAACACAAAAACAGGAAAAAAAGACCAATAGGACAAATGATCTTGTGCACAAAAACAAGAAAATAAAGATGGAACAATGCCAAAACCTTATCTCCATAATTTGTCTACCGTACTAACGAAAAAAAAAAACAAAGATCAATGAGACAATTGATCTTAGACCACAATTATAAAACTAATGAATCCTACGTGGCTTCCTTGCAAGTTGCCCTGTTATGGTTACCGAACTTGCCACACCTCCCGCATTTAATCTGAGATACCTTCTCTCCTCTGGAAGGAATACGACGTGTCTTTGGCCTTCCCGGTGGCTTCTTGCTTAAAGGAGGGAGGATGACATCTTCACCGGTTACATGTTGTGGCATCCACAGCGTAGGTATGGGATAGATGGAATACGAATATGATGCACGATATGTCTCCGTGTGGTAGTACGGATCAACATAATGACTGAGTTCCTTTCCACTATTAGTAATTGCTCCGACGGCGTGGCAGCAGGGGAACCCATTTTGCTGCCATTTTTGGCAAGAGCAAGTTCTTCGTCCGATATCAACGGTAACAGTAGGCTCCGAATGCACCTCATATACATCATCCCCCGACCACATGACCACCCATGTCCTAGACTCTTGGTAAGCGTCGAACAACTTTTGGTCCATTTTTGGGCAAATGGTTCGAATCCACTTGCTTGCCTTCTCCCTCCTTTCAACAATCATACTCATGATTTTAGCCCGAATTGCATCCACCAAGTTCTTTACAGGTAGATATCGCTCATCCTTGATCTATGAATTAAAGGACTCCGCTACATTTGAAAACATCTCACCATATCGACAACCAGGAAAGTACACAGTGCTCCAATGTTTAACAGGGAGAGTCTTAAGGAAGTCAGACACCCTTTCGCCGCCCTCATTGACCATCCTCATAACATAATGGCGGAACAAATCCACTGTAGGGGCATAGGCAGCCAGTCTCAGCAAATGCACCATCGACTCTCTATATGCAGCGGGAGTCCCTTTAAGATGATACCTCAAGTTGAATGCCAAATGGAATAGACAATATCCATGAGGGGAGTTTGGAAAAACCGTCTTCATTGCCTCCAACAATCCAAGGTTCCGATCGGAAATAAAGGTGTACAACCTCTCATGATCGATTATGGAGTGTAACTGTTGTAGAAACCAAAGCCAATTGTCACGATTTTCTGAATCAACAATTGCAAAACACAATGGAAAAATCTCTGCAAAAAAAAAAAAGGAAAAATAAATACAATGTTAGCAACATGCGTAGTAGTATTACCTATCCAAATGGAGAAAGGGTACGAGTGTGTCCTATCCAGAGTGTACAAATATAACTATTAAAAATGAAGAAACATGCGTAGTAGTATTTCCATTTTCAAACATTATCACTGGATCAAATGGATTTCATTAACCACGTATTCATTTACTTCTGACATGGCAAATGGGTAACAAAGATTCATATAATTAGCAAAATGGTGAATCAATAACCCATGTATTGAAAAAAAAAAAATCACTAGTGTACATGGTTGAATGGAAACAGAGACACATATAAGTAACAAAATGGTGAACCAATAACCCATCTATTCAAATAATATATTTTCAACAGTTTACATGGTAGAATGGAAACAAATATACATATAAGTGGCAAAATGGTGAATCAGTAATCCATTTTAAAAAAGAACACCAGTTTAGAGGTTTCATTTGCCTTAATCATAGTACACATGTCCGAACCAAAAAAAACACGTAAACATGAGGATGGTCAACCCATTTAACAAAACAAAAAGCAAACAACAAAAAAAAACATACCATCGTTACCGGTTTTCCCTGTTGCACCAAGCAAATGACCCTTGTGCCTCCCTTTTAAAAATGTACCATCGAGAAATAAAATGGGTCGACAATGTCTAAACCCATCGATGCACCCGCGAAAAGCAACAAACAACCTCCTAAAACGCCTTGACTCCTCATCAACCTCTAACACAATGTGACTACCGGGGTTTGTTTCATGAGCTGCACGGACATACCACCCCAAAATTGAAAATGAATTTTCAAAATCACCGTACATATCCCCCCTTGCCCTCTCCACCGCCCACCAAGCCTGGTGGTATGAAATGTCTAGCCCATACTCTCTCTTCATTTCGGTGATTATGTCAGTAGGACTACTCTTTGATTTGGCCCGCACATCCTCCGCAATCAGACTGCCGATTAATTCTGATGTGGCCCGTGGACTCTTGGTAGTCCTCAAAACTGCACCGCACTTGTGCTCATCGTTAAAACTTCGGATTTCGAAAAAACCATTAGGCTGGAAAACTCTCCCATGGACTTCCCACATGCATTTCTTCTCCCCATTCCTATGTTTGCAGCGCGCCGTCACGCGCTGCTTGTCATTCTTCACGAGCACATACTCAATCCCCCGCTCGATACAATACTTTCGCAAGACTTCACGAAATTCTACGACACCACCTTCAAACTTTTGTCCCACACCTTTAATTTTATATGCCCAGTCAGCCGACTTCAAAACCTTCTTCTTGTGATTTACAAAAGATGGGGTTACCATGAAACCTTCATCCACATTTTCTGACATAGACCTTTTCTTCGATTGTGACATCGCACCGCATGGCTGTCCCGAATTAGAATTTGGTTCAGCCATTGTAAATTCCAACGACCCATCTTCCACGATGACTTCAATACCGTTAATTGACGCAGCTTGTGCAAGTTCAAACAATGTCCTCAAATCATCGTCGTCATCCATTACTATAGGCTCATTGTTAATTAGTGAGTAACTCAAAATTACAGTTTCGGGATCCAACTTCGACCACCTTGTACAGATCTTCTCCAAAATAATTCCGAAATCCATTCCAACCTTAATAAGGATGGGATAGATCTTGTCACCATACTTGCATACCAATATCAAACCATCATCCATTGCAAATGAGCAAACTGCATAAACCATACAAAAACGAACAAAGAACATTAGATCTACAAAATAAACAAGCTGTCCAGGTTAATAGACAAATATGGTGACTTGAATTGCCATGACACAAAACTCATAACAAGTGAACAACGTTGACTGTCATGATTAAACCGTCTCAAATACATTTCAATGGTGAAATGGGATGCCATATTTTGGTGAATTAACTTCCCCAAAATTGTTTCCCACGTCAACATTTTAACATACGAAAATTTGACCGCTCCATACATCCTAACGCGTAAGAATGAAAACAACCATTGAAATTGGCTTGATGATGCAAAACTCCTGGCATGAGTTCAATCAATAATTGTCACACAACACGGGAACCCCAAAAATGTATACGTAAACTACCTTGTCGACACCCCGAAGTTGCTTTACGAATTTAAAGCTTCTAACTCTTTGCTACCCACAAAATGTCGTATGGAACAATGGAATAGAGATTGTGGACTGTAAAGGATTACCAGGTACGTTGATATCACACTTGCATAGTACTAGAAATTTTGAATTTCAAAAACCCCTTAAGTTATGGAAATGAATTCAAATTGATCAAATGGGATGATAATGGTTACAAATCCAATTTGATTTGATTGCCCGGATTTATAGCACCTCTAATTGCCCCATTAATACCACAAAATTAGGACCACGGGATTTGCAGTATCATAATTAACAATTACATAATATAATAATATCAATTATATAATATACTAATAAAATACATAAAATGGGTATAATTGTCCTAATTCAAATTATAGGATTGAATCATAAAGATTCAAAAGCTATAGGGTTGGATCCTAAGGGTATTAGTCAAGGAGGATTGCTAATTAAATTTCTCTAAAAAGGAGGGCATGAAGAACTAAATTAAGGTGGAATTTCGGTAGAAACAAGGAGTGCTATGGAGGCGAGAAAAATATCAGGTGTGAGACGCTAAAAGTCAACTTTGGTCAAATTTTGTAAAATTACACATTGTTTTTTTAAAAAAATTTTCAAATTCTCATATAATAAACCAAAAGAATCCATTGACATCCAGTAAATTTTTTTTGAAATTGTATTAAAAAAATATGTATTATTTTTAAGTTTCCATTTTGAGTACCGGACAAACATTTCGAAATAGTACTTGCTTATGATGTACTCGTGAATTAGTGAATTAGATGAATTATAAGTTGGGTCGCATGCTTCAGCTTAAGAAAGATGAGGCCGAAAATCTGGCGCTTTATGCTTCCTCCCACTGGAGGGAGCATCACTACGCGCCGCCTCCCGTCGACATAATTCTGCAGTGTCATTTTTAGAGAGAGAGAGAGAGAGATTGATTGATTGATTGATTTTTGAAGTGAATTAATGTTTTGGGTTGGAGGTTGAACATATATATAAAAGGGAAGATGTGGACAGGGCCGGCCCAGGCCCAAGGTCCTGGGGTACCACAAAAAAGGCCAATTTTTGGGGCACCCCACCATTTTATACCTATGGGCTTGACTAGAACATTTTTTGGACCAAAATAAAAGAAAAAAATCCATTAGGAGTGACAAAAGAGCCCAACATTGTGGCCCAATGTTTAAAAAAGACCCAAAAATTATTGTGGCCCAAAATTTTAAAAAAGGCCCAAAACTAAAATTTATTTAAAAAAAATCACAATATAAAAAAGGCCCAAGTATAATTGATACTTTTGCTTCTAAAATTGCAACACTCGTAATTTTCAAGTGATACTCATGCGTTATATGTATCTAGAGACTTCGTGTTTTAATTTTTTCATTATTATGTAATGCTTGTAGAACTTTATATTGTTTTGGTTTTCTCGTATAGTGATTGTTACTCGAAAAATTATTTAGGTGTTGTACTTGAAGGGCACAAATTTTGGGCTAGGCCTAGGGCACCTCAAACCCTTGGGCCGGCCCTGGATGTGGAAAATGGGGTCGTGATAAAATATTACTGCTGCAAGAGGAGGGAGCTAGGAAGCTTCCATATTCGAGAGCTAGGAAGCTTCTTAGCGATAGCTTAGGCGTCTGGGCGGGAGACTAATCCTACAGACCACTATTGAGGAGTTCAAATTAAAAACTTAGCAAAGTTTCATATGAATTCACACTATTTTAATTGATAGCACCTGAGAAGTTGAGACTGAGCAAATTCCCAAGTCTCTGATTTTGACCACCAAACCAATTCATTGGGGTTAGTTAGGAAGCTTCTTGCACTTCTTTCATTCCAAATTCCTTTATTTTCATTTTCCAAAGTACAAAAGGAGAATATACACACAAAAAAGTTTAGTTTACAATGGTTACATACTTGAATTATATTTGATACTTTACTAATTGCGACGTGATGCTAGAAAAGTTTGTTAAAGTTTAATGAATTAAAAGTGTAAATAATGAACTCAACTCCAAGAGTTTTGTTTTGATAAATAGGAAGAATTCATTAGATAAAGGTTCAAGCAAAGTACATACAATGCATAAAATAGACATAAGTGACCACAAACCATACAACAACAACAGAACTAATAATAAACAAAGACTAACAACCAAAATATTAGGTGGCTAAAGAGATCATCCCACACTGCTGTTCGGGTGAGGTACAAAATAGTCCAGAGCATGTTTTGCCAGGATATGAGCTTGTTGAACCATGTGTCGCGCAACTTTAGATATTTGACAAAAAGACAGCTTTGAGACCTCAGCTGTCATGTTGCGCAGCAAAAAAGTGTCATGATAATGACACTCAGTCGTCACTGCTATATGCATTATTACATTTAAACAATCAGAAAAAATGTAGACAATATTATAGCTATGAGATAAAACCCATTTAACAGTCTCAAAACAAGCTAAAATTTCTGTTTGTGTCGGTGTTGAGGGGTAAGTAGATAAATCATGCGTGTCAATAAGGATGCCATTAGGATGACTAGCCATGAAACCCATTCCACTCTAGTTCCCTTCTTTCCAAGCACCATCCACATGAAGATGAACAACCCGCTGTTCAGATTCAAGAGTAGGGGTTTGTTTAATGGTAAAGGTTGGGTTTCTTAATATAGGGGATGGTAACGTTTGGACTAGGTGAAGAGCCTTTGATTGAACTAGCCAACTTGAGGCTCGAAGGAACCATTCAGTACAGTCATTTGCCACAACAAAAGTAGAATCTGCTCTAAAGGGTACATCTGAGAAGACCAAGCGGTTTCTACTTTTCCAAATGGCCCAAAGAATGGAGATAAAAGAGACAGAATTTTTGTTTGTCCTGGTGTAGCTGAATTATCTCCTTGAGCATCTAGTTAATAAAAGATCCGTCTTGAGTTGTCTCCAAGTTAGGGGTATGGAATTCAGTGCTGTCCCAAATTATTTTAGAAATAGGACAATAGCAAAATAAGTGGTATTGTTTCATTTTCCGTACTACATAAGGGACAGATAGGAGAGACTTGATGAAGACGCAACCTCACATTATCCCGACTGACAAAATTCCCTTGAGACATTTCCATAGAAAAATCTTGATCCGTTCAAGAATATCCAGATTCCACATCAGCTTCCATACATTGACGCCATTATAACACCAGGTTGAGTTACCAGATGATATCTGAGTTGGCTATTGCATATCATACAAAGATCTGTAACCCGATTTAGTAGCGTAAACGCCTGAATTGGTGTAAGGCCAGACAAGTTGATCTGGGAGGGTGTTGTTGGGGAGCGGGATGCTCAGAACTTCTGGAACAAGAGACTGTGGGATCAAATCTTTAACCTTTTCCACGTTCCACGCTTTCCCATTATTCCTTTCATCGAAAAGGGACGAAACCATAATATTGTCTGAGCCACTTAAAGGAATAAGTTGAATGAGAGGCTTGTTTAACTTGGGGATCCATTTATCATGGAGAAGGTTGATTGACGATCCATTACCCACTATCCAAGAAAGATGCTTTGCGATTAAATCTCGACCAAAAGGAATGCTTTTCCAGGCCCAGGAGGAATTGGAGTGAGGTTTCACAGTGAGCAAGCTATCCTTAGAGCAATATCTTCTCACGGGAAATGAGAAGATTTGGACTGGTTAGAAGACACCAACATTGCTTAGCTAGCAAAGCTTGATTGAAAAAGGTTTGCATCTCGAATCCTTAACCCACCGACACATTTATAAGCTACAATCTTCTTCCATGCAAACCAATGGATGGGTTTACTTTTTTTAGTTTTCTACTAGTAATTTGCAGCAATCTTATTGAGCTTATTACAAATGGTTATTTGAAGTTTGTATGTAGAGCAAATGTACAAAGGCTGCCCTGCTAGAACAGATTTGATTAAGTAAAGCTTTCCTGTTTGAGAGATATTAGCTTTGCAGCCAGCGAGAGGTTTTTTTGCTTTTTCAATAATGAACTTAAAACATTCTTGCTTGTTCGCTGTAATCTTCATGGGGAGCCCCAAATAAGGAATTGGATCTGTGCTGATTGGAATGTGAAAAAAGTCCCCGAACCTTCTGGAAAAGGTCGAAGGGGTATTAGGACTGAGATTGAGATAAGATTTCTGCCAGTTGATGCTTTGGCCATAAAATTGACTAAAGTTTTCCAGAGCTCTCTTCAGGGTTCCACAACTTTCCAGGATAGGTTCAAAGAAGACAATCATTAGCGAAGAACAAATGTGAGAGTGAAGGACCATTTTGTGATAGCTTTAGACCTTTACACTGACTTGAAGCATCTAAGTGGTTGAGTACACAGGAGAGAGTTTCCATATAAATGATGAACAAGTAAGGAGATAATGGATCTCTTTGATGAAGCCCTCATTGCGGATGGAATTTCTCCATTGGATTCCCATTTATGAGCAGGGAGAAAGATACAATGGAGAAACATTGATGTAACAGATTGATCCATCTTTCCGTGAAGCCCATTTTTCTCAAGGCGCACCCCAAAAAGCTCCAACTAACTCTGTCAAAAGCTGTACTCATATCTAATTTGAGAGCAACCTTGAACTTATTCCCAGATTTAGAATGGTCAATTAGGTTTGAAAATTCACATGCCAGAAGAGAACTATCAGAGATTAGTCTTCCTGGAACAAAGGCATTTTGTGTTAGAGAGATGTAGGATGGGAGGATGTGTTTAATATGATTTGCCAAAGTCTTTGAAATAATTTTATAGAGAACATTACAAAGACTAATTGGTCTGAAATCTGCTGGGGATGTTGGAGAAGGGATTTTAGGGATCAGTGCAATGTGGGTATAATTTATTTGTTTTAGTAGATGACCAGAGTTTAAGAAAGAGAGGACAGCCAAGGTGATCAAGGGACCCACCACGTCCCAGTACTTACGAAAAAAGCATCTTGAAAAACCATTCGGCCCAGGGGCTTTGGATTCTCCAATCTGAAAGGCCGCCTTACGAATTTCATGAGCTTTAAAAGGGCGGTTTATCCACTCCTGATCAGTAGCTGAAAGGCATTTATCAAAAGTCTGCCAACCATCCCAATCATCCACATTGATAGAAGGATTCGGATCTTTGTAAGCCGAGGAAAAGTGATCTGTGAAGACACAATGAATTTCATCTTCCTTGTCAACCCATAAGCCCTGGGAATTGTAAGCACCCTTAATGCATGAACCTTGTTTCCTAATTTTTGAAGTTCAAAGTGTTATTGTCTCCCAGGGCTAAGAATTTAGTTTTAGCTCTTTGTGCCCAATAAATCTCTTCTTGCTTCAATAGATTTTCTAGTTGATTACGCACAACCGCTTCTTGGGTAAAGTCTCTATCTTGAGAAAGAGATGACTGAATATCATTGAGAAAAGACCGAGTTGATAGGATGCGGCTTGTGAGATTGCCAATCCCATCTTTGGACCAAGACAATAATTTATGCCTGACATGTCTGAGCTTACTAGCAACCACATATAACGGGGACCCTTGGAATTCTTCTTGCCAAGCCGATAGGATAATAGATTTGCAACTGTCATGATGCGTCCAAAATTTCTTAAATCTAAAAAAGCACTTACGGACAATCCGAGCCTGACTAGTGTAGAGGAGAACAGGGGAATGATTGGAACCGTAAATAAGGAGATTGATAACAGAGGAGTTAAAGTTAAGGGTAGACCATTCGACATTACAAAAAGCTCTTTCCAGATGCTCGAAAGTACAATCTCTCCCCAAACAATTGTTTGTCCAGGTAAAATGAGGACCCTCAGAGTGAAGTTCAATGAGGTTAGATTGAAGAGGAATTTTTTGAAGGAGGAAATCCCAGAGATATGACTAACCGGTGAGCCCAATCTATCAGAAGATGAGAGAATTTGGCTAAAATCCCCAATACAAAGTAATGGTCCCTTAATACACACAAGGGAAACAAAGATGGACTCACACATAGCCTATCTTTTTGCTAAATAAGGTGAACCGTAAATGAGCGCCAAGTGCCAATTGAAATTGAAGTCATCTGTGATTGAGAGGAGAATTAAAATTTTGGATCAGACGATAACAGGGACTTGAATATTCTGCTTCCAACCAACCTAGAGACCCCCTCTAAGTCTGTCAACATCAAGGCCCGTAGAATTAGTAAAACCTTTACGTTGAAGAAGGTGGTTAACTTGAGTAACAAAGGATTTAGTTTCCATAGGGAACACCAGGTTAGGTTGATAATCTTGGAGCAAACGACCTAGAGTATGAACTGATAGGGGGTGGCCAAGTCCCTTATAGTTCTAGCTTACGAGTTTCATGGTCAAGTCCCCCACATTTCACGCAGCCACGACAACCAAGAAGTTTAAAGAACCATAGTATTGACTAAACAAACAGGGCCTTTTAACTAAAGGGTTGAAGCATTTAAGATCGTCCAAATCAAATAGGCATCTTTTCCTCAATAATGGATTTAATAAAATATGGGAAGAAACTCTATCCACAACTACGTTTTAGAGGGCGATGCAAGGTCATGTAAGGATGAGCATCACACTTCCTCTTTCCGAGCAAAGATCCAACAACTGATGTAATGACAACTGGGCTACTAGTACGTAGCCTATTACTATTAGACAGTAACCCAAGTTCACGGCATTGGTAACAAACATCATGGGAAAAATAACTAAATGCAGAAGGTCTATTAAGAAGAGCATGCATACAAACTCGAGTAGTTCTAAAAGCAACAGAAGAGTATAAACCAATGATACACCCAATCGAATGATAAACAAAGCTCTTAGGAGGTAGAGAAATTTTAAAGAAAATACCTGCATGAGCTTTTGAGGTACCAATATCTCCCAGAGAGAACAAAGGATCCGGGTTAGGGTAGAGGAGGGACGGAGCATTCAGACATTGTTTTTTGGCGGCATTAAAATCTGACCCCAACGAGAACTCCATAGGACGTTTGCCCCGAGACATAACACTCCTGGATTCCATACCTCCAGACCTTTCAGCAACATTCCCTACTGTAGAAGCCATAGCCTCTGCCCCAACATCAATCGTAGCATTTACCTCATCAACTGCAACATTCACCTCAACATCAACCATAGCATTCACCTCCACATTTAGATCCAGTGTATTTTCTATGCCCTCATGCCTAGCTTTCTTTGACGATCGTTCTTCCAAGTCTGAACCCATTCTTTTTTTTGTATACATCAACGTTATCCTCCACAGATGTAAGACCCATTGCATGCAGAGTGTTCTCAAAGGATTAATCTAAACCAAACCGAGATGGATCTCCAGTTGATGTGATACTCTGTCCTTAAACACCATCTTTTTCCAATGGTTCATTAGCTGAATGATCAGCCTGATAATCACCTTTTAATGCTTCCGACGGGTCGTCATCATCATCACTAAAGGGTTCCGTAGGGTTTTCATCACCATCAGACCCAACGAAATCTACATGGTGCACAAAAAACACGATTCTACTCCCGTCATTGATAACTACCTCAAAAACATCATCCTCGAGCACATCCTCCACCCACAGAATTTCTATCTTGGTTGTTCGATCTTGTTAGAATTGGTGTAAGCCTTGATGGCCCTAGTATAGAGGTTGAGCTGCGGAGTGACTCGGAAATTGCTCTGTGGATCCAACCGAGAACCATGAATCCGGTGATGTATAATGTCAGTGGCTTGCTCAAAAGAAAGCAGACAACGGTATTCTTGGTGCCCAATGCATGCACACTTGTAATAGAATTTGAAGAGACGTTCACATCCAAAATAAACCCATATGATATCACCTTGCTCCAGCCTAAGGTAGACCCCAGAATGAGGGGTTGAGAGATGGGAACCTCCACCTTTATACGCATGTAAGACAAGTTTTGCTGGGTGGCCATAGAACGACCGACCGCCATAACAACTCGTATGAGAGAACCCATCTTGACTGCTAAGGTAGAAGTCATGTATTCGAGAGGAGCACCATGGATCTGAATTCACATGTTTGCAGTGCGAAAGTTAAGACGATTGAATGGAACATTGGGTTCCTAGTGACGCAACAAGAATAGAGCTCCATTGACGTTCCATGGCCCTGGATGCACAAGATCCTCCCTGTCGGCTAAAGTTTCCGACCTAAGGATGTAATATTTACCTATTTTTTGGAGCACAGTAACACGCCCCTCCAGGTGCTAGCTATCGTAAATGGCTACTTGAAGCTCATAGACAGAGATGAAACAATAGTCTTTTAAGTAACCCACAAGGCAGCCAAGATATTTGTCCCGCTGTCGGTGGATGGAGTGGACGTTGAGCTCTGTGATTTCAACGCCAAACCTAGGCTGCTGGAGAGTTTGAGTTTGCTATGGAGCATGTGGGGAGTGTTGTATCTCGGAGTCTTCCATTCTGGGTTTTAGAGAAGAAAAGATGGAGAATAGAAGGGCCAGAACCAACGGTAGAAGAGAAGAAAAAGAAAAAGAAGTACCAGTGTGGCTAAACCCAGAAAATGAGAGAGGAAATTAGACATGCAAAAAATCAGAGTTAAAGGAACCGGAAAAGAAAGACCTAAGAAGAATAGGTTTAGTGTTAAATGCACAAGAAATTGTTTTGATAGGCGAGAGAACCACAAACTGTGTATATTTTAGGGTTTCGATGAAAATAATCAGAAGATAAAGGAAGACACATGGATTGGGGAAGAGAGATTGGAAAATGCAGCAATGATGAGAAATAAGAACACGCCAATGACGGCAGAACATGCTAGAAAGAGTAGGGTTAGACTAAAAAAGAAAGGAAGGTTGTGAGAGAAAGTCTGTTGACTCACTAAGAGCGCTTAAGATAAGCATCTTCTACTAACTCCAAGAGTTTATAAATTATTAGTATCAAGCTTACATTGGTGCTGTCAAAATATATTGAAAAGAGGAGTGATATATTGAAAAAAACACACATATATGGCCCAATTCTAAGTTCTCTTTGCTTCCCCTTTCTTCCTCCTCTTTTGCCTCACCTTCTACGTGTCTTGAAATAGTATTGACTCCTTTTGGCACCGGTGCACATGCTATTTCAGTGTTTTCTAACTTTGTATGTAGTGGTGGAGTTAGGATTTAAATTCCGGAGGGGCTTGACATCAGAAATGAGTGGTCATTGGTCGGATTAGAATACAATCTCAATCCAAGAGAGAGAAAGATAAAGAGGAAGCCATTAGTCGATTGATCCTACTTCCTTGTTCTTCAATTATTAGTGATGGTAACAGAGTTGATTGTAGAACGAAGCAAAATCAAGTTGGTCAATCGTCGGCGATCGCTGTTCAGACCATTCCTCCTCACCCGGAGCAAGCCCCCCATAGAGGCAAGTGAAGTTGGGCCTTTGAACTTTTAATAGTTTCACAGATAATGAGGGGCTGTACAAGGAAATAAGAGAGTACAAAACATTCAAAAAAATCCCAAGCAAACTTAGCAAAATTCTTAGTTAATTAACTATTATTAATTAATTTTAATTTAATTTATTTAATACATATCCTATAGAATGTATTTTGCTTACAAAATCCTCTAAACCTCCAACTCTATTTTTCTAGATTTTTTAATTTATTGAATTTATAAAAATGAGAGAAAAGTGGGGGAGGGCTGGGGTTTTGTGTGTGTGTGTGTGTGTGAGAGAGAGAGAGAGAGAGAGAGAGAGCCGGCCCTAAGCTTAGACCCCAAGTGAGCGGCTAATTTAGACCCCCAAAATATAAAATTTTTAAGGGCCTCCATATTTAAGTTTGCAAGGATCGCAGAGGCAAACTCACGCGAAGGTTGCAATTGTAAGATTACAAATCTAGACACAAATCCCATAGACGAAGTTTGTAAAAGATGTCAATTTACAAGTGAGGGATTGTAAATAGGGTGAGCATGCGTTCGGTTTGTCAGGTTCCAGTCGGGTCAGATAATCGGGTTGGGAAAAACACAAACTGGAACTGAACCGAACTACATTACAAATCGATCAGATCGGGTCAATCGGATTACATCTTCTAGTCAGTTTCAGATCCAAGAGAAAAAAAAACCCCACAACGAAGAGAGATTCAAGGGAGTAACAAAGTTCAAATATACACAGATCAAAATCAAATATTTATAAACAGATAAGAGGTATTATACAAACAGATCAAAAACAAATATACAAATACAAGTTGATATATATATTTGAGAACACCATCTGAACATATTGGACGGCTCAGATCGTCAAAAAATGCTCGGATCATGGAGGTGCGGAAATCCGGATCCCAGACTAGAAGGGGACTCTCTCTCTCTCTCTCTCTCTCTCTCTCTATATATATATATATATATATAGCCCAATCTTCTAGTCCAAACCTCCCAAAAATAAGAAAAAAAAATGATTTTTTTTTGTGTTGCAAATTATTTTTGGAAAATTCAAGCCGTCCAATGTGTTCAGAAGGACGCGAGAAATCTTCAAAGAAAAATACTGGGAAGGGCTTGATTCAAGTTTGTCCCGGTATTTTTTTTTGAAGATTTCCCGCGTGGACCTTGGAAAACACCTTTTGTACACATTGAATGGATCGGATCGTCAAAAAAAATGCTTGGATCAAGGAAGTCCGGAGTCCGGAGGAAAAGGAGACCCTATATATATACCAAGAGCTTCTAATCCGGGGTCCCGGATTAGATGCTTTTGGGTATTTTTTTTGTGTTGCCAATTGTTTAGGGAAAATCTGATCCATTTAATGTGTTCAGAAGGTGTTTTCCAAAGTCAACGTGGGAAATCTTCAAAAAAAAAAAAAAAAACCAGGAAGGGCTTGATCCAAGCAGTTTTTTGCAAAAACTATTTTCCAAAGTCCACGCATGAAATTTGCGAAAACTGTATATTCCGGACCTCCACGTTCCCGATATTTTTTTGACGATCCGAATCATCCAATGTGTTTAAAAGGTGTTTTTAAGAGTACCCGCAAGAAATCAAAAAAAAAAAAATATCGGGAAGACCTTAATGGAGACGGTTCGGATTTTGCACAAATAATTTTTAAAACATTCAAAACACCAAAAATTCTCCTGTTAGGGATCCCTGACTCGAAAATTTGACTATATATATATATATATATATATATATATAGAGAGAGAGAGAGAGAGAGAGAGAGAGAGAGAGAGAGGCAAGAGTACAGATCTAGACGTGTGGAGGGTTGGAGGCGACCGTCATATGTACCGTCTCCGTCTTGTCATCCTCGTCGTCATCTAATTGTGTGTGTGTGTGTGTGTGTGAGAGAGAGAGAGAGAGAGATAGATCTGAGATGTTTAGACGGCAGGGCACGGTGGACGATGGTGGTGGACGATGATGCATGGTAGACGGCAGCGGACGTGTCATTGTCGGATGGAGGTGAGAGGAGAGAGATCAATCTTCCAGAAAAAGAGACGGTGATGTATTGGTATACTATTGGGTCGGGTCACCCAAAATAATAAATCTCAGACCCCAAACCCAACTTGATTTTATTGGGTTACTTATTTTTTAACATGAACCTGATCCGATTATCTTTTAAACCCGCCCGAAACCCGTCGGGTCGGTTCGAGTTGGCGGGTTGGGCCGGTTTTGCTCATCCCTAATTGTAAATGTATAGTACAAGGGCTTATCAAGTGCAAGAAGACTTGTACTCTCAGTTCGATTTCATAATAGACAAGTGTAGTTCCCACGATTTTTTCTCCTGTTGAGGTTCTCTACATATATCTTGTGTCTCGTATTTTTGTTTCCATTTTTCATTATGTACGACTGTTTGCTTGTTTTGTTCTGTGATTCATTATTCTTAAGATCCGTAAAGGCGTTGTGAGATTGAACGGTTGTTTGATAATTCTAACACAAAGAACTTAAAATTATGCAAAATCAATCCTACCGTTAAAGCCAAGAACTCGACATAGTTGATGTTTTTGAATCTCCTCAAGAAAACACAAAAAGTAGGGAAAAAAAATTTTAGTTAACACCGGATCGAGTGAACGAGTTATGCACACCAAAAATCACAGAAAGAAGAAACAATCTTCCTCCCATGACATTGACATCTTGCTTTGCCGAAAATTCTTCTCCAAATGCAATTTCACTGGCACTGACTTTTTAAGAACTCCTTCGACTTTTTAAGAACTACCACTGTAATTGGTAATTTTTCATTGGGAATATCTCTTAATCCGTTGACTAAACCAAGCAAGAGAAGTAGAAAGAGGCAATGTCTCAAGATCCTGTTGATTTTGCTAAAGCCAGGTTGTTTCTGTTATGACAACAATGAAGTAAGAGAATAAATAAACCAACAAGGGATAAATCAAGGACACAAAAGATTTGCGTAGTTCTACTCAATAAAGTAAGAACTTGCTCCACGCGCAAAGAGCAGGAGAGATTTACTATGAACGATGAGAGAATACAAAGAGCTTACTATACCCCTAACTCTCAATGAATTACCCAAACGATATTTTGGGGACAAATTTCTAGTAGAATCTGATAGGAAAACAAATCCTAGATGAAACTCAAAGAGAGAACCAAAAACCTAATATCAAGCCCTCAACACAAAAGGATCCCTAATCTCCACAATAATACCCAACACGAAACAGTCCATAATGGTATCTAAAGGAGCCTAACCTTAAAGTACCTAATGGTATCCAAAGGAGCCTAACTGTAATGGAACCCAAGAGGGATAAACCCTAATACTCACAAAGTCTCCATTTATTAAAAAAAAAAAAAAACATAAGAATAGTCGAATAAGGAAGTTGCTGAATTCAAGGCACTTTCCTAGCGGTCTTTCTTTGCATCGGAACCCCAATGGGCTATTTTGGGTTGGATTTTTCAAGCCTAGATCGTTTTTTGTACCAATTTTCAGTATTATCATTTGATTACTGGGTTTTATACCATAAAAAAACTCTTTGGATACACGTGGCTTGGAACTTATTATGACTGTTTAACTTTAACATGTCGAATTTGAAAATTTGGGACCTTTTTTAGCTCGAAACAAGAGTTGATAGCGCGCGAGTGAGTTGAACCTAGAGACCAAAAGCTTCCCGAAGAAGATTTAGGAATTTGGGCTTTTCCTGCCCCCACTTTGCCGCTGGTGTAGCTGATATTGTAACAAAGCGAATCTACTTCCCAGATTGTATTGAAAAGTGCTTTGTAGCATAAGCTAGGGAAAATGTGAAAATGTGACAGTGATCCATTATTTTTGCAATTTTTTTTTTCAAAATACAACTACAAACACACACAGCTTCCCAAAAAGGCAAAAAGAAAGGTGATATCCTTGCAACAACATAACCATCAAATGTTTTTTTTTTTAATAATAAATGCTCTAAATACACAAATACTAAATTAATTTTAACAAAATCTCACTATGACCTTTGCTTTCGATTATGGCAGTCGATCTCTTGCACTTACTTGGAATTAAATTACGACATCACATGCGTCGTCTGGGAAAGCTGATTTGAAGTTGGCCTTTCTGTCACACAAAACATTTGTCTAAGTACACAATCAAAAGTACAGACGGACACAAGATTTTACAAAAAAGTGTTAAGGTGGAATGTCAGTAAAAATGACGAGTGCTATCAAGGCGAGAAAAATCTCACTTTGTGAATTGCTTATCTGTGATGGCACTTGCATATCATACACTGATGAATTACGCACTGGGTTGCTTTCTTCAACTTAAGAAAGATGATGGCGAAAATCTTGTGCTTTATGCTTCCTCTTACCGGAGGGAGCATCACCACACGCCTCCCGTCGACATGATTCACAAGTGACATTTAGAGAGAGAGAGAGAGAAAGAGAGAGAGAGAGAGATTTTGAAGTAAATTGGTTTGGGTTGGAAGAAATATATACACACATATATATAGGGGAATGTACTGTAAAATGCGGTTGCGATAAATACCTAAGAAAAGGAGGAAGCTAGGAAACTTCGTTGCCACCGTCGACTGTTGAACATATTTGGTAGTTTTTGGACACTTATTTCTGCTTTTTGCACTTCTTTGAGGTTGGTATCTTTTTTGAGCAGATTTGGACCATTACAAATTCTTTTTAGTCCTTTTGCAAGGTACTCGAGGAGATTTATACACCCACAATTTCTTTTTTTATTATTTTATTGGACATCGATAATTACATAAGGAAAAAACTAATAAATGCCCAATGGGTGGTGAATAAAAGACGAAAAAGACAAAAAACACAATTTTCGACACACCTTTAACACATTTCAAGATATTTTAACACATTAAAAACCATGGAAAAACTGTGGTTTTTTTTTTTTTGTCTTTTTCCTTCGTTATTCACCTCTCAATGGATTGTGACTAGCATTTTTCGTATTATAGGGTAATAAGGAAATAATTGAGATGCGATGTTAAAAGAGTAGTTTGTGGTGTTAAAAATGAACTCAAAATTGGAGAATGTCAAGGCATAACGTGTACAAACAAGCCAAGGATTGTCGTGATCTCTTCTCTCTCTCTCTCTCTCTCTGTATCGAATTGTTGCCGGTACGCATATTCATTGTTAGAAAAAAAAAAACCATGTATACTTTTGTCCTGATCCCTTCTCTAATTCTCTTTTCACTGGATTGTTGCTTTTACGTGTATGTTGACCTTGACACCAGATTAAATATCTATGTAAAACATGGTCCATTTACCAAAACCATAACTCTACCTTATTTAACAAGCATACTAAAAAGTCTTGGGGTTTGGCCCAATGGTTTATGTAGTGCTCCTTTTTTTTTGTCATTCGATATACATCAGTAGGGTTAGTTGTTAGTAAACCATAAGGGTCGATTTCCTCTCCATAGGAACCGAACCCAGAATCACACCCCTATAGAAGGGGCTACACGACCAATTGAGCCAAGTGCCCTAGTCATGTAGTGCTCCTTTAGAGTGTGAGGTTTAGAGTTCAACTTCTATAGGTAAGAGGTTGACTCTCGTAGTAATCTAACATGCAGTAACATTCTACAGTCTCATAAGGAAAAATGACTAAAAAGACCATTTTAGACCTTAACCATAGGTTTTGAATCCAGTGTGTAATGATTTCATCTGATAGGTATACCCACATGTACCATGCCTATAAAAGTCCAAAAAGTATTACAATAACCTGTAAAGTTATGTAAATGATCTTCAAATACTCAAAACACAAAAGAAAACAAAAAAAACCATCCTCAACAACCAGTAAATCCAAGCACTTGACCTAGGTGATAAACTTTCAACCTGCTCAAGAAAACACATACAAAAAAAATTGTTGAACTTATGAACATAGCAAATATCAATGCACTATCCACACCAAAAATCACAGAAAAATGAAACAATCTAAGGCAATGAGAGGATTATCAATATCCTCCATGGGGATAACATCGACATCTCGCTTCGATGAAAATTCTTCTCCACCCGCAATTTCATCGATCTTGGAACAAATCCCGTAAATGCTATTCTCTCTATTCATCAAATAACCGCGATTTCTACCCAAATTATTGATTGGACTAGGGGGCCTAATGTTTTCTCGTCTCGCCGACAAAATCCCAGAATTGAACACATTTTCCTTGGACACAAACGAATTCTTGCAACAAACTTCCTTGTGCCTGTTTTTCAAATCACCCCTGTAGTTATGATCCCCGCCGAATCTTCTACTTGGAGACGGAGACCTCAGATTCCTACTAGGAGTAGAATTTGCGCAATTGGGAATCTCAATTTCCCTCCTAAAGCTCTTTTGTCGCGAAAGAACAGGTGAATTTGCCCGGGCTCTCTTTTGTGGAGTTGAGCTAAATTGCCTTGATTGGATTGAGTCATGCGAATTTTTCACCGACACTGACTTTTTCACAACACCTTTGACCGGATCAACCCGAATTATTTGTGGGTTTTCCTTAACACAAGAGTACAAGAACTCGTTCGAGAACGATCTATCCTTCGAGCCTACAATTGATGATGATATTGACGATGATGACGATAACGACGACGTTAACGAACACGAGTTGCTAGTGTTCCTAGTGGTGCAAGAAACAGAGGAAACAGAGGAGGAAGCAGAGGAGGGAGAACGAGGGGAGAGAGGCTGTTTAGTTGAAGAGAAAGAAGAAGGGGTTGGAAGAGGAGGAGGAGGAGGAGCTTGTGAAATTACCATCTTGTCCTGTACATGGCTAGGCTCTACTTGGTGCTTTCTCTTGCGCTTGCATTTGCTAATGCAAGACCCCATTGAATGAGCTGGGGAGAGAATGGGAAAGAAATTTAACTGTCTGATTGTTGGAGGGTTGGCATTAGAAAGTGGTGGGTATTTATGTGATGGAAGGGAAAAAGGGAAAGGTGTAGTAGTAGTGGGTTATACTTTTGGGTTGGGTCTTTTTTCAGATTTTTGAATTTGGTTGCCGGGTAGAACTTAGAAGAAATCCGTTGCATAACGGTTAGAATAGACAAAAAGTGTGAAGGTGGGTGCTTCCTTTTCATTATTATGTTACTCCAACTTTGAGGTCCAACTTGGAGGAAATAAGATTAAATTTGATCACTATATTTTGAACTAAGTGTTTCACTCACTCCATGTGGATTGTAAGGATGACAATTGATTCCATCCCGACTCCGTTTCGATTGGAGAAAGTTTTCGTCAAAATTTTGGGTACTGGGGGGTTCGGGGCAAAATTAAAAGACACAGTCAGAATCGTGTTAATGTTATTCCCTGCATCCGTTATCTGCACCAATATATTTTTACATGTAACATTATAGTTCTACCCAATAGTATTGTTTTGATGGCATCTATGAGAACTAATATTTGTAAATCTACCTAGCTAAGGTAATCTATGACACAGTTTTATAATAAATTCTCTAGGGAAATGATTTTTGCACTGCACAATTTTATAAATGCACTAAGAAAATTGTCTTCTAGTACTTGAAAATACACATAACAAAAACACAAGGGATAAAATTTAGAGTGCACCTATTGAAAAGGGAAGTGCAAAAATCATTTCTCATTTCTCTATTATCAAGGGAAAAGGATGTGTCATCATATTTAGTACTCCTTTGTCCCATTTTTGTAGTTCCATATTTTGTTATGGGATAACCTAAAATAAATGTCCGTTTTCCAAAATCAACCATAGAAGCTTTGTGAAAATTCATTTGTACCCATAAGTTTAAAGTGGAGTACCACTACCTAAATTAATCAAATTTGATAAGTTGAAGATATAATCAAAAAGTTAAGTACATTCCTATTCTTGTTTGTTCCACACATTTGTTTTTTTGAACTGGGTTTCTTCCACACATTGGAATCATGAAAAAAGGCATTATAATCCCATTCCCCTTCGAGATTGCTGTCATCCAAACAGAGCCTAAGATTCTCAAAAATCATAACCAAATGTCAAAAGATCTATCCTGAATTGGGCCTCAAATCCTCTTGGGCCGGCCTTATATATATATATATAACAAAGTTTTCTTTGGGGGTCCTTATTCGAGCCCAACGAAGCATTTCCCAATTGTTTTGAATTCCACAGTTCCACACCGTCGCATAGAAGTTTCTACAGTATATTACAGAAAATGAGAAGTCTCAAAAATCATTTTGTGCTTGCTTGCTCCTCCTCTCACAAAAGTTTGTCGGACTCCACTTGCAAGTATGTGTGGATTCCCACACACGTTTTTGAGGAGTATTGCAATGGTCATGGAGCACCAAATAATCTCTCCCTCCTACCGTGGGCAGCTTGAGCGAATTAAATAAAAGGAATTTCGAAATTAAAAACAAATTCAGTATGGTTCACTTTTTTTTTTTTTGGGTTTTTTCGTTCAATAGTTAGGAGACTAATCTTCTTTTTAGTCTTGTAAAAGACAGGCTATTCATGTCGTGATTAAGAGATTTACAAGAAATTACTCTTATCTATTGGCTTGATCTTATGAGTCACCATAATTATGAAAGCAAATTCACCAACCAACTGAAGTAAGTCTCGTAGATCCATATAAAAACATCTGTCTAGAAGTGGGAAACTTGGAAGTGAGTCATAAATCCCCCCAAAGGAAACTTTCCTTGTCTAGCTTTCGGGTCCACTCGAATAGGCAAAACAAATTCAACATCAATTTATTCCATTTGCTTTACACACTCTCCTATCTTTTTGCTCTGTCTGGCTATCTTTAGTCTATTCGGTAACAGAAAATCTAGGGGCACATACTTTCAATCACGTACCAGTTACACCCATTCATGTGAGACTTACTTCGAGGTCTTACATGAGTGATCGGAACCACTTAATTTGTTTAGAATATTTTTATAAGGGTCCTTGAAAAAACGTAGCTCAATCGGATACCCGTAAAAGCTTGATTGATTCGTTAAAGTTTTAGTTCTTGTATCGAACGAACCAATACTTTAACAAACTTATCAAGCCTTTTCCGATATCTGATTGAGCTGATTTTTTCAGAAACCCTTAAAAAAATATTTTAAAAAATTGAGCGACTCCGATTATTAGTGTGAGACCTTGAAATAGGTCCCACACGAGTGGGTGTGTTCGGTATGTGACCGAATGGGTGTGACTGTAGAAGAACTCATTTGGTAAAGCCCCAGCACAATGGGAAGAGAACCAAAGAGAGAGAGAGAGAGAGACGGCCAAATCTTTAATATTTCCCTTTAAAACATACATACAGGATCAAATCTTTAATATTTCTCTTTAATACATACATACAGGATCAAATCTTTATTATTTCTCATTAAAACATACATAAACGACAAAATCTCTATTACTTCTCTTTTGATTTTGACACTCCACTTTTTGATAGCCACACTCCAATATTTGTATTTTAGTGGTCATCTTATATTTCGAACATTAAAAGACATACTCCACTGTCTCGACTAGCCCCTCCCTGTTTTTATCCTTGGAGGACGGTTTGGGGAAATGTTCGATGAAATGACTTATAATTTACGTAGAAAAAAGTTTTAATTTACTGTGAAAGGACTGCTTATTTACCATGAAATTGTTAACCATAGTTCCGCACATGGGCATAGGATAAAGAATAGATAAAGTAGTTCAGCACATGATCAGGGAGAAAAATAAAAATTAAAGTCACCTCATATATGAGAAAACTTTAATTTACACCGTCTGGTGTAAATTAAAGTTTCCTCTAAATTGATAGCACGGCGTCATATGTATATTTTCCTTCGTATGTCCTAAAAAGTAAGAATTCTTATGACTAAAACCCAACATATTGGCTGAAACTTGAAAGAAAAAGCCGGAAGCTTTCCAAGGAAACTTGCTATTCTTCACCATCTTTGAATCGAAATTTCTCTCATCTCAATCTTACTTACTAAGTTACTAGCATAAATCATCAAATGGCTTACGATCAACATAGTTTCAATTAGAGGTGTCAAACGTTCCCGTCGTGCCGTGCCGTGCCACTTTTCTTTAGTGCCAACTGTGTCTGTGTCCGTGCCCATTTACTTAATCGTGTCATGTTGTGCCGTGCTTAATCGTGCCGTGCTCATTTTTAGTCGGGCCGTGCCGTGCCATTTTTCTTCATTCGTGCCGTGCCGTTTTGTAACCGTGCCGTGCCGGTCCATTTACTTAATCGTGCCGTGCCATGCTGGCCCACTTACTTAATCGTATCGTGCCGTGCCGTGCTGGCCCACTTACTTAATCTTGTCGTGCCGTGCCGTGCCCATTTGCTTAATCGGGTCGTGCCGTGCCGTTTTTTTAATCGTGTCGTGCCCATTTACTTAATGGGGTCGTGTCGTGCCGTGTTTAATCATGTCGTGCCTGTGCTGACACACTTACTTAATAGTGTTGTGTCGTGCCCGCCTGCATAATTGTTTGACTCGTGTCGTGCTTGTTTTGGCGTGCTGTTTTCAATCATTTAGACCACCAATTACTAGCTGATTTATTAACGTACTGAGATAGTCCTTCATAACTTATTAACTTGTCTATGTGACATAAGCCAATGAAGCCAAGGTTTTGGGGCTCAAAACATGGTAAAAACCGGGGCTCCAAATATGAAAGACCCTATATACACTCCTATATTAGACTTAAATATTTTTTAGTTCTAGCTTATTATGAAAAAAGTAAGTCCAATTTTAATTAAATTTTTAGTTTTAACTTAATTATGAAGACTTAATTAGCATGTTTAAAATTAAAAGTATGAGAAAAAGGCATTGATTAGTGATTTCCAAGGATTCAAATGAGCAACTGAAATGCTAGGTCAAGAGAAACCATTCCCAGAGAGAGTATTTAACAAGTATATCGCATTACTAATTGAACTAGAGAATACTATTGTCAAACAAATGTCCAAACCAACAAGTAAAACATCCACATCTAAGAGAATACTATTATTGTATTGCCTCAAGGCTCAAAGTTCTACTTCCCAAATAAAACATCCACAGTTACACACATAATTGGGTCTTTCGCGGATTTAATATAAACTAAATGTCCAAACCAACAAATTGTGAGAGTACTTTACAAAAACTTGCAGTTCTCCATCGCCCTTGGAGCTGCAACCAATGAGTTGATCCTCAACTGCTTGCAGGAATTGGTGAACTTTCTGCGGAAACAAGCAAGAACAAGCTTAGCAAGTGCAAGTTACTACCTCCGTTCCAAATTATGGTTCCACTACGAAAAGTCGTGCCATTTTTCAAATCAAAAAATGAACTACTTCCGTTAATCATTTTTCGAATTTTTTCGCACCAAATTAAAGTACTTGACGAGTACTTTAATTCGGTGCAAAAAAATTCGAAAAATGATACACGAAGTACTTCATTTTTTTATTTGAAAAAAAGCAAGAGAGAGAAAGTGGGGATCATATTTGGGAACGGAGGGAGTACAATATAGTAAAAGACAGGCTATTCATGTCGTGATTAGGGGATTTACAAGAAATTACTCTTATTTATTTGCTTGATCCAATGAGTCACCATAATTATGAAAGCAAATCCACCAACCAACTGAACTAACTCTCGTAGATACATATAAAAACTTATGTCCAGAAGTGTGGAACTTGGAAGTCAGTCATAAATCCCCCAAAAGGAAACTTTCCTTGTCTAGCTTTCGGGTCCACTCAAATATACAAAACAAATTCAGCATCAATTTATTCCATTTGCTTTACACATACTCTCCTATGTTTTTGCTTTCTTTGGTGTATTCAGTAACAGAAAGTTAGGGGCACATACTCTCAATCACATACCAGCCACATTCACTTATGTGAGGCCTACTTCGAGGTTTTACATGAGTGATTGGAGCCACTCAATTGTTTAAATTAGTTTTATAAGGGTCCCTAAAAAAACTCAGCTCAATCGGATACCTGTAAAAGCTCAATTCATTCATTAAAGTTTCAGTTCTTGAATCGAACAGACTAATACTTTGACAAACTTATCAAGTTTTTTTCCAATATCAGATTGAGCTGATATTTTTTCACAAACCCTTAAAAAAAATATTTTAATAGATTGAGCGACTCCGATTATTCGTGTGAGATCTTGAAGTAGGTCGCACAAGAGTGGGTGTGTTCGGTGTGTGACAGAATGAGTGTGGTTGTAGAAGGACTCATTTGGTAAAGCCCCAGTACAATGGGAAGAGAACCAAAAAGAGAAAGAGAGACACCACCAAATCTTTATTATTTCTCTTTAAAACATACATACACCACCAAATATTTATTATTTCTCATTAAAACATACATAAACGACCAAATCTCTATTATTTCTCTTTTAATTTTGACACTCAACTTTTTGGTAGTCACGCTCCAATATTTGTATTTTAGTTGTCATGTTATATTTTGAACACTAAAAGACATGCAGTAGAGCGGTTATCAAAAAGTGAAGTGTCAAAATCATATTCTTATTTTTTACAAATGCTTCTGGAAAATGCTAAATATAATCTAAAAAAACAATCACGAGGAATGACTTGCATTATTAATTCTAGGGACAATTCAGGCCGGAAAGGTTTTCTTCTTGTCCTTCTGTTTTTGGATGGAAGTGGAAGCAGCTGCAGCAACAGAACCAGAGGCGCGAACTGCGGCATCCAACATCATCTTCTTCACCGACTTCTTCTTGGGTGGAACTAAGCCCCTGGGCGCAGACCCGTTGTTTCCAGCCGCTCCGCTCCCGTTCGCTTCTCCTCCAGTGCCATTGGCTCCGTAATTCACTCTCTCCGCCATCTCTTTTTGCTGGTGCTGCGCTCTGTTCTGTTATGGCAATGCAGCTCCATTTCCATGCTATATATAGCACAGAGGGAGCACTGTTGAGCACGGTTTTGGGAAATGTTCGATGAAATGACTTGTAATCAACTGTGAAACAACTTCTAATTTACATTGAAACAAGTTGAGTACGGTTTGAGAGGTCGTGATTGTAATCTTTTGGGAAATGTTTGATGAAATGACTTATAATTTACGTAGAAAAAAGCTTTGCTTTACTGTGAAAGGACTGCTAATTTACCATGAAATTCTTAACCATAGTTCCGCACATGGGCACAGGATCAAATAATAGATAAAGCAGTTCAGCACATGTTCAGGTAAAAAAAAAAGGTAACCTGTAACTCTGTAAGTGATCTTGTTCGTTTCCCTGTTTAGTTTTAATTTTGATGACATCATTATTTTTCTCATTTCTCTCTCTATCTCTCTCCACTCATTATATTTGCTGATATCATCAAAACTAAACTAAACTATCTAACTAAATACAGCTCTTGAAATCTGCTTATGGTCTTGAAATCTAGGACTACTGATTCATTTTTTTTAAAAATTTTTTGTCAGAAAATCCGTTCTGAAACCCAAGATACTTCGACTGCAAAATAATACTAGTGTGCTTAATTATGATTAACGATTGCCCTTTCCAGTCTTGATTTTGTGGATTTTGCGACTGGAAGAAGACAATCAAATCAACGGAAAAAAAATTGAAGGCACCTCATATATGAGAACTTTAATTTATACCGCCTGGTGTAAATTAAAGTTTCTTCCAAATTGATTACACGGCGTCATGTGTGCAAATTTACTCTCTTATACATTTTCCTTCCTATGTCATAAAAAGTAAGAATTGTGATTATTAAAACCCAACATATTCGCTGAAACTTGAAAGAGAAAGCCGGAAGCTTTCCAAGGAAACTTGCTATTCTTCACCATCTTTGAATCGAAATGTCTCTCATCTAAATCTTACTTACTAAGTTACTAGCATAAATCATCAAATGGCTTATGATCAACATAATTTCAACCAATAGGAGAGAGGATTTTGTTCACTCTCTTTTAAGGAGGGTGAACAGAACTCCACTCATGTATGCCTGGCCAAAGTAAATAGAGTTTGGAAGTACCACTGATTTTACTCCGATTGACGTCCCTATGAACCATAGACGCGGTTAACTAGTCGTTGTATTTGTGTCAAATATATAAAAAAAATGAAGTAAATTTTTTTTTAATGTTAAATACAGGCATGTTGGACAATTCACAAGTTAGACCGGCGTGGGGACACATGACAGAGATCAACTAATAATTTAGGGGTGAAAGAAAAATCAAAAAAATCGAAAAAAAATCGACCGATTCGGACCGGGCAAAGATGTGTTGGCTGACTTCAGTTTGAACTGTACCTAAAATTGATCGGTTCGGTTCGATTTCCTAGAAATTGGTTTGAACTGAACCAAACTAGGACCAAATTGAAATTAGACCGAACCAAACCTAATACTAAAACCTAATAAACATCTGGGATCTTATCGTGACCGTCAATACTCAAAGGGGTTTGATTTACACCATCGAATATACACTCAACAATACCCCAATTACTAAAAACCCTAACTTTAGACTAGAGAGACTAGGGAGAAACCTAATATCAGTCTCTATCCCTCTCAAATTCAACTCTTCAGCTTCGCTACTAAAGTTTCTCTTCCTCGATCTAGTCTAGAAATTATTGTTGTGTCCGGCCTCAACACCACCATCTACTTCGACTTTCGTAGCACCGTCGTCTAGTTCAAAACCCAGTTGGTATGCATAACATAAATTCAAGTATCGAACTCTCTCCTTTTCTCAACATTTTTTCTTTTCGATCGCTGAAGGGTTTCTCAAACTTTTTGCGTAACACAGCTGTATTTTTTGAAGTTACTTGATTGTCGTTCAATTAACTAAATGTAATGTATTTTATATGCATGTGTCTAAAACAATCTGATTCGTATTTGAAGAATTTGATTTTGGGCCCAGTGAGCTCTCTGATAGTGCATCAAAACATCTATTTCTCAGTTTGAAGAAATGTCTAGTCTTGAGATATTCAATCTTAAACCCTATTTGTTCTTGTTGATTTTTTTCTTCTTATTTTTGGTGTATGGCTATATGCGGTTTGATCTTTGGTTAGTAACTTAGTACGTTCGTATAAATATTAGGTATATTTTGATTTGGACTTTCATTTTTTTTGAATGATGAAGAATTTCAGGATGACATTATGGATAAAGTTGCTGAGTTTGGTTTTCCTGAAAATTTGCTATGGAAAATAATGTTGAAGTGCCTGAAAATCAAAAAAAAAAAAAAAAGGACCAAAAAAGGTGGTGATGGTCTAGTTGCTAATAAGATGGCTCCTTGCTGGAAATAGTTTCATGTTATTACTCTAAAAGGTGATCCAAAACCTAGCTAGGAATGGTTGCAATTAGTGTCCAACAACTTATGCATGTCATTCAAAGAACAATGGTACAAAATCTGAGTCATTTAGCAAATCAGTGTCTCAATTATCCCAAAAGCAAGAAATTTACGGGTTCTTGGCAAATCCTTACTTTTGAAAAAGTAGAGCAAGACAACGGTGAAACAAGTGCAAACCTTGTGCCTATTATCTTTAGTGTTGACGCGTGTAAGAGGGCCCCAGCAGAAATGATAATAATTGATGAGTTCCCATCTGCATTCGTTGAGGGTGAAGGGTTAAAAAATTTGTGCGTGTCTTTCAACCTAAGTGGGTCAAGATTCCAAACAGGATTACGGCTGCCAAGTAGTGTATGGTCATATACAATGTGGAGAAAAAAACTTTGAAGAAAAAACTTAAGACTCAAAGGTTGTGTCTTACTATGGACACTTGGAATTCGGTCCAAAACTAGAATTACATGTGTCTTACTGGGCATTTTATTGATGAGAATTGGAAATATCAAAAGAAAATTTTCAAATTTTGTGTTGTTCCTAATCATAAGGGTGACACTCTTGGGAGAGTAGTTGAGACTTGCTTGTTGGGTTGGGGGATTGACAAGTTTCTAACGGTGACGGTTGATAATGCGTATTCTAATAATCTTTTGATTGCATACTTGAAGAGGAAAAATCAAAGATTGAAAGACAACAATTTTAAATAACAACTTCTTGCACGTGAGATGTTAGGCCTATATCTTGAATCTAATTGTGCGTGAAGGATTACAAGAGATTTGAAATTATGCAAATGTATAACAAGTCCTAGAGGGAGGGTGAATAGGACTACCAACTAAAAATCTACCAACGCTAAATGAGAATTCATCATCCAAATTCCATGGCAAGGCATGCAAACCAACAAGTTTAATGAAAGGAATTAGAAGAAAGAAGAAAAGACATGCAATATACGTGGAAACCACTTAGGGTCTAATACCCTAAGCATAAAACCACGGCCTTACTCTACTTCTATTTCACAAATCAAAAGGTTTACAGGAGTTGAAATACATGGAATTTACCCTAATCTCCTAGCTTTTCCTAGCTCCAACTCATGATGTAGCACCTCGAGCTCCTTCTCGATTCCATGGATACCACGAGAGTCACCATCTCAATCTCCACTTCATTACGGCTCCAGTTCACCCGACCAAGTAGATTCCAAGGCATGCAATCATGACTAAATGATAAATATTGAATTTTTGGAAAAGTTTTTGGATGACTACCTCCTTCTAGAACCGATCCATGGAAAGGAAAGCACTAGAAGGAAGAAAGATGATTGGGAGACACCCAAATCATCTCAAGAAAAAAGAAACCTAATAAGGGAAAAAGAGTGCAAATGGGGGAACACTTTCTCTCTCTAAAAATGGTTGATGTTCTCTCACGTGGTTATGTGAAAATGAAGGAAAAATGTCTTTTATAACTCACATTTTCGTGCTCCCCAATTCAGCCAATCAAAACAAGACACTAAGCCACTTAAAGATTCTGGCAGACGCGTGTAAATGCGCGTAGACGCCCCCACAAGATTTAAACAGGCACAATCTCAATAGTCAAAGCCACACCCCTGCAGACGCGTGTAGACGCACTAAGTTCAAAGCTAAATCCTACTGCCAAAATCATGGAATTGTAAAACCTGTAATAATCCAATTTTTTTTTTAAAATTTAGGATTATTTAATTTCTAATTCAAGTTAGGGCCCTTAATTTGCAATGACTACGGTTTATACCCTAATACTTCCAAATTGCTACAATTTCGACCCTAAGGCACGTTTGCATTTTAATCACGAGCATTGCATTTTTATAAATTTATTTCATACGTAATTATACACTTTCATACATATACACAACCAATACTAGTACACATACAAACATATGTGTATACATGTACTTTTTATATCGTTCTACACTACCCAACCACCACCAACCATCACCAATACCACACTCTACCTCCTCCCATCATCCAAAATCAGTCAACATGACCCCTCTTGACTGCCATACACTCCACCACCCTCCCTCATACTTTCCTAACCCACTAAGATACTTTTTTCACCAATCTTACACTCCAAACTCCACCCAAAACCCATTTTATAGTCCCCCAAACCCCAATTTCGTCTCAAAACTGTAATGCCCCTCTCCTTCACTCTCTTCCTCCTCCAAAATCTCCCAATAACTCCCAACTCAAGAACACAATGCCCCATTACCATCCTTCAAGTTCTAGAGTGAGAAAAGTCAAGAAATTTGAGTTTTCACTTCAAAACATCAACCACAAGCTCCCACCTCTCATATTCCACTTAAAGATCATCCAACACACTCCAAGGTGGCCACATTTCACTACCACTGGTTTTTCGCAAAAATCGTTTTTTCGCCAAATCTTTGCAAAACAAGGTAGAAACTCATACCCAACCTATTCCAAGTTTTTGAATGCTTTAGAATAATCTAGGAGTAATTTATGGTTGATGGGTTAAAGCTCCAAGTCAAGGGTTTCACGAAACCCGAGCCAAAACGCGATTTGACCATTTTTACCTCAAACCGTGTTTTCGTGCTTAGTAAACCTTACATTCATTATGATTAATGTTTTCAACTATTCCAAGCATGTTTAAGACTTTAATAAGTGTTTATGTGAGTTTCTCCATGAATTTATTGTGCTTAACCTTGTTCTTGATCGTTGTGTTAAAGTTACAGGTTTAAAGTGTAATTTTGTGAAAGTTGGCGTACGTACTTGTGTATTAATTACGAAACCTATTTTTATCAACTAAGTGCCACTGCGTTGGAAATTTAGGAGTGTAACAAAATGACCAGAATGCCCTTCGGATGTAAAATGACCATTTTGCCCTTGTGTATGTAAATTACATAATGTGTAGTTTTGAACTTAATAAAAAAAAAATCAAGAAATTGCGTTTTTGACAAGTTAGTAATTTATTAACTAAAATAAAGTATTTTTACGCATTTACCTTTTTTGGTGGCAAAAATACCTTTATGCCCTTGTATTATGTTTATTTACAAAAAGGCCCTCGGAGTTTGTAAATTACCCTAAGGATCCTAGAGTCGTGAAATTATGTTGGACTCCCTCGTACTTACTTAAAATGACATTGGTGACCCTTACTTTCTTTAAATTATGTTTTGACCCCAATAGTTTAGTAAATTACGTTTTGGCCCATGTAGTTTGAATTTATTACATTTAGACCCCTGGTTTTCGATTGCTTGAATTTCGTGAACTTGTGAATTGAGATATTCAGTTGTGACCCTTGTGATAATGTTATTGCTTTGCTTTTACTATTAAGTGCACTTTCCATAAACGTGTTGAATGTTAGAATGGACAACTAGGTTCCCAAGTTGGGTGATCGTTTGCGGATATCACATAGACGATAAAGTTAATGGAAAAGTGAATTCGAATTGATTGATGGGGAGTTACCCTGAGATTGTTGTTGAATGGCAGTCCCGCCAAGTGATTGTTTAGGAGGATTGTTTGGTAGTTTGCCTTGATTTCGAAACCCTAAGATGTGACACTTTGTGATTTTCTTCATTTGAATTATGAGGGGTTATAAGGGTGGAAGTATTATAGACTAGTTTCGGCTATATACCTACATGACCAGGCAGTTGCCATGCGTAGCCCAGTGGTACAGTTTCATCCCTTGGAAATTCATCCTTGCGAGGCGGCTGACGGTTGGATTAAGTACATAACTTATACCTTCCATCAGGGCCCCCGAGTGAAGGGCAAGCAATGGGGGAGTAAATCACGATTTGGTCATATTCCTTAGTGGTTAACCGGGAGGAAAGTTCTCTAGGTTGAGAACTTAGATGAACATGTAAGTTAATTGCTAGTAATGAAATCAATTGTGCATTTATTTTTTGTTTTATGATTAATTACCTGCTTATTCCTTTAATAACTTTTTTTCAATCATATATGTCGTACTTGTATGTTAAACAAGGGTTGGGAGGGTTAGAGTAACTATTGAGTGATTTATCGCTAACGGTGTTACGCTTTGTGTGACCCTGATATAATACTATGATGTTGCTTCATGACTCGGACGTATTATGCCAAAATGTAATCAAGTAGGTACCGTTGATGCTGAAGGAGACAGTTATTTCGGAGCCGAGGATTTTTCGGCAGACCAGGCTCAAGAGGAGTCGTGGAATCCAGAGTTGAACCTTAGTCTGTAGAACCCACCCCTTTATTTTTAATGTTAGTCTATTATATTAATTTTTCAAACCATACTAAGTATTTTGTAATGTGCTGCAATTCATGTTTTCCAACGTGTACTCTGATGGAAATTCTTTTTATTAAATTAATCCTAATTAGTTCTCTTAATTAATATTTTTGAAAATCGGGGCATTACAAAAGCCAACATTATGCACATTAAAATAAATTATTTTGGATGGCCTAAATGCAAAAATGAAATGCATGAATATACCTCATTGGATTGAGCTTCGAAACGCTTGTCTTGGCTTTGGCTTGATCATGATGCTTGAGATTCTCAAATAAAGCATCTAGACTCAATCTTAAGCACTCTAACTCCCAAACCCCAACAACAAAATTACATACTCCAAAAAGCTTGACATAATCCGGAAAATGCCAACAAAACTAACAAGATTGATGTCTCCGTTGTGAGAGTGCGAAATGTTGTGAGGTATGTGAGGTCTTCCCCGCAAAGGATCAGTCGGGATTGGTTTTGAGAAGGTATACGCTGAACCGAATCGGTTCAAGATAGAATCACCCCGAACTAACTGAAACCGAACCGATTTCAAGTCTATTGATAACGGTACAAAGTTATTTTTGGTAATAGATGTATTTTAAGAACACATCAAATGGCTTATGAAACATAATTTTTGAAGTGACTATTATTTCGACGAGCTCGTAAAAAGTAAATGTTTTTCGCTTAAGTCTTCAATAGTACTCCTTTTTCGGCTGAGAAAAGGGCCTGATATGAGAGCTCGCCTTTTTCCTATTGCATTTTCTGCCTCCATTAGTCATGATTTCTATATCCTGTCAATTTATGATATTTTGTTTTATTTTATTTTCTTCTCACCTTTGTGCGATTCTTCCCTAACACCCACGGGCACCACCTCTCTGTTCATCCCTTTCCCAGGGATGTTCTTCATCAATAACCACCTCTCTCTCATTAAAGGGTTGGAACTTGGAAGAAGTTTAGCTCTCCATTTTAGATTAGTGACAATTAGAAACTCTATTTGGTATATGCTTCATTTTTGGACGAATTACTAAGAGGTAAACAGATGATTTGAAGTGGAGTGGAGGGTTTTGACTATGATATTTAAGAGTAAAGAGGGTAAAGTGGAATTGAGATCAAAGTAAGTAGGAGAATTGTAATTTTTCCATTTACCATAGCCTTAAAACTCTTTTATTTAGATGAGGCAATATATACATTTATCTATTCCATCCCAAGGGGAATGGAACCCAGGGGGTGCTGTGCACGTGCCGCGCACCCCTTAGCTGTCCGATTATATTTTGAACGGTTTGAATAAGCTTTGAGTTTTTTACTGACAAAAATAAATCGAAACATGATCGGACGGCCTTATTAGATGGAAGTGTGCTCAAATGGGTGTGAGCTCACCCACTAAGCTACCCTCTACATTTGGCCTTTTTAGTACACTTGGTTACTAAAATTAGCATTTGTTTGTTGCTCAAGCAAAAACGCGCTTCAGTTGTCCCAAAACCGACATGCATGCTTTTATTATCCCAAGTGATCCTGTCCAGAGTCCCACCTATAAAACCCTAAAGTACTGAAACTCTGAATTTAAACTAATATTTCTTTACAAACAAAGTATTTATTTTGCATGCAAATAATTAATCTTTCTTTCACCTCTTAATCAAAGTGCCATCAAACTACACAACAAATGTTAGATTCACAGTGTGGTGTAGCCAGAATATAAAGCAATTAGTGGGACACTCTTAAGAAAAAGTTGGACATATGAGACTTTTTTTTAAAATTGCTTTGGTCATAATGTATACAAGCCAAATAAAATTTCACTATCCTAAAATCAATTCCAAATAACTTAACTATATAAGACAATATAAGTATAAATGGTTAGTGTGTATGGATGTTTAGATTGAGTCCCGATCGAAACCGGGAATCCCGGATCCGGGACTCCACCTTCCTGATATTTTTTTGAAAATCCGAGCCGTCCAATATGTCCAAAAGGTGTTTTCAAGGGCCATGGGAGAAATCTTCAAAAAAAAATACCGGGAAGGGATTGTTCCGAGCAATTTTTTGCAAAATTGTAAATATGCAGTTTTTGCGAAAAACTGCTTGGATCAAACCTTTCCTGGTATTTTTTTTTAAAGATTTTTCATGTTGACCCTTAGAAACACCTTTTGAACACATTGGACGGCTCGGATTTCCCAAATTTTTTTTAAAAGCATCAAAACACCAAAAAACCTGCAATCCGGGATCCTGGATTGGATATATATATATAGAGGTGGATTTTCTAGTCCACACTCCCGGATTTAAGGAAAAAATGGGGGTTTTTTTGTGTTGCAAATTTTTTTTGGAAAATCCAATCCGTCCAATGTGTTCAGAAGGTGTTTTCTAGGGTTGTCGCTTGAAATCTTCAAAAAAAATACCGGGAAGGGTTTGATCCAAGCAGTTTTCGCAAAAACTGTATTTATATATTTTTGCAAAAACTGCTTGGATCAAGCCCTTCCCGGTGTTTTTTTTTTGAAAATTTTTCGCTGGGCCCTTGAAAACACATTCTGAACACATTGGACGGATCGGATCGTCAAAATTTTTTTTGTATAAAAAGTCCGGAAATTAAAAGTCCGGATTAGAAGTTTACCCTATATATATATATATATATATATATATATATATAGTTGTACAATATGTATAATTAAGTGTACCATGCACACAACACCCACCCAAGTACTCAAGTATTAGTGCACATAAAGAATTTTAAGACATCGTAAAATAAAAAATGTACCATTACAAAAATAAAAAATTTCAAGTAAAATGTTATTCCAGAATTTGGACTGTTTACAAGGGAGGCTAGCGTGGCCCCACTCTCTTGTGGTGTCTGGGGGCTTGTGGCCCCACTCTCTTTGGTATAATTACATATTCTAGCCTATAACTTTTATAGTATTTTCCAGTTTATCCCTTTAAAGTTCAATTTTTGTAGATATTTCATTCTATACTCTTAAGCAGGCAATAGCTTTTAATTTGACCCTCAACAAACATTTTTTGTGTACTCTTTGAATTTTTATATTTTTAGGTAAATATTGGTTTTTGCTATTTTTTGCCTTTTATATGCTTGTTTATTGGTACTTGGTTTTTACTGTGTACATGCAATAAACTTATCCACTATAACCTAATCTAGGAGTAGAGAATGAGACTACATTACAGTGAGACTCAAGCCCATCGGCTTACCACTCGGGCTTCCCTTTATATTTGTAATATTCAAGAGTTCTTTAAATTTGGGTGTCCCATGCATGCTTTATTGCACTATATGTTTAATCTAAACACGGTAATTATCCAATCCGGGATCCAGGATTCCAGGTTTTTTGGTGTTTTGATGCTTTTAAAAATTATTTTTGGGAAATCCGAGCTGTCCAATGTGTTCAAAAGGTGTTTTTAAGGGTCAACGCGTAAAATCTTTTTTAAAAAAATACCAGGAAGGGCTTGACCCAAGCAATTTTTCGCAAAAACTGCACATTTACAATTTTGTGAAAAATTGCTCGGATCAATACTTTCTTGGTATTTTTTTTTGAAGATTTCTCCCGTGAACCCTTGAGAACACCTTTTGAACACATTGGACGGCTCGGATTTTCAAAAAAATATCGGGAAGGTGGAGTCCCGGATCCGGGATTCCCGGATTAGATCGGGACTCTATATATATATATATATATATATATATATATATATATATATATATATATAAAAAGCTTCTAAAATGGTGTAGAGGGGAAAAATCTGGGCATACATCTTCCACGCTTTATGAGATCAACAGTGCACCCTTCGCCGGAACCTTAGCACTGCAAGACAATAAATAGTTAGAGCACCTTTGTCTCTCGTCGGCAAAGGCCATCCGATGCTTAAGTCAGTATCTCGTACTAGGAGGAAACCGTAAAACACATAAAGCATGTAAACACGAATTACCACGTACCTTTCTTCATGGGTATTGCCCCTCATTTATAGATGTGGGGTGCTTGTTGTCCACAAATCCTATTCTTATTAGAAGTCCTTTCCTATATGGGACTCGTTCCATATAGAAACACAATCTTTATTCTACAAGGATTTCTTTCCACGTTAGGAATCCTTGCCATTATCGAAATCCTCTTTACATTAGGATTTACGCCTTATCATGTAAGAGGCTATTCTAGATCCTTCTAGAATGACCCACCACCTTATCTCGTAGGCGGTTAGCTCGGCAATATACTTGCCTATCCATATCTGATGTTGCTGACCAGATAACTTGCTCGGTAATGACCTCGTGCACCATCTCGTGGTGCTACCACCATCTCATGGTGCTATCCTGTCTGCACACTTGGCCTATCCTGGTTGGGCATAACCTGGGGCACCACCATGTGGTCCCCCGAACTGAGCCACCCTCACGTGGTGTCCAGGCTGAGCGCGTGGTTCGTACGTGCATAGGTATTTTCCTATGTATTGGATTTTACCCTCTCCAAATGGGATCCGGACTACTAGACCTCCATGATCCGAGAATGTTTTTGACGATCCAAGCATCTAATGTGTTCAGAAGGTGTTTTCAAGAGTCTGCGCGAAAAATGTTTAAAATAAATATCAGGAAAGGCTTGATCCAAACAGTTTTTCGCAAAACTGTAAATATACAGTTTTTGAGAAAAACTGCTTAAATCAAACTCTTCCCATTATTTTTTTTGAAGATTTCCCGCATGGACCTTGAAAAATACCTTTTGAACACATTGGACGGATCGGATTTGCCCTAAACAATTGGGAACACAAAAAAAAATATCCCAAGAGCTTCAATTCGGGGGTCTGGATGTGAAGCTCTGGGTATATATATAGGTAAAGCTTCTAGTGCGGGATCCAGACCTCCATGATCTGAGAATTTTTTTGACGATCTGAGCCGTCCAATGTGTTCAGAAGGTGTTTTGAAAAGTCCACGCGGGAAATCTTCAAAAAAAAATACCAGGAAGGGCTTGATCCAAACAATTTTTCATAAAAATTTAAAAACCCTTGAAAACACCTTATGAAAACATTGGACGGCTTGGATTTTCCAAAAACAACTTGCAAAACAAAAAAAAAAGAAGTTTTTCTTATTTCCGGGAGGACCGGACTAGAAGTTTTATGTGTGTGTGTGTGTATATATATATACACAAAAAGTTTCCTATAAGGGCTCCCTCACAAAAAAAATGCAGAAAAACAGTTGTGAGCCGTTGGATCGCGTGAAGGGTGTAAGATCCAATGGCCCATAACTGTTTTCCCGCAATTCTTTTGTGAGAGAGCCCTCATAGGAAACTTCTAATATATATATATATATATATATATATATATATATATATATATAACCCAAATCTAGTCCGGGATCCCTACGTCTGAAACTCATAGTTCCGGATGAAATTTTCATAATCCGAACGGTCCAATGTGTTCAAAAGATATTTTCCAAGGTCCACATGGGAAATCATTAAAAAAAATACTAGGAAAGGCTTGATCCAAACAGTTTTTCACAAAACTACAAATATATAATTTTTGCTAAAAACTGCTTGGATCAAGCCCTTCCTGATATTTTTTTTGCAAATTTCCCGCTTGCACCTTGTAAAACATCTTTTAAAACCTTCAAAACACCTAAAAATCTTTAATCCGGGATCGATCACCGGTGTATATATATATCCAAAAGAAATCAGAAGATTGCAGAAGCTATGAAATGTTATCCATGACATTAGCTACAGTAAAAACACAATCTGTGATGTCTTCTACTGTAATTTCTACAAGAGCGCCAGTAGTGTCTAAAAAGTCAGTAACTCCGCCCACTTGAAGGCGCATTTTTCCAAAGCACCTCACTACCTCACTCTCTCCCCCCTCTCTCTCTCTCTCTGCATCCCTCTCATACTCCTCCCTCCCCACTTGTAAAATTATCTCCTTCTTCCTCAATAAAGATCAGAATTAATCAGTAAGTTTCTATCTCTTTTACTGCGATCCTAGTTTCTGTCTCTTTTACTGTCTCTTTTACTACGGTCCTTTGTGTTTTTTGGTATATATATAATATGCTTGCTACATTCACTACCCATTCATATTATTTTGAAATCTAAATAGTTACCCAACTATCCACATATATGTTCTTATAGTCAATAAACCTAGACTACAAAACCATTTTTTTTTGCCTTGATTCTTGAATGAGAAAAGGGAACTTTAGAATGGAAGGAGAAAGAAACCTACATTTAAACATCACTTACTCTAACTCCTCCAAAATCAGTCTCGTACCACCACCATCATCATCTTCATCCAGCCCTCCACCATTCGAAAACCCACCGATCACACCCATAACCGGCTTTAATTTGGAAATTGATTGTTTTATAATGTCATGTAATTTTTGAAAATTTCGTTTATTTTATTTATATTGTTAATGTCTTTTGTGCTTTAGTTTATAAGCTTATCTACTATTTTAGTCCCTATAAAATACACCAAGGTTCATTTTTCATCCTTACAAAATATTTTGTGTCAATTTTGTCCTTATAGTTTCAGACGAATTTCAATTTTTCCCTTTCGTGAAATTAATGATGGAAAATGCTTAAAATACTAGAAAAATATTTAAAATACCTGAAAAAATGATTACCTCCAAAAAATGACAAATTTTTTTAAATACCGGGTAAAAGTCATTAGACAAAAAAGTTTATGGAATTTATCCAATGACTTTTTTCAGAGATTAATCATTATTGATGAGAGGAATAAGAAAAGTATAAAAATATGGGCTAAAGTTAAAAAAAAAGAAGTTCATATAAGACGAAACTTTTTTTTTTTTTGAAATGGCAATAAATTGTTTTGAAGAAAACTTGACAATGGGTACATCAAGTTAAAGGGAGAAAAGAGAGGACTACAATCAAGGTTGGAGAAATTAAAACACTCCTTGGTTATTTTATATCGTCATGCAATTTTTGAAACTTTAGTTTATTTTATTTATATTGTTAATTTCTTTTATACTTTAGTTTATATAGTTATATGTTACTGTCGTATACTTTTTCCTTCCTCTGTCGTTGAATAAAAAGTCAGAATTGTGATGACTAAAATCCAACATATTCGCTGACACTTGAAAGAAAAAGTAGGAAGCTTCTTATTCTTCACCATCTTTGAATCGACAAGTCTCTCATCTCAATCTTACTTACTAAGTTACTAGCATAAATCATCATAGAGATAAATTCACCATCAGGCATTAGCCAACAAACGAAAGATAAAACTACTATTTTTTTTTTCTTTTTTGCAGTTAACTTTTTCTGTCCAAAGCTATATAGGGCTTGTTTGGCGAAATCATTTTTTCATTTTCAGATTCTCCTTTTTTAGTTTTGGGTGTTTGACTGCCAAAACCCAAAACACATTCTCCAAATTTGAGAATAGAGAGGAGAAGCCAAAAATAGACTGACAAGAACTTTTTAACTTATCATTTTCACTTTTCCCATTTTGATCTACAAAAAGACTTACAAAATTTATTTTGAACATATCTCTTAAATACTACTTATGTTGCAAAATGCATTCTGCATATTTCTCTCACACCCTAATACTATATTCAAAATATATTCTGACCATAATCTAAAAGGCCAAACAACCCAAAAGTTGAAAATGAAAAGCTAAAAATGAGGCTCCACAGTAGTCCCATAGTCTTTTTGATTTTTCATAGTGACAAGATCTGGAAAATTAAACAAGATATACAACAAATTTAATTTATAGAAACACTAGAGATAAAAAGTTTTAACAAAAACAATGACTTTTTCAAGTTTTTCTTTTAGAAATGCTAAGTGCCGGAATCCCAACCCCAAAAATTACCCAGAAAACTAGAATGAGTGGTTAAGATGAACGTATCTAAGCCACTCATTTTAATTTTCCGGGAAATTTTTTGGTAGGAAATTTAGGTATGTAGCATTGCTGTTTTGCTTTTACAAATTTGGTCAAAAATATTTGTATTCTTTTTAGACTCACTGAGAAAGTTCAAGAAATCATGCCAAGTTGAAAAGAAGTTCGCGTATAAAAAAGATTGTAAAAAGAAAAACAATAATGATAATTCAGTCCAAAAAAGAAAAAAAGAAAAGAAAAGAAAAAGACAATTTTAGATATCCGTCCAAATCTTTTCTTGCAACAACATGACTGCGAATTTAGTTCGCAAATAAATTATCATGAAACTTAACCAATTGACACAAACAATGCTAACAATGAATGGGAGGGGGCCTGCTATGCCCATAAAACATGCATCTTTCCGTCACTCAATAAGAGTTGATACCTCTTGAGATGTCTGAATTTACCTAAGACATTATGAATGAGCATTTTGTGAAGTTTCAAGCTTTGATAGTTAGATCAAGCTCTTGGGGTTAAGTAATGGGTTATTGCTGTTGAAATTTGGCTTGATGTGAGAAGTTTGGAAATGCGGTCCGGACGGGATTCATGGGCATCTAGACAGTCGACGCTGAATCAGTTTGAGGAGCTCTCGGTGCTTTCCGTGTTCAAATCCAGCTAGACGGTCAGATCCGAACGCGACAGCCTTCGAATTCTAGGATTTTTTAGGGGTTTCAAATCCCACTCAGTTTTGGTTTGTTAGGTAACTTATTTGTAGGTATATATACATATTTTCTGCAGCTAACTGCGTACGGTGGTATTCAGTTCGACGGGTTTTTCCCAGGTTATGGTTTTATCAGTTTTGGAAAATGACCTGTTACAAGGGCCAGGATAAAGACCGCTCAATCTCCTGTCATATGAACAACAGAAATTTCTATTTGACAGTTGGAAACTGGGGACTGATCCATTGAAAATCAAGTACCAGACTAGGGGTACAGAACCCCTTGTTTAGAAATTACACAGAACGCGCTTGGGGATTCACTTGTGGATCACTCAATCCAACATTTTTTCACGTAACCTTATTAAAAAATCAGCTTAATCCAACATGCATGAGTTGTTGATCCAAATTTCACTTGTTTTGCTCAAAACCATTTTGAATTTCGAAAGGCTGACAAAGGCCTTTTCTTCGCGATCTTTCTCTTGTGTTTATGGAAAAGAGAAAAGGAAAATCCTAAGTGCTCAGAATCCCTATTTAGAAATTGCCCAGAAAAATGGAATGAGTAGTTCAGTTGCACTCCCCAAGTGAATTTGAGTTATTCATTCCATTTTTGTGTGTAAAATTTCGGTGCATGTAGCACTGTTGAAAGAGAAAAAAAGAAAAGAAAAAACAGGGCAACAAACAACGGAGAAAAAAAGAACAGCAGAAGCAGCAGCTAGATCTACGTTTGCAATCTCTGAGAAAAGGGAACTTTTAATTCATTAACAAAAGTATATTCGGTTTGGTTTGATTGCGTTCGATCGCATTCAATTTTGCCCCCTTATGTTTTCACCATGTATTGCGCGAGAATTTGAGTTGTAAATTGATAAGAGGAAAGAGGAAGATGAAAAAAGAAAAGAAAAAAAGCATCATTAGACCCAGAAGCTGAATCTCTTTTAATATACTGTCCTACGACATTACTAGTTTTTTTTATTCTCATATTCCTCTTGAAAATGCAAACGCAGTGTCTAAACATAAGCTGCGTAATCAAGTGGAATTACTTGCATTCACCAGGGGCCATTTAGGCTGGAAAAAATTTCTTCTTGTTCTTCTTGTTTTCGATGGAAGTGTAGCAAGCAGCAGAAACAGAAGCCTGAACGATGGAATCCCACATCATCTTCTTAACCAGCTTCCTCTTGGGTGGAACCAAGCTCACGGCAGCCGACTTGGTTCGAGTTGCAGCAGCAATTGAGTTCGCGGCCGCCTCAGTCGCTTCTCTACCGCCATTGGCTCCGATCTCTCTTTCGCCCATCTCTTTTTGCTGGTGCTGCTCTGTTCTGTAATTGCAACTCTATTTCCATCTAGTTGTAGACTTGTGTTTATATAACGAAGGGAGGAACGTGATTCTCTTCTCCATTCCCCATCCTACGGCTTAGGTTAACGTGGGACATCCAAAAGGACAGAAAAGAATCTATGATATGAAAGCAAAGGGTGTTTTTTTTTTTTCCCTTCTTTTTAACATAGTTAGCTGGCTATTTCGATAAGTACATTTAAAATGTTACTCTTTTTTTTTTTTTTTTTGAAAGAGTCATCATTCATATCATAAAAGTCATCCGGCAACGATTACAGCAATGGACATGAATGATATCAAAACCAGTAACAATTGAAATGAGTCGCGGCAAAGTTAAAGCAATCAAAATTTCTACGGCCTCGTAGACACACTTCACAAAAGTTATAACCCAATACTTTCGGGACGGGATGATGAATCCTATCAACAGTCAACAGTAAAGTATCCAGACGGATACCCAGTTCAATCCATGATACAGTACAGCTCAGATGTGATCCAAAAAATACAGGAAATAGAACAAGAAAAACAAAAGAAAAAATTGGCATAAAGGAAAACCCACTCACACACCCGCCCCAAATGATGATAGATGTGCAACAATTAGTTTTCAATGAAGTTTAACACATTTCATTAAATGGTGTGTGGGCACATATATCTTATAATGCTCAGTGTGTGTGACACAAAGACGCGAAATGGCTGTGTGTGACTACTTAAAAACTTTATTTTGTTATACGTTTATGATTAAATGCTAAATGCCACACTAAATAACCCACCGAGTAAAGATTGACGATATTTTCTGCCGCATCTCAACTCCAAGCTAGAAATCAGACCAATTTAATTAACTAATTGTGGATTAAATGAAAGGAGACAATATAAATCGTACTTAATCAATAGGACATATCATTCCAACTCCAATTGCTCGATCGATGTGGCCATGAAAGAAGGAGTGCGGGCAAATAACGGTTGTAATCTCCCGATAGAAGTGAAATCCCTCTTCCTGTGGAGTAGATCTGTGTAATTGAATGAACCACATAAATCGTTTGTGTCTCTTGCAATTATGTGCTTGTTTGTTTGCTGCGTGAGGTGTGGATCTTATACCCCACACATGAGAACATATCTCAATCCTTATTAGTGTCTGCTGCAGTGGCGAATTTACATTTTAGGAACAGTGTGGGCCTCTCACTTTGGTATAATTACATTTTATCTATGATTTTTGTTATATTTTCTAATTTATCCCTCTAATGTTGTAGGTATTTCCTCCTAAAATTTTAACAGACAATAATTTTTTTCCCTCAACAAACCCTTTTCGTGTATTGTTCAATATTTATGCTTTCAGGTAAGTGCCGGTTTGCTATTCTTTTCATTTTACGTTCTTGCTTATTGGTACATGGTTTTTATTTTTTTTTTACATTCAAGAAACATATCTACTCTAGTCTAATCTAGGGGGTAGGGAATGAGATCCTATGTGAAACTCGAACCCAGCGGCTTACTACTTGGTCTACTCTTTATATTCGTATGTGCAAGTGTTCCTTATCTGTGGGTGTGCCATAGTTTATTGCAGTATATGCTTAAACCTCAATATCCATACATAATCATTAACAAAATTCAAGAACGAGAGAATAGGAAAATATCTGTAAAACTGAATTTCATCTCATTTCTTTTGTTGTTCAACCAAAGTGAATCAGTCCTATTTATACAAGAGAATGAAACTCAAATGCACTCTTCCTATTGGTTGACAAGATGAGTCATGGATTGCTGATGTGGCACCTCTGTAACTAACTTGTAACAGGCTGCCTTAGTGTGCTTGTTTAAAAAAATTCACAATCCACGCCCCACGATGACAGACCAGCAAAATGGCTGCATGATGATAGGACCCAAAAGTGGCCACAGGTGACAGATCACAAATGCGGCTGCACGTGAGGGGGGATGTTAAGGAAAATTGTCCCACATTGCTTAGGAGTGGAATGGGTGATCACTTAATATATGTTGGGACCTCTCCACTCATTGCCAATTGGTTTTGAGATGGATATAAATTCTCCACAATCATCACTTATAATTAGATTGTTTTATTTGGTTGAATTATTTAGAATTGATTTTGAGGTCATAAAATTTTATTTTTCTTGTATACATCCTGACCAAAGCAACACAAAAATACGTCTAACATGTCCAATTTCATTTTGAGAATGCCCCCACTCGCTTTATTTTCGGACTACGCCTCTTACTGTGGTGGTAGAGCCTTGATCACTTAACAACACACTCACTCACTCGATCTCACAATACAATGATTTCCTCACTGGTTCTCTCGTGTATCTCTCTCCACTCTCTCTTGTTTCTCATAGCCACCACTAATGGGCTGATTAACCATTTTGCTCGTTTTTTAACTTTATTAATTAAAACATGCATTTTTCAACTTCATTCCAAAACTACGTGAAAATGTGTTTAGGAATCACGCTTTTTGCGCTGGTTAAGACGGATTAACCAACAAAATTAAGTTAATCGTAAAAGCAGAAACTCTGTCAATAAAAATGAACGGCTTTCAAATTTCGACAAACTCCGGCAAGCTCTATTGAGCACGTCTCCAAACCTCAAACCTGGAAAATCTGGTGAATTTACTCCTAAAAGACCTTTGGCTAAGCCTTCATAGCTTTCTCAGACCATGCAAAGAACATCTCTTCCATCACCGCCTTTGAAAGCTTTCACAGATTTTTGTTTTTCCTTTTCTGGGAAGAAAACGTGATTTCAAAACACACTTTTGGAAAGCCTATTTTTGAAACACGTTTTAGTATTAACTTAATTATTTAGTTAATCCATCTTAACAAACAGAGAAAACGTGTTTCTCAAACACGTTTTTAAGAAAATGTAATCCTAAACACGTTTTCACGTAATTTTGGAATAAAATTGAAAAATACATGTTTTAATTAATAAAGTTTTTAAAAAAACGCAAAAACAGTTAATAAGCCCCACTAATGAAAACAAAAGGAGTACATCTGAGAGACGGCTTTCCTAGGAAGCTATACCAAACCCAACCCTGACTACTAAGGGGTGGACCCCAACATCATTTTCGATCCTATAGCTAGCTACTCCAAATGGATCGGAATAAGTCAAAAGTCAAGCCACATGATAAAAAACAGAAACAAAACAAAACAACACTAATAAATAAAATTTGCAGTTTCGCACATGATCAAAAAAAATAATAGTTCCACGCTTGCACCAGAAAACAAAAGTGTTAACTACCGAATCGGGTGACAGAGTTGTCCCAACTGCTTTGGGGGTTTGTTCTCACTGTGCACAATGCACAGTACACAGTTCAATTTTTGAGAGCTAGGTCTTTCAGTTGGGAGGTGAAAATCCACGTGGCTTGTGAGTAGTTTTGTGGGTCTGTTCAGTAGTCCCTTCTCCTAACTGCTTCTAACTGCTTTCTGTTTGGCCCTAATTGGACGGAGTTAAAATTTTAGCGGTATAAGTTATAGAGGGGGATAAGTTAGAGCATTTCCACCCCTTACTCAAATTTTTGCTCAAATTTGACTAAAAGCTTCATTTGATATTGGGTACTATAATGAGCAACCTCAAATTCAAGTGCAAATTTGAGTAAAAGGCTCATTAATGGCAAAACTGTAAATCTGAGAGTGTCAAATTTGCCTTCAAAATTTGATTAAGGGTTTGAGTCTAACTCAATTTGAGTTTAAGTTTGAGTAAAAACTCAATTCGATATAGGTATGGGTAAGGAGGGAGGAGTGCTTTAAGGGTTTTTACTCAAATTTTGAGTTTGAGTAAAAGAAAAAGAGTAAGGCCCTGATTGGATGCGGGATAAGTTTTGATGAGATTAAATAGTAAGGGGATAAGATAGTAAGGGATATTAGTTAGTAAAGGTGGATTCACATTGATGTGATGTTTATAGAGGATGGATTAAATAGTACATGGTTTGGATGAATTTGTGATAAAGGGGGATAAAGTTGGGTGGATGATGTAAAAAGCGGGCAAATGACTTATTTGCCCTTGTGCATGGGTAATATTAAATATTACAATAAAATAAATACATAAATACAAACTAATTAAATTAATTATACTTTTCAATAAATATGATATAATAATTACTTTTATTAATTATATCTAAAATTAAAATATTTAATTATTCATTTTAATAATGTTGTGTACCACCTAATTTTTATGCTTGTTTTTTTTCTTCTAACTATGCGTTTTTTACTTATAATAACTAAATAGTAATTTTTATGTTATTCCCCAACAATGTCAAATTCTAAAATATAAAGAAAATTAATTTATTTGTATCAAATTAAAGATCTCAATTAGTAGAGTAATTTTACTCGGGGTATTTGGCGGGGTACTCAACAATAAATACCCTCCCCTATTATTAATTAGTACCCCTTCAGGGGGTATTGAGGGGTATTAATCTGGAAGGGTATAAGTTATACCCTTCTCCAAAAAATTGTCAAACTCTTCACTAATGTGTGAGACCGGGATAAGAGGAGTGGGTATAACTTACACCCCCATCTAAACCCATAGCCAATCGGGGGGCGGAGTTGCTTAGAGGGGGGTTATTGTTTTTAGAGGATTGACCAACACTGATTTGATATTTATGGAAGAGGGATAAAAAAATAGATGATTTGGATGAGGGATTAAACAGGAGGATAACTTTTGCCTTAGTTTGGATGTTTTATAAATAAGAGGGGGTAGATGATAAAAAAAAACTGTTAAATAACTTTTTTATTCTTGTAGTGTCCCAAACTTGATTATACATTAAATTAATTTTGGATATTTTCAAGCTATATCAGGGCTGATAAGTTTTGGAGGGGGTCTTTACCCTCATCTAAATGGGGCCTAGGTGTGCTACATAGTCTTATGGGTTTGTTCAGTAGTCCCTCTCCTAGCTGCTTCTAATTGCTTTCTGTAGGTGTGTTCAATAGTCTTATGGGCAGATAAATCTCATCATGTTTGTTGTTTTTTTTAAAAAAATTACTCCCTCCATCCCAAAATGTTCTACCTGTTTCCTTTTTTGGACGTCTCAAAGACTTGTCTATATGTTTTATGTTATAATATTTTATATATTCAATATGGATCTTGTTTGATAGATCTCAATTAATTTTTTTAAACAAAAATTATGATATCATAAAAACCATTATAGATTGTGAGATATAAACAACTTTTTGCGAGGTTCCAAAAAGGAAACAAGCAAAATAATTTGGGACGGAGGGAGAAAAACTATAGTTTCAGGTGCTCTCACAATGCTGTTCGTCGAATTGAACAGTTAAGATCAGACCCCTCTCCAATCCTCCTTAATTTGGAGGATCCTCACGAGTCCTGCTGATACTATGACAAGGAGATGCACGTTCACATTAAGCCCCCGTTTGATACGAGGTTTCATTTTAGAGGGATTGATAATGTGATAAGATTATCAATGAGAAGATAAATCATTCCCTCGCGTTTGTTTTGCACAAGATTAGATCATGGAATTACTAATGGCATGTTTGTTTAATTTGCTTAGAATAGGATTGGGTAAAAATAATTTGTTTCCAATTCTACCCTTATTTGGAAACACCATTTTTTATCAACTCAACAAAACATTTTCTTGTCTTTCTTTTTCTTCCCAGATTCCAAATGAAAAATACTGTAACATTTGCTTCTTTTTTTTTTATCAGATTTCCAATGAAGATTTCTTTGAGCCACATTTTCTAGCCACATTTTCATTTTTTTTTTTTGCTTTAATAAAGATAAAAATTATAGAAGTTTTTTCTTTTACTTTTAAAATGTTAAGCATTAATTGGCGCAGTGAAAAACAGTTGAGAAAAAGTGGATTAATTGAGTTTCTATAGCACAATTCGACAAACGATGTCAAAGATTTTACTAGAAAAAAATATGCAAAATCTGTGCTTAAAATAACGTCACTTCGACGTTCCATAATACCAATTTCATACCCATTTTTAGTTACGAACTAACAACTCAAAGTTATCGGCAAAACTGCAACAGAAAATTAGACACATCAATGATGCCGTGATATTACGCTATTGTTGCACTACTTCTTGGCCATGCTCGTTTGAACTACTGGACATCACCTTATCTGGTGTGAGAGGCCCTCATGCACCTTCAATTCCATGTGAGAGGTTTCAAAATACCCAACCGTCCTTGGGTTGGCCAAGCCCATGAAAATGGGGGATTGCTAGTCCCATAGGACTGCTAGTCTGGTCCTCAAATTGCACACCAAACATGAACAATCTCATGCTCCATCTCTCTTATCAAATAGGGCCTCAGGGTCAAACACCCCCAATTCCAAATTCTTGCACTTGTACAACTACAAAGTTTGTAATATCTTTCATTTATTTCCATAAAAAAAGATGGCTAGTCTCCAAGTATTTAGCAATTACCAAATTAATTACTCTTTTTAAAGTATTAAAGTACAAAAGTAACTCTAAGTGTTCTTGAAAGATGCATATGATATTGAAATCTAGGACTTCTGATTTCTTTTCAAATCAATGTATTAGCACGTGTGAATTAGTGCTTTTCTATTTAGTTTGGAAATCCATTCTAAAACCTATGAAACTTGGACTCAAAATAATATTTTCCTTAATAGTGAAAAATTATTTCCCAAGCTTTGGTTCAATTATTAATGAGTACCCCTTCCGCTGTTGATTTTGTGGATTCACCAGTGGAAGAAGACCATTACATCAAAAGGGACATTGAAAATGAAAGACTACTCCTCATATATAGTAGGGCTGTTTTCAAAATAATTTCATTGGAATATGATCTCTAAGTGTACATATATATATGGTCCTCTTCAACCCTTATGAACTCTTTTCGAGCTCACTTGGAAGATTAGAGGTGAAAGATTTGCAACATAGAGAATCAAATTAAATGGCTTATGATCAACAAACTTTTCGAAGTGACTGTTATTTCGACAAGCTTCCAAAAGACAACGGTATCCACCTAGGTTTTCATAACTCCTTGCAGCTGAGAAAGGGGCCTGATATTAGAGCTCCAATTTTTCCTATTGTATTTTCTGCCACCATTAGAGCAAATCCAATGTGAGAGTCATATTCAGTTCTATACTCAAAATATGGAACCAAATGAAAAATTTGGAACTCAATGGAGTGCCAAACCTGGTTTTAAAATGGCACAAAACTATAGTTGGCTATAGCCGTCCTTGCCACCTCACCAAATCTTAACTGCCATTTCACAATCTAAACTGGAGTATACTTGAATCAACACCGGAAAGTTCCCAGAGAGTTCCCGGAGTCTGCTGCTGTTGCCAGGAAATAGCCGAAATCATGAACCGTACTACACACTGCCGTTTCGCCGGAGTCTAATCTCACCATAAACAACTTCGGAATTAACACCGGAAACTTGTAGAACACCGTGATGGTTCAACGGTGATGGCTTGACTAAAAACCCTTATATATATATATATACACCGGTGATCCAGTCCGGGATCCCGGATTTCCCGGACTGGAGCATTTTTTGGTGTTTTGATGCTTTTAAACATTGTTTTTGGGAAATCCGAGCCGTCCAATGTGTTCAAAAGGTGTTTTCCAAGGCCCCACGAGAAATCTTCAAAAAAAAAATACCGGGAATGGCTTGATCCAAGTAGTTTTTCGCAAAAACTGTAAATATAAAGTTTTTGCGAAAACTGCTTGGATCAAGCCCTTCCCGGTATTTTTTTTGAAGATTTCTCGCGGGGGCCTTGGAAAACACCTTTTGAACACATTGGACGGCTCGGATCATCAAAAAAATATCGGGAACATGGAGTCCCGGATCCGGGACTCCCGGACTAGAACACTACTCTCTCTCTCTCTCTCTCTCTCTCTCTCTCTCTCTCTCTCTCTATATATATATATATATATATATATATATATATATATATATATATATATATATATATATATATGATCAACTTCTAATGAGGGATCCCTCATTTTATTTAAAATGAGGACCTCATGCTTCCCAACCAAATTTTGACGATCCGAACCATTACATGTGTTTAAAATGTGTTTTTGAGGTCCACCACAAGGATTCGTCCAAAAAAAATTCCCGTAAGGGCTTCATCCGATCAATTTTTCTTAAAAACGCTATAACGTTTTTAAGAAAAATTGATCGGATGAAGGCCTTACGGGTATTTTTTTGGACGAATCCTCGCGGTGTACCTTAAAAACACATTTTAAACACATCTAACGGTTCAAATCCTCAAAATTCAGTTCGGAAAGTGAAAAAATTGCTTGGTCCTCATTTTATTTAAAATGAGGGATCCCTCATTAGAAGTTGATCCTATATATATACTTCTAATCCGGACTTTTTATACAAAATTTTTTTTGACGATCCAATCCGTCCAATGTGTTCAGAAGGTGTTTTCAAGGGCCCTCGTGGAAAATCTTCAAAAAAAAAAAAAAACACAGGGAAGGGCTTGATCCAAGCAGTTTTTGCAAAAATATATAAATACAGTTTTTGCGAAAACTGCTTGGATCAAGCCCTTCCTGGTATTTTGTTTTTAAGATTTCTCGCGTGGACCTTAGAAAACACCTTCTGAACACATTGGACGGATCGGATTTTTTTAAAAAAATTTGCAACAGAAAAAAACCCCATTTTTTCCTTAAATCTGGGAGTGTGGACTAGAAAATCCAACTATATATATATATATATATATATGTGATCAACTTCTAATGAGGGATCCCTCATTTTAAATAAAGTGAGGACCTCATGCTTCCCGACCAAATTTCAATGATCCGAACTGTTAGATCTGTTTAAAAAATGTTTTTAAGGTGCACCGTGAGGATTCGTCCAAAAAAAATACCCAGAAGGGTTTCATCCGATCAAATTTTGACCTTAAAACCTTGCGACGGACCTTAAAAACACATTTTAAACACAACTAACGTTTTGGATCGTCAAAATTTAGTTCAGAAAGTGAAAAAATTGTTTGGTCAGCACTTTATTTAAAATGAAGGATCCCTCATTAGAAGTTGAACCGATATACATATATCAGTGAGCTTCCTATCAAGGATTCCACAACTTGTTAACGCCTGGACCTCCACTTTTTGGACCAAATTTTGACGATCCAAACTGTTATATGTGTTTAAAACATATTTTTAAGGTCCAACAAGAGGATTTGGCAAAAAAAAAAATACCCAGAAGAGCTTGATTGGAGCAGTTTTTCATAAAAATGCACATAGAGCATTTTTATGAAAAACTGCTCCGATCAAGCCTTTCCGGGTTTTTTTTTTTTTGCCAAATCCTAGCGTTGGACCTTAAAGGCATGTTTTAAACAAATCTAACGGTTTTGATCGTCGAAATTTGGTTCGAAAAGTGAGGTCCGGACGTTACGTCTGGAATTAGTGATTTGGATAGGAAGCTCATTGTGTGTGTGTATATATATATATATATATACAGAGAGAGAGAGAGAGAGAGAGAGAGAGAGAGAGAGAGAGAGAGAGAGAGAGAGAGAGAGAGAGAGAGAGAGAGAGAGATCTGTGTTGGACGGAGAAGCAGCGACCTTCCCCTTTCCCTTTCCCAATTTTCGATCTGGGTGTGTTTTACTTTTCTCTATGGAACAGATTGAGACCAAAGGGGAAGAAAGAGAGAGGTAATTATTCAGTGTGGCAAATTTTCATACCAATTGGTTTTCCCAAGGGCAATATCAACATATACATTTAGTCCAATTTGCTTTATTTTGATTTTTTTTTTTCATTCCAATGGTAGTTTTGTTCCATTGGAATGAAAAAATTAGGTCACAATGGGTTGAAATTAACGTAGATAGTTGAATTAGGGTTGAAAAAATAATTAAAAGTGAGGCGGAAAGAAAGTTAGCTAAATTTGGCATTATATTGGTTCTAAAATAGAACTAACCACTAGAGGCCGGGTTTTATTTTAGCACCAAAAATCACTTTTTGGTGCCAAAATATGGCAATGACTATAGCCATTTTGCAACTAGTATTGGATTTGCCCTTAGTGATAGCTTCTATATCTCCTTTCTATGACATTTTGTTTTGTTTTCTTTCCCCCTTTTGTGATTCTTCTCAACACCCATACCTTCTTGCTATATTTTGCCTCGCCTTTACTCTGTCACCTCTGTCCATCCTTTTTCCATTGGCGTTCTCCACCAATAACCACCTCTTTTCTTGTAAGAATTATGCTCCAAATTAAAAATCAATTATTATTTATTTTCAATAAATTGTTCAACATTTTATTTTGCATCCTTGTAAATTATCCTTTTGGGTAACGTTATTATTTAATGTCACATAAATCGTGAACATAAGGACCCTTGGGTAACATTGTAGAGAAAGCATGCTAATGGTTAATGAACCAAAGGTTGGGAGTTATGTTTTTTCAGTGCCTTGTAGACCCGATAATATTCTAGGCTATGGGTGTTGATTAGACATCATACCTATTATGGTCTATACTTGTTATGTTGCCATACGTTAGGATGATTTACTCTATCATTGAGGTCGTGACTTTAAACAAACAAGTCGATCATATGTAGCAAGTACATTCATTGAAATGATTAGTTTAAGAACACCTATAGAAGGAACATCGTCAGATTGGAAAAGGTAGTTCTACTACAATTCACTTATTTTCCTTTGACTTGATTGAGAGGCTTGTATAAATTAATTGTTTATTCATTTAACTTTGACACCGTCAGTCGGTAATGCTGAATTAAAGACTATATACACACATGTTGGGTTATGTGGGTGACAGTAAATTTATATGCTTAACAAGGAATCCACCGTTCTTAAAGTGAGAAAGTATATTCAATCAATTTTCACATTAATGTTGGGCCAGGAAATATCAGCCGGTGTCTTTTAGTAAAATGTTTTTTTTTTTGGTATAGTTTAGTAAAATGTTTTTACTAATTTATATGCATATATACTATACTACAAACATAATTTTTGAATTGCTTTTTGGGTCAAACTGGAAAGTGAAAATTAAGAATGTCGTGCATAAACTAGGGTTTTGACGGTGTGAATTTATCCAGGCTTATAGCTTATGAGAGTATAAGTTGGTGGAGGGATATTAGTAGACAATTGTAGGAAAGGGCCTCACTTGTAATTCTTTATTTTCAAGGGTTCAATTACAATGTGTTGTGGACATTACTGTTATTGGTGGAAACTATATAATTATCTCTATACGTGATAATTAAAAGAATACATAGGATAAGTGTTATCCTGATACAAATAAAATAGAAGTCTTTTATTTGTTTCCCAGAACTAAAAGATAGAGATCCCTAAGGATCCTACCTAATAACAAATTATATCTATGAGAGTTTTATTAATTAGACGTTAGACACAAAAGATTGGTCATCAAAATTTTTTAGTGTTTCACAAAAGTAAAACACAGAGAGAAAAGAGTTGCAAGGGTGAATCGCTAAGGAGGCGAGATGTTTGGATCTCTAAGTGAGAAAATGAAGACAACCAGACAAAAGGTGACATTCTAAAAAAACGGTATTTATGATTATGTATTCGAGTTGTGTTATTTTGTTCCTCAAAAGTTTTGATAAACAAGAAATTTTTTCTACAATCCAACACTTTCACCGTCAGTTCCCCTCGCGAGTTGTAGAGTCGAGACTTGAGGTTTTGGAATCGGAGATTGGAGCTTAGGAGATATGGAGTTCAAAGCAGGGGCAGAGGGACTTGAAGACAAGAGTGGTCACTTGACCATTGTGAAAAAAAAAATTGTATAGGGATATTGCTAATACACATCCAAAAATTGCTAATTGACCACCCTTTAATTTTTTTTTCCCCCATCCCATGTACACTTTTGGTACATAAGTGAAAAAGGGGTGGCAAATAGGCAATAGCCCATTGTCCTTTGGCTTTACTTTATGCTTTTTCCAGTAAACCAAACGTGTACTCTACCAAACTTTACTCTTCTCTCTTAAAGCAAACTTGTACCCAAACTTTACTCCTCTCTTCTCTAGAGAAAAAAGATGAAGACAACAAGAAGAAACAAAGAAAGACAGAGAAAAAAAAGACAAAGAAGAAACTAGATAATCTGGGTCAGGTCATTCCTCCTTCGCAAGGGTTCCAGTTTCTACTCCATATCTGATGAATTTGGTTGAAAATCTTTTATCTTCTTGGTGAACTCCAAACCCTAGGTAAGTTTCCCCAAATTTTTTATATATTTATTTCTAAATGCAGACCTGTTGGCTATCTGTTGTTGCCTTGGATCAAGAAATATTGTTCTATGTTGGCTGTTGCTTTAGTGCTTTAGTAAGTTTTGTGGGCTTATTCTATAGTCTAATTTTTTTTTATTGGAAACAACAAACTGGTAACTGGCTAACAAGAGAACATATAAAAATTAGTTAGTATTATACTATTTGTTTGTAATGTTGTTTGTGAAAAGTGGACCAAATTTTGTATGGCTGTCTTCATTATTATATGTTATTTGTATATTTGTTCTAGGATGGAGTGATATCTAATTAAGATAAAGGAATGTGTCGAATAAAATTCAACTTCTACATGTAACAACAACAATCCTTTGAAACAAAGCCATATAGAAATTGAATTGCCTGATCTTCCTCCTGATCCGGGGTTGCGACCTCCAATTATAGATTATGGGCCTAATATCCGAGAGAGGGTTCGTAGGGCCTTTTTGCTCAAAGGCCCTTGTCAACCACGTAATCATGATTTTCCTTGAAGGAATTTTTCTGGATTCTTAAAAAGATTTAACCTTTCTTGGTTTGGAGAATTTGAGAGTTGGTTGGAGTATAGCTTATCCAAAAATGGTATATTTTGCCTTTATTGCTATCTTTTCAAACCAGAAATAGGAGACCAAAGGGGTGGTAATTCTTTTGTTGGCGAGGGTTTCACGAATTGGAAGAGGAAGGATAAGTAGAAAATTCATAAAGGAGTACTAAAGACAATTATTTGGAGAGAGAATGAAAGTGCATACTATGTTCATTGTTTCGCACACCAACTTCAACTAGCTCTTGTGGCCGTAGCAAAGAACCACATCAATAATGGCAACCTCTTTACATTGATTTCCAACATTGTTAATGTTGTTGGAGCCTCATGCAAGCGTTGTGATATTCTTCAGGAGAAACAAGCCGCCAAAGTTATTGAAGCCTTTAGTAATGATAAGATTATAAGTGGGCGAGGCCTTAATCAGGAGAGGTCTATTGTTCGTGCTTGTGATACACATTGGGGATCGCATCATGGGACTTTGCTTAGCATGGTTAATATGTTTTCGACGGCAATTGATGTGCTTGATGTAGTAGTTGAAGATGGCTCCACTTCGGAACAAAAATCGGAAGCATTTCGTTTATTAAAAGAGATGCAATATTTTGAGTTTGTGTATAAACCTCGGAACAAATGAGTTGTCACAAGCACTCCAAAGAAAGGATCAAGACATCGTAAATGCCATGAGACTACTTCAAGTATCCAAGAATCGACTTCAATTGATGAGAGATAGTGGGTGTGATTCCTTAATGGAAGAAGTTATCAATTTTTGTGGAAAAAATTCAATTGATGTTCCTAGCATGGATGACACATATATTTGTCAAGGAAGATCAAGGCGTAGAGCTCAAGCAATGACAAACTTGCACCACTATCGTGTTGAGTTACTTTATACCGTCATAGATATTCAGCATCTAGAGCTAAATAGTCGCTTTAATGAGGTGAACTCGGAGTTACTTCTTTGTGTTGCATGTTGAAACCCATGTGATTCATTTGCAAGTTTTGACAAGGAAAGGTTGATTTGTTTTTCAAAGTTTTATCCCAAGGAATTTTCCAATGTCGAGCTTTGGGCACTTCCGAATCAACTAGAGAATTTCATCATGGATGTAAGTTCTAGTGGTGATTATTCCAATTTGAAAGGAATCGGTGACCTTACGAAGAAGATGGTTGAGGCCCGAAGACATATAGGATATTCCTTGGTTTATAGACTTCTTACTTTGGCCCTTGTTCTACCGGTTACCACTGCCACAGTAGAGAGAACATTTTCTGCTATGAAGATTGTGAAGAGTAGACTTCGAAATCAAATGTGTGATCAATGGATGCATGATAGTTTGGTTGTTTACATTGAGAAAGAGATTTTTGACGGCATTACAAATGATGCTATCATGCATCGTTTCCAAAAATATGAAAAATCGTCGGGGTCAGTTGTAAATCGAAGCTACATTTAGTTATTTATATATGTCTACTTTTCGATTAACTTGTTAGCTAATTGTTTCTTTCTAGTAAATCGGAAAAGCAACTTGCACATAGTTCAAATTTTGACCCCCTTTTCTAAAATTCTGGTTCCACCCCTGGTTCAAAGCATGCATGCCAATACTGATTTGACGTTCCAAGATTGGCAATTCTTATAGGGGAAAGTCTATGGTACGCCCCATTGGAAAGGGGTGTTCTCTACAGGCTAACATGTCATAGTTTTAGGAGCCAAACATTTTGTTGCCAAAGACATTTCGGGACGATATTCAATGGTCATGAGGTTTTTGCTTAAAACGTGGTCCACAAAAATAAAAAAAATCAGTTTATGAGACCATATTATAGTGTTGTTGGTAAAAGGAAAGAATTAGCCACCAAATCTAAAAATAGTCCCCAACGGTTACACTTTCAACATGGTCATGCTCTGTCGCTCTGGTTGAAAAAAATGGGAGTTTACTAGGGTATGTGTTTCTTTTGCTAGAGGCACATTTTTAGGGACCAAAAAACTTTGTTTGACAAAATCTATCCTTATGTGAGCAATTTCTTGTAGTTATATATGTTTCGGTTACCTTCAACATTTACGTGAATAGTGAATTTGTTAAAAATTCATAATAGTTCGTAACAAGTATCAAAACAATACGTAACAAGGTTATCAAGAATAGTGAGAATAGTGAATTTCTTAAAATTTATAACGATTGTAACGTGACCAAAACCATACGTAACAAATACCAAAATAAAAAGTAACAAGTACCAAACTAATACCTAATGGGGCATAGCATACACTCCTTTTCAAGGAGACATACTGTAGCACTCTCCTTTTTATAGTGTTTAGATCTTGTCTAACCCAGATTTTCTTTAGTCGTTTTTTTCCCCTCCCTAGCTATGGGATTGCATTGATGCTTTCATTGTTTATTCTGACTTGATCTAGAAAACCCTCATGGATCTAAGATTTTTATCTTTAGTTGAACATATAGGTGAGTCTGCTTGCAGCTTTGCAATATGTCTTAATGGTTTGAGGCTCATTTAGATGGAACAAACGAGTTCTCTTAATTATGCTAAATACTTATCTTTTGTTAGTTGGGTTATTTCTAGCTTCATAAGTTCATGTTTGGATGGATTATTTTTTCTGGATAAAAGAAACAAAACTTCTTGGCTCGATCCAAAGTAATTTTAGTTCAAACTGTTGGGCCCGGAGTGGCCCCATAGATTTGGTTATACAATGTCACTCCCTGCGACCGCTCTAAAAATAGGCTTGCGGGTGCGATGTCGAATGCCATAAAAAATTAATTGAAACCCTTCCTAACACCAATTGGTTTTAGGAGGGCTGGTGGAAAAGCGGTCCAACAAGTGGTATCAGAGCCAGGAGGTTAAAGGTTTGAGTTGTGGGAGCGTCATCGTGAGGGAGGAATTGTTGGGCCCGGAGTGCCCCCATGGATTTGGTTACACAATGTCACTCCCTGTGACCGTTCTAAAAACATATTTCAGGGCGCGAAGTCGAATGCCATAAAAGACTTAATTGAAGTCCTTCTTAATAACAATTAGTATTAGGAGTTGGTGGAAAAGCGGTCCGACAAGTGGGTGATTATTCCATTTCTGGGTTTGAGCATGCCGCAAGCAATTTTGGTCAAGTGTACGGGCGTTGAAGGGAAAGGAAAATTTTAGGGAAAATTTGCAACAAAGCCCTCAAGTAATTTAGTGCTGCCTCCAAACATGCCCTCATGTAATTTAGAAAGTACAAACATAAATTGTAACAAGTGCCCCATTTCCAAACCCAAGTCTTCAACACAAAAAAATGTTTTCTATTCGAAAAAAAAAAAAAAACATTTAGAGCACATCATTATTTACACTTCATCAACAAAATTTTTGCTTTTGATTCTTTAGTGGTATTGCTCACTTTTTAAATATTTTTTTTAAATGTCTTGGTCATTGGTCTTGTTTTAAGAGTGTGCATGCCTGAGTCTTTTCAACGGTAAGACCAATTTTACATAAATCTTATTTAAGAAAAAATATGCATCGTATATAAGTACATAAAAACGAGAGACGGTATGCGGGAGTATAGAATCAACCCCTAATAAAATGTGTTTGGAGGGGTTATAGTTCTCCATTTTAGATAAGTGACTATTAGAAATTCTATTTAGTCTATGCTTCATTTTTGGACGAATTGTATTTTAAAATTATTTTGTTATTGTCATGTAGTTTATATCTCTTACATATACTTTAGATAACTCGTGTTTTATCTAGTAAAAAACTCAAGTTATTTCACACTGTCATTTAATTCTTAAAAAAATTATTTTATAGATGAAAAATAAATTATGTATATAAGTATTTTAATATATTGCTATATTGAGCTAGAGTATTTCGTTGTCAACATGTACTGGAATATAAAAGCTATATAACATAATATGTCCCCTATGTCGGTTTTCTTCAAGCCAAAATTCTAACTCCGTTATTGAATAAAAGGTGAGAAATATGATGAATTTAACTTTAAAAAGCAACATATCAGTTGAAACTTCAAAGAAAAGTCGGAAACTTCCTGTTATTCACCATCTTTGAATCGAATGTCTTCACATCTCAATCATACTTGCTGGCATGAGTCATCAGGATAAATCAACCATCAGCCAATATGAGAAAGAGAAACTACAAAATTAAGAGAAAGGCTACACCCTAAAATTAAAGTTAAATCTTGTTTTTAACTTATCTTCATTTTCAATTACTAACTTTTTTTGGTTCCAAAGTTATGGTCTTTATGGTATGTCATGATGACAAGAGTCAAGAGCTGAAAAATCAAACAAGATATAGAACGAGTTTAATTAAGAAACAGTACCGTAGATAAAAGTTTTAAGAAGAAACAATGACTTTTTAGTTTTTCTTTTAAAAAAACTGCTCAACAATTTTAGGTGTGTTTTGGCTTAAAAAATCAGTTTGCGTTTCTTAGTTTTGCCTCGATTTTTTGTGTATAGATAAAAATGTATTTTTGATAAAACAATACTATAGAGAAAATTCTTTTGACTTATTTTTGTCTTTATTCAACAAAATTTAAGCTTCGATCATAATAATACACAAAAAGTGATGCAAAACTAAAAATGCAAAAAAAAAAAAATAAAAAATAAAAAAATAATTCAAGCGACTTTTTAGGCCAAAACACCTCTTGGTAATTCTTTGAAGACTCACCGAGAAAGTTAAAAAAATCATACCGTAGAAGTAAGGATGGAGCCAAGGGGGGACAAGTGGTGGTGGCCGCCACCACAAGGTATTCAAAAAATGCAATTATTACATAGAAAATAGATTTTTATCCCCAAATTATATAGACTCGCCACCACTAGATTTTTATGTTATTATAGTTTTTCATAGAGTGGATGAATATTTGTAATAGAGTTTGTCTTTTTATTTTTTGAGTACATATTTTCGCCACTACAGAAGTAAAATCCTGGCTCCGTCCCGGCGTAGAAGTTGATAAAAAGTTTACCAATCGACGTAAACAATGACTGGACCAATGATGACTAGAAAATGCATGATGCGTTATTTATGGTGTGAGATCACCTGTGGCCAAAAACCCTGTGCCTCTGTGCCGAGGGAGTTTGGACCACAGGATTGGATGTGTTCTTCTTTTATTTAGTGGTCCGACGGCCAGGATTTCCTTGGCACATAGGCAGACGAAATCCGGCACAGAGGACTTGAGCCCGTTATTTATTTTTGATGGATTACTATATATGCAATAAATTGCACGTGTGTCTCTTCCATTCAACTCGTTCAATCCATCCACACTTCAGTGGGAGGACTCAGGATAAAGACCTTATAATAAAACTTTGGGACTGGAAAGGGAAGTCTGAAACCCACAAAAGGAAACCATGGTCATGTCTCGATTTTGGCTCACTTTTTAAACAGATTCAATTCCAATTTCGTTTTATACCTTTTCCTTACAGAATTTTGTCAGTGAAATATTGACTCATAAGTGGAGTTATTACTTCCGATAGAGATGCCATAAGAGGTAGGAGTTGGGGTCGTCCTACCAGAGTCCGGAACCGGGAGCTTGTAGTGAGGGCATTCATTGTAGGGTGTAGTGATCAATGGTGACTGTTGGATTTGGCAATCAATCATTTAGATCTAAAATAAACTCTTCTGTGTAAGTGCTTGACCGACCGGGTGACTAGAAATAAAGACGTGTCCTAAGCGTAGGACTCTCGACCAGTGCAGCACAATATCCGGAAGTACCGGAGTCCAACCACAGAGATCACTAACGGTGTTTGACTCAAAAGCGTTGAATTTTAGTTTAACCTAGCTCTTAGGTAGCCACCCCTTGATTGGTGAGATTAATTAACTAAGTTACCGACTAATTTACTGAATGCAAATTAGAAATGAGAGTACAGCTGAGGGAACCCAGCGTCCGCAACTAGCCAAATCAATGTTTACTCCGGCCAAAATTACTCTTTTCACTGATTTTAGAATAAGAAAAAGGATCTCTAACAAATGCGTACCACCTGTCACCAGATTCTGTGCGCATTCGAATTCCGGCGATGCCTGGGTTTTGTTTGTTAGTAGAGTTTTCGTTTCCTAAAATTTCTCAAAAATCAAGTTAATTCGGTCCCGAGGTAGAACATTAATTAGCCTAGTGGCGAAGTGCTTTCGCCTGCAGCCGCACTCTATACGACTACTCACTCATGATTATAATAATTGCAGACAGTATATGAAACCTAGATCTAGATATGCTTTGAGAATTAAAACAGAAATAGAAAACAATACTGCAGATTGCAAGGGAAAGCAAACTTGATTATCAATAATGAAACACCAATCCGGAAGCTAGAAATCTGAAAATCTGAAATAATCTTGAGTGCTGAATGTTGAATGCTGAAAGCCGTAGCCGAAAAACTTAGAACAATAAACCTAGGTAAAATTTCTAGGACCCTAATTCAAGTTAAAAAGAAGTATTTATACTAATCCCCGTAATTCTAATTAAAAACGACAAAAATTCGACGTGAAGGCCTAAATGCTGTCATTCGATGGCCGTTATAGAGACCTCGATAGTGCTACTATCCTTTCAGTGTAGCGCTACCACTTGCTTAAATTCTGCTGCTCCGTACGACTTCGCCCGTTGACCGTTGACCATTCCCCTCTCGATAGCGCTACACTGCTCTAAAACCTTCTGTTCGTTTCTGTGCCTTTTTGTGCTATTCTTGATCGTTCCAGAGAAATAGGGTATTGCTCCCGACGAGTTACGATAACTTCTACGCGAAATCCACTTCAACCCTTAGCCTCCTCAGCCTTTCTCACCCTCGGTCTACGTGCATGCCCTCTCAACAACTCCGATTGGCGCCAAAACACCTCAAATTCTTGCACTTAAGCACAAGCAAAAAATCGAACCACGTGCATGCATTAAATGAAAAATAAGGCTTAAACCGCACATCTAACATGCTAGATTACATTACTTAGGCACTCAAAAACATGTTTTCCACGTGCCTATTAGTAAGAGACTATTCTTACATGAAAGAATTTTTTTTTAAAAATCTGAATCATTGATTATCAAAACATACTCACTACAGGGCCCCAGATTTTCCTTAGAGTCCACTCATCACTTTCAGAGACCGGGAGCGAGCTATGAAAATAGGGTCCTCATATGTAGAGAGGTCACTCAACACTTTCGGAGACCGGGAGCAAGTTATGAAAATAGGGTCCTCATATGTAGAGAGGTCCTTAAATCTTGGGTCCCACTTTGGATTAAAATTGCATTGTTGTAAAGACTAAAATGAGAAGATTAACAAGTGGCTAGCTTATGCGATAGAGCTTTTGAATGCCTCACACTGCGTTTGTTAGTTTTGCATTGATTTTTTGCATATAAATAAAAATCTGTCTTTTTGATAAAACAGTACTATAGATAAAAGAATCTTTTGACTTATTTTTGTTTTTATTCAAAAAAAAAATTAAGCTTCAATCATAATAATACACAAAAAGTTGAAGTAAAACTAAAAAATGCGAAAAAAATCAGATAAAAATGAAAAAATAATTCAAGTGACTTTTTTTTTGGCCAACACTCCTCTTAGTAATTATTTGGAGACTCACCGTGAAAGTTTAAAAAATCATACTGCAGAATATATATAAGTTGATAAAAATTAAGTTGACCAATCGACAGAAACAATGACAGAACTAATGATGACTAGAAAATGCGTGATGTGCTATTTATTTATTTTTGATGGATTACTATATATGCAATAAATTGCATGTATGTCTCATTCTTTCAAGTTTCAACTCGTTCAAACCGTCCACACTTTAGTGGGAGGACTCAGCATAAAGACCTCGATGGGGACTTATTTTAAAACTTTGGGACTGAAAAAGGAAGTCATAAACCCTCAAAGGAATGATTGATCATGTCTGGCTTTTGGCTCACTTTGAAAGTATTGGAAACGGATTCAATTCCAATTTCTTTTTATACCTTTTCCTTGCTGAATTTTGTTAGTGAAACATTGACTCAAAAGTGGAGTTATTACTTCCGCTAGAGATGCCCTAGGAGGTAGGAGTTGGGGTCCTACCAGAGTCCACTCAACACTTTCGGAGACCGGGAGCTAGCGAGCTACGAAAATAGGGTCCTCATATGTAAAGAGGTCCTTATTAAATCTTGATTCCCACTTTAGAATAAATTTGCATTGTTGTAAAGACTAATATGTGAAGATCAGCGAGCGGTGACTAGTTTATGCGGCAGAACTCTTCGATGCCATATACTATATCCTGGGATGGAGTCTCATTCCCCCGTCCGCCATGTAATAGATTAGGAATAAATTAGGAACGAATGACAAAAACATGAGAAGATCGACTAATATAATAAGAAGACTACTCAAGTTGCATTGTTGTACAACCAAATACAAGAAGACTAATAAAGTTTGGCGGCCCTAATTTTGGCTTGAGTCGGGGCCCAGAATGCCACTTCCCCAGCTTGTCCCCTATTTTTGGGCACAAAACTGTCCTTTTTAAGCACAGCACACCCTGTTGCCCTTTTAGGCGCAGCAGGGCCCCTCTTTCCTTGTCAGCTACTCTATATTTCTTTTGTTTTTTTGTTTCATTTGGTAAGGCAAGTACAATGAAAAAAAAAAAAACAGGGTTAACATTTTTTCAACCTAAAACAGCCAAACAGGACAAACAGAGAGCAAGAACAACAACAAACAGAGCAAAAAATAACTACCATAACAAAGGATCCATGCTTTCTCCACAAAGAGAGAAGATTTGTGATTAACGATTATGCCCTGGCTGTCGGAACAACTCTATAGTTTGATTAGCAGAATCAATTTGGTTCGATCTTTCCAAATTTTTTACCATAAAATACACAAGAATTGGATCATTTATTGATAAGAGGAAAGAGGGGGAAAAAAAAGAAGAAAAGAAAGCCAAACAAGATTGAGATATATCAAGAACATAAGCTAAACGTCTCTAATTTATCTTTTATTTATTACTGTCACAAAATTCCTCTTCAAATTGCAAATTCACAAGGAATTACTTGCACTTCTGGGGGCAATTTAGGCCGGAAAGGTTTTCTTCGTCTTGTTTTTGTTTTGGATGGAAGTGGAACAAGCAGCAGCAGCAGAAACACTGGCCTTAACCATTGAATCCCACATCATTTTCTTAACCAATTTCCTCTTGGGTGGAACCAAGCTCGAAGCGGCTGACTTGATTCGGGCTGCCCCGGCAATTGGGTTTGCCGCCACCTTGGTCGCTTCTCCTCCGCCATTGGCTCCGACCACTTTCTTCCCTGGCTTTTCCCCCATCTCTTTTCGCTAGTTTCAGTAAATTGCAATCCATCGTCCTCCCTATATAGGGCCCAACCCCATTCAAAGGAATGAAATGTGAACACTTTGAACCAATAAAATGTAAGCACCTTGAATATTTTCATTGGTTAAACAATCTCTTTATTGTTTCAGGAAAAAAAAGAGAGAATGGGAAAGTGAAAACATAAATGAATGGGAAAGTCTAGGTTTCAAAATTCACCCAAAAATTGTCTTGAATTTGAAATCATCTGTTATTCACTTCCAAGGGAATCGTAGTAAATTTTGGGTTTTTTTTTTGGGCATGTAGCATTGCTGCAAATGAATAGGATAATCAAGATGTCCACGTTCATGTTCCAATCTATGTGATGGCTTCCCATGTTCACGTCGATGATGATTAGAGCTGGTTATTTATTCGAATTTGTCGAAAGTATAAAGCTGCGACAAAAATTGTATTAATAATCACAAAGGATTTAAGTGTTTCCCAATACTCTTCACATTGATGATTGGAAGTTATTCGTGGTTGAATTAGGTTATATGTGCAGCCAGCAATACTAATCCTTATACACCTCAGTTAAAATGATTCTATCAACGTCATGACGCTGGACAAAAACAACGGTGAACCATAACACAATCCTTCCTAATGAACTAGGGGTAGCAAAATAACAATTAAACCGTGAGTCCGGTCAGTTTTCTAGTAATGTGGTTGTCTTGGTTTTAATAAAATAAAAACCATGTTAAATGGTTTGGTCAATGGATTTACATTGGTGGTTATATCAGTCAGCTTCCTATCTAGACGTTTGGATGGGAATAAAATCCGGACCACATGTTTTTCTCCACTTTCCGAGCCAAATTTCGACGATCCAAACCGTTAGATGTGTTTAGAAGGTGTTTTTTAGGGCCCTCACGAGGATTTGGCAAAAAAAAAATACCCGGAAGGGCTTGATCCAAGCAGTTTTTCATAAAAACACTATAAAGTGGAGGTCTGGGCCGTAACACGGTCCGGGATCCTTGATTGGAAGTTTCGTGTATATATATATACATATATATCAAAACATTTCCTATGAGGGCTCCCTCACAAAAAAAGTGTGGGAAAACAGTTGTGGGCCGTTGGATCTTATGTCCTTCACGCAATCCAACGGCTCACAACTATTTTTTCGCACTTTTTTTTCCTGAGGGAGCTCTCATAGGAAATTTCTTGATATATATACCGCACTTTTTCTTTGTGATGGAGCCCTAATAAGATACTTCTTGATATATATATATATATAAAGTAAGCTTCCCATCAGGTACCTAATGGGATTCCCATCCGGGAGACCCCCAATTCTCCTATTTTCCGATCAAATTTTCATAATCCGAACCGTCCAATGTGTTTAAAAGGTGTTTTTAAGGGCCCTGTGAGAAATCAGTGAAAAAAAATACCGGGAAGGGCTTGATCGGATTAGTTTTCAATAAAAAAGCATATATAGAGTTTTTATCGAAAACTGATCAGATCAAGCCCTTTCCGATATTTTTTTTCACTGATTTCTTGCGGGAACCCTTAAAAACACCTTTTAAACACATTGGACGGTTCGGATCATAAAAAATTGATCGGGAAATAGGAGTCCCTGATGGGAAGCCCATCAGGTATACCTGATGGGAAAGATTTCGTATATATATATATACATATATATATATATATATGATCAATTTCTAATGAGAGATTCCTCATTTTAAATAAAGTAAGGACCAAGCAATTTTTTACTTTTCAAACTGAATTTTGACGATCCGAACAATTAGATGTGCTTAAAATGTCTTTTTAAGGTCCACCATGAGGATTCGTCCAAAAAAAATACCTGTAAGGGGCTTCATCCAATCAGTTTTTGTAAAAACCCTATATTTAAAAAGACATTTTAAACACATGTAACGGATCGGATTGTCGAAATTTGGTTGGGAAGCATGAGGTGCTCACTTTATTTAAAATGAGGGATCCTCATTAGAAGTTGATCATATATATATATATGGATCCCATTCTACTAAGGACTCCCTCAAACTTGTAATTTGCGGACCTCATGGATCGGGGTCAAATCTCGACGATCCAAAGCGCTCAATGTGTTTAAAACGTGATTTTAAGGGTCACCGCGATGATTTGTCCAAAAAAATAGTTGGAAGGGCTTCATTCGATCATTTTTTGATAAATTATATATGTACGGTTATTATGAAAAACCGATCGGATGAAGCCATTTCGGGTTTTTTTTTTTGGTGCTTCCTCGCGGTGGCCATGAAAAACATGTTTTAAACATATTGAGCGGTTAGGATCATTGAAATTTGGTCCGAAAAATAAAAAAAAAGGGGTGGTCTTCACGGAGGAGATCTTTGAGGGAGTCCTCAATAGAACATCTTCATATATATACACACACACACACACACACACACACACACTTAGATATAGAATCTGATTTGAATAAACTGAATAAACTTTTGTCAACGGTTAGTTAATCTAATACTTCCTCCGTCTCAACTTTATAGTCTTTTTTGGGAGTTCGTGCCACTTTTCAAAGTGTTATATCTTATAATCAACAATGATTTAGGTGATTTTGAATATGTTGTTTATTAGATTAAATCAAAATCTATCACACAAGATCCATATTGCATACAAAATGTATTACCGATTGAAAGATATAATCTATTGCTTCATTCCACTGACCTATTCTTTCACTTCCAAGAGTAATTCCTTAAGCTTCTACATATGATGATTATTATCATAATATATTCCTATGATTGGAAGATATTAAATATACACACTTGTTGAGCTTGGTCTATTAATATTTTTTTCACTAACTAATTTTTTGATCTAATGCTCTATTCATTGGTCTACTCTTTTTTTAATTAGTCGATGCTAAGAGTTTTGGTAATTTTAATAGAATCAATTTTAATATAAATTATCTTTGCAATTTTAAGTACTTTAAATAGTTTATGAAGGTGATATCTCAATCTTAAGTAAACCGTGGTTGAGAACCAAAACCGAACCATCTATTAATAGTTTGGATTGGTTTGGTTCAATGAATTATATGGTTTGGTTTGATTCTTCAAATTCATAATCGATAAATAGTGGTTTGGTTCTTGATTTATTACAAAATCCGATCGATCTGGTCCATGCTCACCTGTAATTGAACTCTAGTTCATGAAAAATTATTCCATGTTCCATAACACAATCATTAAGTGTGCGAGCTACACTTCCAAGTGTGTTGTTTATCCTATTCAAAAACCGGTGTATAGGATATCTGGTGTGCTATTGGAGTAGAGGTGTCAAACGGGCCGTGCCGTGCCGGCATGGCCCATTTAGTTTCGTGCCAACCGTGCTTCGTGCCGTGCCGTGCCGGCACGTTTACTAAACCGTGCCGTGTCATTTCTTAATCGTGCCGTGTCGTGCCGGCCCGTTTACATAATCGTGCCGCATCGTGCCGTGCCATTTTGTAATCGTGTTGTGCCGTGCCGCGCCCGTGCCAGCACATCTCCGATTTTCGTCGCAATTTTTTCCCGAGTCCGTTTAATCTAGCCGATTTTTGTCAAGATGAGAACTCTACGCCAAGGTAAAAAATTACCATTTCTCATTATATTAGACTTTCAGTCTATTTTAGTACTTTAATGTTCTCTTATGTGATCTTTGCAATCAATGGTTAAGCAATTTGCAGTTGACATGTGCTCTTACTCTCCCATTTTTCTCAAACCTCTTGGGCTGCCTTCCACCCATTTTCTCTTACAATCACAATCAAAGAAGCCAAACAATATAGGAAAATCTAACAATCAAACTGTAAAACCAATGAAAAGAATCAAAGAGGCCACAAAATCACATTTCACAACCGGACTGTGTTGAGCATATACAAAGGCAGTCAAGCACAAAGGCCAATCAAAATTAGACCTAAGTTTTTGCCAAAAAATTTACTCCTAAAGTTTATGGCTCCAGAGATTAGACAAGCACTGGAATTTTCGGGCCATTGCATTGATATTACTGTTTTTTTTTTCTCTTTTTTGGTGTGGAAATGTGGGCAAGATATATGTAGCAAGCCTGTAATATGACCTCAACATAAATTTACAGGTGGTTATAATTTACACTGAGAATGAAATGCCCGAATATTCATAGGTGGTTAAAATTTACAGGTTGTTGTAATCCATAGTTTGGAAGCAACCGAATGGTGAAAATGAAATGCCCTTATCACAATTCAATCACTCTTACCTGAACAATCACAAACTTTTCGGAAAACAACCTGTTCCAAATCAACCTGAGATTGAGCAGGAGCATTGGCTCTTCAGCTCTTGGGTAATTCAGCATCGCCAATTTCTTCTGTATCTCTTCCATTTGCTTCGCCGCCATTTGCATCGCCAATTTCTTCTGAGGGTGAGTTTGAGTCGCAGAGAGAGAGAGAGAGAGAGGGGTAATTGTTTGCAGGCCCTAGGAAGGGGGAAAAAAAGTTTATATAGTGTGTGTGTGATTGTGTGTGTGCAGCACATGTCATTGCGTGTGTGCATAATTAGGCGTAAAGTTACGATGCATCATTCGAGGGCTTTTCAAGTTATTTTTTGAAAATCGGAACCATCTATATTTTTTGTAGGATGTAATATAATGTTCATGTTAAAAATTAAGTATATTTATTACCTCTATATGCTCGATCGGAGTTGACAAATATTTTCCTACTAATGATTCTCACGTTCGGAATCTCTTGATGAAGGGGTGTTCAAAATCCGATTGGGCTGAATTTTGGTGAGGTTAATTAAAACACCAAGAAAAACAAAATAGTTGATTTTGATCGTCAAAATTGTGTTGAGATCGTGTGGCTAATGTACATTAGACTATAGCAGTATATATTGGTTCATAACTAAGTATTTCCAATGTATAACATTGAATGGTGGATACTAGTTCATTTTATTGAATGTTTGATCTAAACCGATACAATTTAACATCTTATCAATTCTATCATGCTCCCCGAAATTGATGATCATCCAATGTCGGTAACCACACGATCGGAACACATTCAATGCTTCCAATGGCATTTGAACATTATAATGCACCAATTCAAGGCCATCTAATCTATTTCTTGAAAATTTGAGCCGGTAGATGTGTTTAAAAAGTGTTTTTCAGGTTCTACGTAAGGATTTGGGAAAAAAAAATACCCAGAAGGGCTTGATCGGAGCAATTTTTCATATAGCAATTTTATGAAAAAATGTTCTGATCAAGCCCTTCTGGGTAGTATTTTTTGCCAAATCCTTTCATAGGACCTTAAAAACACTTTTTAAACATATCTAACGGTTCAGATCGTCAAAATTTTCTCTGAAAATTGGAGTTCGAGGTCTGAATTTTTACATCCTGCGGGATCCTTCATAATTGACAACTTCATATGAAGTTTAGCTTATTTTAGTTAAATAAACATAGTATTCTCGTAAATTAACTTCTATAATATAATTTCTATAATTTGATTAATGCTTGACCGTTCGGGTGTCTAATAATTAACTCTAATTCCGTCCCAAGCGTAGGACTATAGACCGATGCAGCATAATAATTCCGGAAGTACCGGAGTCGAACCACAAAGACGGTCTACGGTGTTAACCCAAACAATGCTAGATTCTATGTTTGCAATTGGCTCTCAGGTAGCCACCCCTTGTTCAGATGATTGATTTAAATAACTAAATTAAACTAATTAAATTATTAAACTCTTTAACTTAAACAGAAGAGTACAGCCGTGGGCACTTCAGTGTCTGCAACTAGTCTAATCCACGTTCACTCGGGCCACAATTATTAAATTAATAGGTTTTAAAATATGAAAAGAATTCCCAACAAATGCGCACCACATGTCACCAACCACTGCGCGCATTTGGAATTGGCAATGCCCGGGTTCGTTCGTTAGAAAAGATTTCATATTGAAAAACTGCGCATTAATTTTGAAAGATTCGGCACCGAGGTGGAACGCGAATTAGCCTAGCCACGGGACACCTACATCCCGCGGTCGCACCCTATACGACTACTCACTTATGCTTGAGAATATTGAAGACAATAAACCAAAACTAGAACTAGACATGCTTTTAATAGATGAAATATGAAACAAAGAGAATCGATACCGTAATTGCAAAGGAAAAAGTTAATCTTGATAATTGAAACGCATCCTGGAATTCTGGAAATTAGAACTTGAAGCAAAGCGTCAAAACGAGAGCTGAGATCTATAGCCGAAAAATTTGTAAACTAGAACTAGGTGAAAAATTCGTGGAACCCTAAAACAGCCTAAAACAAGAGTATTTATAATAAACCCTAATAAACGTACGAAAATTAAACGAAATTCAGAAACAACCCCCGCGCATAGCCAAAACGGCAACGTTTAGAGGCTGCCCTTAACCGCTCGGTAGCGCTACAGGCATTTCTTGGTAGCGCTACCGATTTGCCTTCCACCATGGTTCTGACCAAAACGGCACCGTTTAGCTTCTTCTCGATATCCATTCGGTAGCGCTACACCTATTTCTAGGTAGCGCTACCTCTCTGCTTAGGGCAGGGTTGACCGTTGACCCCCCTTGCTGACTGTTGACCTTCTCTTCTGATACGTTTGTAGCGCTACCCCTATTCTGGTGTAGCGCTCAAGAACATTCTGTTCAATTTGGGACCTTTTTTAAGCCATCTTGAGCGCTCCAAGGTATTGGGGTAGCGCTCCCGACGAGTTTCGACCACCCCATGCACAATTCACTTGCCTTCAACTTCTGATCGACGTGCATGGCCCTCCAAAATATTTAAAATCGCACTTATGCCCCTCAATTACCTGCAAATCACACTCGCAACATAGAAACACCACATGCACGCATTAATTGGAAAATAAAGCTTAAATCGCATGTAACCTAAGCCAAAAACCCACTAATTGGGTGCTTATACGCAAGCTTCTCACGCGCCCATCAATTAATTTATATTATTTATTAGTTTTTATAATTTCTATAATTTAATTTCATAATTTCTATAATTTAATTTGATAACTTCTATAAGTTCCATAAATTTTTTTCAAAATATTTACTAGATAAAATCATAAAATGCAATCATAATTTTTTTAAATACGTTACATATGATTAAAAAATACAATTTTTGTCACAATAAATCTTGACCAATGCTAACTTGGCTTAGAAAAATAAAATAAAATGCTTGTGCCCCCCGTCTTGCCGCACCGTCTTGGAGACCCACTTTTCGTGCGCGTGCCATCCAAGATCGTCGCGGCCCCTTCCGTGCCGTGCACTGTCAAAAACCGTGCTTTCGTCTTGCGTGCGTACACATTTAAACGTCTTGCGTGCCGTGCCGTAATCGTCTTTTGCCGCCCGCTTTGACACCTCTATATTGGAGCATGTTCTTTTTCTTTTTCCTCCCCTTTTCAAAATTTTTTTTAAAAAGATTCTTTCAATTAAAAAATATTTTCTCTCCACTCATTACATTATTATTTAATTTCTCTTTCTATCTCTCTCGAATCATTATCTCATTATTCTCATTTTTAAAAACACAATCAAACACATTCTCAAAAATTTCTTTTGAAAGCCAATCCAAACACAGCCATAATCTCTCCTGGTTCAAACCAAGCTCCATATCTCCATATTTTAGAGAAATAGGCCTTGTTTGATAACTTAGATTCAACACTTAAAATTAAATGAATTAAGTAATAAGTAATTAAGAAAATTTGATAATCACATTTTACATTACTTAAAAAATCAAGTGGCTCTTAAAATGTTAACTAAAATGTCGAGCTACTTAATTTTGATTTAATTTATTGGTTTCATTCAACTATTCTTCCCTCCACAACTACCCTTCACATCGCCATCACCCCCGCTCTGCCACTCCATCACCACTGCCACCACTATACCGCCACCGCCCCACCACTTCCACCACAACTACCACTCCCACCGCCACTGTAATGATTCAATTTTCAGACACCTCAAAATAACTTTAACAATAATCGAATGATATACGCCACCAACTTTAAATAAATAAACAAAAAATTATTTAAAAAGTCAATCCCACTTCCTTCCAGACTGACATAATTTTCCGAATACATTTCCCGTCATTCTCTTTTAAGTCCTTCCCTGTACAATTCCCTTAGGCCTCGTTTGATTCGCGGACTAAAAAAAGTGGGATTAATATTCCTGGGATTGATAGTCGCGACTATTTATCCTTATAGAATTTAAAGATTGATCTCACATCTCTCCCTCGCTTGATCTCATGCAGTGATTAAATGCGGGATTAACGTTGGAATAATCCCGTGTTTTGGCCCCCCAAACTTGGTTCCTAAAAGCTACGTTTGGGATTAAACAAATGACATTTTTGCAATTTGGTGGATTTCCTTCCGTGTTCATTTTATCCTGACTAAACAATCCCACCACCCTCGTATTGTGTAATCCCATACGTGATTGGATAAAAACGTAAAGGATTGTTAATCTAAAATACGCCATTTTTGGAGCCAAACAGGATATGGGATTAGACAAAAATAAATTCAATCCCACCTCCTAATACCCGAATCAAACGAGGCCTTAGAAAATAATTGCTCGCGTCGTTTGCCTTTTTTCCCCCCCTTTTCTCCTCTTAATTCTTACCGTTTTTCCAGTATTCCCCAAGACAAAACTCCAAAGATTCATATTTAATGGAGAAAAGTCTCGTCGTTACATGAAGCAGACATGCTAGGTGTCTTGCCTAGCTCACGTTCCTATCAACATGGGTGTCTAATATTGACACTATCCTCCCTGTAAATGTTATAAACTATATTTCACACCACAACTAAGAGTAAAAATGACACGACATCTCATGCACAAGTTATATCTTGTTATTTATCTCCAAGTATAGCCCAAAACTATCTTTGTTTAACTATTCAATGCAATGGGTTCTACAACCACTACCGTCGTGACTGCCGCCCCCAATCCCACTACCACCACCACCACCACCATCACTTCTGCCGCCACCCCACCACTACCACTCGCACCACCATTCCGCCACTACACTACCGCCGCCACCACCACAATCACCACTTTGCCACTCCCACCACTACTACAACAACCACTCACACCACCATCACCACTTTGCCACTTCCACCACTACACCACCACCACCACCACCACCATAACTGTCACCGCCACCCCACTCCCACCACCACTCCTCCACTACACCACCACCACCACTTTGCCACTACCACCACTACTCATACCACTATCATTATCACTTCACTACCACTCCGCCACTACCACCAGTACACCAGCACTACCACTCTACCACCACCATGACACCACAATTACTCCCACCACCACGAGGCCACCACTCCACAATTTCATTTTTGCATTCTTGTATGAATATATGAAAGTCAAATTAAAAAAATTAGAGAATTTAATATCATCACCGCTATACCACCATCTTGCCATATTCTGCATATTTCTATTACTTTGATAAATGGACTTCTTTTTTTTCATTTATGCAAATTCAGTGTGAATATATGAAAAGCAAAGTAAGAAAATTAGTGACTTTTTAATACTTCAGTTACTTATTCAGATCAAACAACTTATTCATTTCAGTGCTTACGATTCAATTTCATATCAAACAGTTTATTAACTTAATACATTTAGCATTCAATTTTCAGTTTTTAGTTTTCAACTTTCACCTATCAAACAGCCCCGTAAACACCAAATGAATTTCAACCAAGTTCCTTTTTTGAGACCTCATTTTTGGTCTCCATATTACACAATTATACTTTAGCACTATTCATCGTTTGTAAAATCCCATTTTACCCATGTCATGTTTTGATGACAAATTCTAATATCATTTATATCCTTTCATGCAGCTTTATCGAATTTATGTAAAATTAGAATAACTATCATGTTATGATCCGATATTCTTGAATTTTGTATCATTAATGATGATACCTTTAAAATTAGACTAATTTAAAAATTAAAAACTCAATCATTTTTTAATAATTTTTAACTATTCTTAAAAACTTTTTTTGTTGATGCCATTTATATCGAAAGTGGGGGAGGTGTTGTGCACGATACTGTGCACCCCTCAGTTATTGGATCAAGTTTTGGACGGCTCGGATGTGTTTTGATTTTTTACCGGTAAAAAAAATAAGAATAAAAAAAATTGCCGAACGCATCCGAGCCGTCCAAAACTCAATCCAACGGCCGAGGGGTGCACAGCATCCCCGAGTTCATTTATGTCATACTCGAAATTTTTAAGAGTATGGTTTTCCATTAAAGCTTACCAAACGTGCCAACTATTGGTGATAGGACATTTGTTGGGATGGAATTTTGGAAGTATTGTAAACAAAAAAATCTGACAAGGAGTGCGACATTTTGGGGTAAATTTTTGGAGAAATTTTGGAGATAAAAATGGAGATTTTGGGTTGGAGTTGATGTGAATAGTAAAGGTCTAAATATATTTTTTTTTTATTAAAAAAGTGTATTTTGGGTCTACAAAATAGAGTTTTGAAGACTCATGGGTTGGAGATGCTCTTATTCTTCCTTTGTCCCAAAATGATTGATCTTTTTAGGGAATAGCGTATTTTTCCCAAAAAAAGTATTGGTTGAAAAAAATCTCCACCTATTTTTTCTTCTCAATTAATGAAATCTTTAAATTGGTGTAAAAACTTTTTGAAGAAAAATTTCTCATCCATTAATTGTTGCGTGCAAAAGACACTGGTTCTCAAGAAAGGGACAACAATTTGGGATGGATGGATGCATGTTTGTATACGATCATATTCTAATATTCTTTGATAAGGCCTCTATAAAGGTGGCGGTGATTTTTTAATTCATTTTACTAGTCTCACTCATTTTTCAGTTTTCATTCACGTGAAATTACCATTTTACCCTGTCAATAGTTTCATTTTGAACACATCAATGCATAATTTTCTCAATCCAAACGAAACAAAAAACAAAAAATGGGAGGAATGGTAAAAAAGGGAGTGTGAAAATGGATTTCTCATAGTATATGTGTCTTCTGAATTTGGACTTAAATGTGTCAATTGACATTTCGTTGATGATTAGAAAAACAATGGGTAAATTACACTGACCTCCCCTGAGGTTTCTGACTTGTACACTGACCTCCCCTACGTTATCTGAAATAGCACTGACCTCCCTTGAGGTTTATATTTTCGTATCAAAAGCACCCTTCTACCCTTCCGACGGGTACCGACGGCGCCAGGGACCCCCTTGTGGGTCCCCAATGGTCGATCCGAGCCGTCCATTCATTCTAGAATCGAATTCCGAGTAGGTCTCCGCGGGAATCACCTCAATCAGACGGTCCTAAGTGCTCGATCCAAAATCACCCCATCTAGTTCAAAAAATTTTGGATCGAGCACTTAGGACCGTCCGATTGAGGTGATTCCCACGAAGACCCACTCGGAATTCGATTCTAGAATGAATGAATGGCTCCCGGATCGGGAACCCCATGAGGGTCCCTCCCGTCGGTGCCGGGTGCTTTTGATACGAAAAAATATAAACCCTCAAAAAAGGTCAACCGCTATTTCGAATAAAAGTCGGAGGTCAACAGACAAGTCAAAACCCTCGTGAGGTCGATAATTTACCCAAAAACAATTGACAGTCATTTTCTTTGAAAACTGATTGATGGGGACCTGCGCTTGCCGTGTAGATAAATTTGGATTAGGTTTCTCAACAAGTCATTAATTAAAGATAGAGAGAACTGCATAAAATTTAGTGACGGCTCTAGAAAGTTTAGACAGGGTATTCAACATTTACCTTAACTCAGGGCTACTGGTGCTTCATGGGGGATTTTAATTTGAAGATTTCTGGTGTGGAGGCTATGCTCAAAGTTTTTGGTACTAGCTACTGTTGATGCCGTGATAGTGGAACAAGGCTAAGGATAGAATTTAGTAGTTATTTGGGTGGTTACCTTTGCATGCCCTTGATGTTGTTCTTCATCTCTTTTTTTCTTCTTTATCTATCCTCCCTTTTCAATATCAGTACTCTGCTGGAATTTGTTTTTGCTTATACCTTACACATGTATTTGGTTGTGGCTTTCTTTTTCCGTTGATGCACCCTTATCGAGTTTTTATAAATTTCTGTTGTTGATCAAAAAAAAAAAAATATTTACCTTAACTCTACTAGCTCTACTAACTAGTAGTATATACATACAAGTTTTTCATATATTAGTGTGAATAATGAGACTAAATGATAGTATGACAATAAATAAGATGTCACAAATTTTCTTGGCGAATTCTATGTTATTGGGTCAAGAAAAATTAAAGAGAGAGTTGATATAAGGTCCACTATAGCTATTTCCTAACACCTACAGTCCTCGTAACTTTTTTCTAAGAAATCTAGTCCACTTAGCCATCCAAAATACAACAATACCCTCGCTTCCTCCAGAATCAAAATTCTCCCCTGTGCCTTCACATCCCCCCCCCCCTCTCTCTAAAAACAGGCTCTCTACTTCCTCTTTGTTGCCTTCTTCCCTTGAAATTCACCAGAATCAATTTCCATCACCACCACCAGAATCGATCGCCGCCGCCGCCGCCGCATCCGGCGTTTCAAGATCGGATCTCAAACCACCACCCATGCCGATCGCCATCGGAATCTCCTACGCTAGATTAAAAAATGAATAAGCTACGGAGGCATGCGGCGGAGGCCGTGTGCGATGTTTGCAGCGGAAATCTGAGATCCGAAGCGCCTTGGATCTAAGGTTTGGCTAGGGACTTACATCACCGTCAAAAAGGCGGTCAAGGCTTGCGGCAGGGCTGCATTCAAGATGCTTGGGAGTAAGGCGATTCTGAACTTTCCTTTTTAAGGCCGGAAAATGTCAAAGTCCGGCAATGGAGATGTAATTACCGTAATTGTTTAGGAATATGTTTGGTTTGTGGTTTTGGAAAACTATGGGCTATAAGGCCATCTCTAACAGCATCTCTATAACTCCAACAACAACAAAATGGCGCCCCAAAACGCCATTTCTGGTGCCTAGTAGCATTGCCATCTGCCTTGCTAAGAAACTCACAGCTATAGTACCTCGCCACAGCAGGCGAGGTATGGCGAGATTGGAGCGAATCGCCAACGCCTCTCTCTCTCTCTCTCTCTCTCTCTCTCTTTCTCTCTTCGTCGCGCGTCGAAAAAATAGACCGTCGTGATAATTGCACTAAAATCATTTTGAGACACTCACAGTGTAGCCGACGTCTAGATGAGAAGATTGGTGCAAGATATGTCGCCATCGGATCTCCGGGGACACCGCAGCCGCCGGACAAAAGAGGCACGTGCCGGCAAGTGAGATCTACTCGCGGTTTGTGTGATACACGCACCTGGGCGACGCAGATGAAGATGACGTGTGTTTAGTAGATGACACAGAAGAAGATGAAGATGACACAGCAGAAGAAGATGCAGAAAAAGATGGTGAGACTGCTGGTTATTGTTGCCTCATGCCGCTAGCCAAAGCCCCTTTTTCTTGCCAAAATGGAGATAGAGATGGCTAAACTGGTGGAGATGCTCTTATTGCCTTTTGCAAGAGGACCAGACACGTGCTCTCAATTTTCAATTTGGAAAACAATGGCCGATACATTGGAAATGAGTAAAAGTCAAAACTTAGTAAAAGCATTATGGTTATGGGTCACTACTACTTGGAATAAAAAATGTATTAAAATGTGTTTTGACTGTTCTGATCTCAAGCAGGCTTTTAAAAAAATATATACTCCAGATAATCACATCTAGTTATTCTAAATAATCACATCTGATTCCAAATAAGCTTTAAAAAAAAATACAGTATAGTTAATCACATCTTATGAGTCTAACCACCTCTTATAATTCTAGACAACCACATTTGTTCTCAAGTAGGCTTTAAAAAAAAGAAGATACTACAATATAGATAACCACATCTTGTGAGTCTAGATAATAACCTATTGCGGTTCCTGATATGGTTATCTGGTCCGGCAAATTTTCTAGCGAAGTCCAATTTTCTGGCAACTTTACCGGCGCTAGTGAATTTTTCTGGCAAACTTTTCTGACACCAGTGACTTTCCGGCACCGGTGAACTTCCGGCAAGAACATGTTACGTATTAAATTTAATTTGAGGGTATATTTGTCTATTAAAAATGGAGAGTGGATCTTACACCTTAGAAATTGCAAAAAGGTAGATTAGAGGAGTTGTGAAACTAAGAGGTGAAGTAGACATGTTACAAAGAGCTATATTAATGGACCTTAGTATAATTCTTTAAAAATTAAATCGGGGGATAAATACACTAATATTATTGTAGAAATTTGTGTTCCTAGGCTCACATCGATATTTACATTTTTATAGAGTTAATTGTTGCTCAGAGAGAAGTCATAGGACGATATCAATACAATAGATTTCTTTTCTTCTTGATTTTCCTAATTTTTATAGTAAAAAATGTGCACTTTATTTTGAACTGGTGTATTAAGGATTCTATTGTGAATTACCTGGATTTGTGAGTGTTCATAGGACAAATGTTCAAACAAAACATGATATAAATTTATCATAGATAATATAAAATATAAAAGGCTTTAGAGTGTACATTGATAATCTACGGGAAGACCTTAGACTTTAATTGGTTGATTACATAAAATTGATTTGTGAGATAATTTGTTGAGTTAAGTATTCAAATATTTTTCACTAGGGCGTTCAAATATTTGTGAATAAGGTGTTCAACAATGACTATACTAAACTAAAAACTAAAAATTTTACATATATTTCTAAACAAAATTTTTTCTTGAGGATGTTCAAGTGACCACCATTTATTAAGGGTGGAGCCGCCTCTGGCATAAATAACAATAAAGTCATAGTACAACAGGGGCATATGGGCTCATTTGGATGGGGGACATAGGTGGGCAGATGAGGTTGGGCCTGGATTAGTTATCTGGGGCTCACAAGTTATGGATGGTTTGATATCAAATGAATTTTTTATTCGAATTTTTACTTAAATTTGAGTAAAAATATGAGTAAGAGTTGAAGATGTTTTTATGTACATACTACTGATTTGGTTTGTATAATGCGGATTTGGTAGGGGCTATGTACCAAACTTTCAATTTCTTATTGACCCGTTTCATTACCAAAAAAAAAAAAGGAATTGGGGCCTCTGCTGTTTGCGAAGGACGTCAGGTCCTGTCAACTTTTAATTCCAATCATTCATCTCACAAATCAATAGTTCAAATCACAAATTAATTACTAATAATTATTATAATTCATCTTTGATCTAAACTATTGATTATAAAGATGGATGATTAAGATGGGTTAGCAAGTCCTCCCGTCCGTAAGCATGGCCCCGGATTCCAACAAAGGAAAGAGAAAAAGTCAGAACCCTCCAAAGCAAACTTTCTTCTCTAACTTTTGTGTCCCTTTTGAATTGATCGAGAACAAATCAGTCTATACTCAATTATCAATTTTAATACTCTATAAATACTTTTAAAAAAACACTTACTTTTTTGTATTTCAAAGTTCAAACAAAATAGTACTAACTTTTTTGTAATTTTTTTTTTTTTGAACTGAACTTTTTTGCACTTAAAACCAGGCAAAGCATCAATACTGAAGAATCAGAGAGGTCAACATTAGCAATCCTTCTCTCAACTGCACTTCTCACCTACTAATCGGAACAGAATAAAAGTAGGAGAAAACATCCAGTCATCGTCCGAATATGGAAAAAGAAAAGTATGAGTTCGAGCTTTATCCTCAACACAAACCAATAATTTGATTGAAATCGAAACCATCTTCATGAGTCACAACGTTACAAATAACTGAACTCGTAATTCATTAATCAAGATGAATTAAGACCAAAGATAAATCTATCACACTTCCCTTCTACCTATTTAATCCAACAAACTCTATTGGAAAATGTATATCCACGGTCTAAACCAGGGTTGGAGCAAGAATTTTTACAGAGGAGAGACGGGTTATATATATATATGTAAAGGGAGGACATGTTATATAACTTAATGATATATATAGTTTTTCAATATAATAATATGTTTTTTTCAAATTGTAGCTAGGTCGACAACCCTACCTACAAGTTATCCCTCGCTCCATCCCTCACTCCATACTTGGTCTAAACATAAGCTAAGCCATTGCGAGGAATTATTTACATTTAACAGGGGAAATTTAGGCCGGAAAGGTTTTGTTTTTCTTATTGTTGTTCTTCTTGTTAGTGGAGAAGAAAGAAGACACGATGGCCTGAATCATGGAATCCCACATCATCTTCTTGACCAGCTTCCTCTTGGGTGGAACCAAGCTTACGAAGGCGGACTTGGCTCTAGCGGCTCCGCCCAATGGGTTTTTCGCCGCTGCCTCAGATGCTCCTCCTCCGCCTTTGATTCCGCCGCTCAATGGGTTTTTCGCCGCCGCCTCACTTGCTCCTCCTCCCCCTTGGGCTCCGCCGCCCAATGGGTTTTTCGCCGCCGCCACAGATGCTCCTCCTCCGCCTTTGGCTCCACTGCCCGATGGGTTTTTCGCCGCCGCCTTAATTGCTTCTCCGCCGCCTTTGGCTCCGACCACTTTCTCCCCCGGCTTCGCCCCCATCTCTTTTCGCCGGATTTCAGTAACTCTTAACTTCCGAATGAACAACGTTTATGGTTGAAATATGAACTGCGGGTTTTATATAAGCAAATTTGTGTACGCGTCTTTATTTGTGTTAACGCGTAAAAACATCCTTGTAAACCCCCCCCCCCCACACACAAAAAAAAACACAAAATTCTCAATAACACTTTTCATAATTTAGCATGGAACAATGATAGATACACATCCTTTCAACCACTCCCCACCACACCCTCTCTCACATATGTGGTGGGATCCATCACACTCCATCCATTTGGGTGGCCACCACACACACAGAGAGGGTGTGGTGAAAAAATTGAAAAATGACTTTCTTATCATTTTTGTTTAGCATGTCACTTTATAAAAAAAATCACAGAATCAGATTTTTTATTTAAACTTTAGCAAGTCACTTTATAAAAAATTTACAAAATAAGACTCTCTATTTAAAAGTTTACTCTTCCAACCTCCACCTCTTTTGGTACGTGAACAGTGCCTCCTAAATTTGGGGGTTTATTGTAGCAAAGCTACAAAATGTAACGAATTATGGAGGCATTTGAAGAGCTTAATTTTTAAGATTTTTAGAAATTTTGCTCTCTATTTTAACTTTTGACCACATAAGGATGCTCAAATTCGGTCATACATTTTTATTATGACGTTCAGACATTTGATTTGGATCCTTTTTTTTTTTTCTTATCCAAAGGTTAAGGATGTTGGAGTCTTATTACATGCACCTCAACTCCCTTGCTCAATTGAAGGCAAGCTATTCACATCCAAGACTAGAAAATTTACAAGAAATTACTTTGTCACGTACTAACCTCGTGAATCAAACCCTAAGCAAATATTTGGGAAGCAAACCCACCATCCTTGAATAAATATTTAGGAAACAAACCCACCAACCTTAATATGATTCGGATCTGGCCATTCATTCTTTAAAGTTTGTAAACTGACACTGACATCGAAGTGGTATTGATAAGAAATTCAATAGTGATACGGGCACAAACCTTCAGTCACAACTTGCCCATTGTTCACACAGGCCCCACCAACTTGACCCACCTGGGAAAAAAAAAACCGAAAATTTCAATCCCCAAATTTGGGAAAAAAACTTGTTCACCCTCATCCAAGTAGGGTAAACAAAATCTTCAACCTGATTGGTTGCAATGGTTAGGGGTCTACTAAATATAGTGTGGATTCCACTACAAAATAATGTCATGTTTACCAAAAAGTGTATAGATTTCATGGACTCCATACTATTTCTACCAATCAGGTTGAGGGTTTTGTTCAACCTCTTTAGGTTAGGGTGAACAAAGTTTTTTTCCCAAATCTGGGGTTTTTGGGTGCCATTTCATGGGCAGACAAAGCAAACAGCGAGAGAGAGAGAGAGAAGAGAAGAGAGGAAGAAGGAATCGGCCCAACCTCCGACCTTGCTCCTCTGACGTCCAACCGCCCTTCACCGGCGACTCACATCCGGCCTCACTCCACCACGACGCCGCCGCAGTTGAAGAACCGTCCGCCACCACCAGTCCAACGCCCCACTCGAAAGTCTCTCTGTCTCTCTATTCTCCGAGTATATATACAGACACCTATACACTCATCATGAATCCCAATTTCGCCGTCGAATTTGAATTTTGAAGTAAAGTCAGTTCTTTTAGAATGACTTGTGAAAACTAGGGGTTTTTTTTTTTGGCGAAGGAGGGTTCTTCACCTTGTTAATTTAGTTGACATACTGCTTTTGGAATGCCTGGTTTTGGTGTCAATAAGTTTCTTAAATTGATAAATATCTGGAGTGAAAATAGTCGTCCTTTCCTTTCAAAGCTTGAAATTGGGCTGAGATGAGTAGATCGTAGCTTTCTTTAGTATTGCTTTGTTGAAAGTTGCTTTTTCCCCAAGAGGGATGTTTTTCTTTTTTCTTTTGTTTTTTGTTTTTTGTTTCTACGAATATTTAGTCGTGGGGGTTTCATTATGGAAAAATATGTTTCGGACTGAAAAAATGGAATTGGATGAGCTCATGGTAGCATATACTGGTTTGATTAGCCATGCATGCTTGCCTTCACAAAAGTTACAAAACTATACATCTAATATTTGTGTCTTAAAGTTATGTCTTGTGACATCATAAAAGATGTTTTCCCTGGCAGTGATAAGGCGTATTTTGTGGACCTCTTTGTGAGAGTATCAAACACTCCAGCAATAAAGATGTATGGAAAGGTAATTATTTTCTTAAACTTATTTTTTTCCAGTTCAATATTCTTCACTGTAAAATTTTTATTGGTAGTATAACTTTTTAAAGCTGTAAACACTGGCTAGTATGTTAAATATGTGTTTTGGAATTCCAATAGATGATTCTTTTGAAGTGGCCCTTCTTTCCACTTCAGAAGTTACATAAACTCCCAATTTGGTGCCAAACCTCCTTATTGAACATAAGATAAGGTGGTGTACGACTACCCATTTTTTTGAAGTTTCATTAGCTAGACTTGGTTTGGATAAATTGGAAAAAACTAGTTTTTTGGTTTTTTGGTTTTGTTCTTATTCAAATTTTTTTTTGCATTTGTTGGTTTTTGGTCGATTTTTTTGTGGTTTCTTGGCTTGCCTCAACGAGAGTAATCTAAAAAGTATAAAATTAGTAACCAAACTTAAAGTTTTGTGAATAAAAACGAAAAATAATCTAAAAAACCGGTTTTTTAGATGTCACATTTGTCTTTATTCACAAAATTTTAAGTTTGCCTAATAATTTTATACTTTTTAGATTCCTCTCGTCAAAACAAGCCAATAAACCACAAAAAATCGACCGAAAGCTAACGAATACAAAAAAAAATTGAATAAGGACAAAACCAAAAAAACTAAAAAACTAGTTTTTTCAATTTACCCAAACCACCCCCTAGTGATCCATTCTCACCAAGCCGAGGTTATAGGTAGGCAAACCATATCTCGTGATTCAAAGTTACACAGATTTTCATTACTGCAAAATATGTCAAAATTGCAAACCAAAAGAACTCTCAATTGCAACAAAATTGACTTAAGTCACTTAACAAGCTTTCAAGTAAGTTGACTCCACTTCTCTAATCTCAACAATTAAAAAAGCGCTTGGATTTTCAGTCTATCACTGTGCTTGGGTTTTCTTGTCTTACATTGGGTCACAAAGAATGTTCTTCAGAGCTATATCATGTGTTACATACTTGTTTTGCTACAAAGCCCACTTGACCTCCCATGCATTGCATCACTCTCGAAATGTTTGAAGGAGTAGTAAAGATATTTGTATTCTTGATGTTCGTGGGTTGGGTTTCTAACTCTTGTCTCTGTTTTAGATTGCATAGTCACCCTTGTTGTCCCTTGGTTGTTGAAACTTTCTTTCTGTCGTCTATTGTCTGCACTACCACGCTTTGGTTCATCAAGAGACGCATATATGCATATATTGGGATGCATACATGCTTTGTACCAAGCTGTAATGGAAAGTTCAATGGACTAGGTAAAGCAGTTGGCCTAGTAACATTGAGGAATGTAAAATTGCAGCAATCTAATGGTATTAGTCTAACTTAAGATCTTCTATTTTGGCATTTTTGTGCAACCTACAGCAGTTGATTCACCTGCAATTTCACATAATTTCAATGTCATTCTTTGGGATGGTTATAGACATTTTAACAGACACTAAAATTGTGCAGGTTATATCATGGTTTTCGCTTCTTCGAACGCCACATATGGATGGCCTATGAAAGTTTGTGCTTACGGAGTAGGTCCGTGCATCCCCACCAAGGCTGGCCCAATACAATGTCAACCTCAACAACTTAAGGGAACTCATCTCCACCATAAGGAATGCAATCCGTGTTGTAGTATGTTATCCAATCTCTTATTGGGATTGTAATTTGTGTATTCCTTGTTTTCCAGCCTTTGTATAGGTAATTTGATATGTAATATGGTGAGGTACTGGAAAACAGTTAATTTGAATTCTGTTTTGCTTGGAAGGTTATGTAATGAATGACAAGGTTATGCGAAAGATTCTAGTCTGTTTTGTACCAGTAATTCTGCTTCGGGTTATTGGATTACATTAAGTCAACTGTTGTTCCATACTCACATTGTTAGTTATGCTTTGATGATACTTTTTGTGTTATTCTATCTCCTAGTTTTATGTTGTGGATTACCAGTTGATTGTCTGATGAAATGCTAAAATGTCGGGTATGCAACAAAATAGGGAAAATGTTGCCTAATTTTTTTCAAAACTAGCAACCTAAACTCAATTTTCTGCACTTTTATAGCAATTTGAGCAACCTAAAGTGATTTTTCTGCACTTCTAAGGCAGTTTCAGCAAGTATAACTCCATTTTTATGCACTTTTATCGCAGTTTCAGCAACCTAAAGTCAGTTTCTGCACTTTTTATAGCAGTTTTCAGCAACCAAAAGTGATTCTTCTGCACTTTTTCTGCAGTTTCAGCAACCAAAACTCTATTTTCTGCACTATTATAGCAGTTTCTGCACTTATAGAGCAGTTTTCACCAACCTATAGTCATTTTTCTGCACTTGTAAAATAGTTTCAGCAAGTATAACTTCATTTCCTGCATTTTAATACCAGTTTTAGCAACCTAAATGCTATTTTCTGCACTATTATACCAATTTTTCCTGCATTTTAATACCAGTTTTAGCAACCTAAATGCTATTTTCTGCACTATTATACCAATTTTTGCACTTCTAGAGCAGTTTTTGTGCTATACAGACATGATACAAACAAGACACAATACGATAAATAAAAAGAGTAAAATACAGTTCATTGACAATCACTTGAATACAATACAAACATGATACAATAATAAAAGGAGTAAAATACATTCCATTCCTAATCACTTGAATACAATACAAACACGATACGATTAAACAAAAAAAAAATTAATGAGTACAATACATTCCATTAACCAACCAAGTGTTCTACTTTTTCTCATTATTCATTCCATTCATCATTTCTAAAAAACTTCGTTGAATACTTTGCCATTCTTGCAATTGACTTCCCATTAAACTTGAGTGTGTTCTTTCCCAACCTTGTGGCCCTCTTCTTATTGCACTTTGCATGGTCGGCATCAAATTTAGTGAATTTTGGAAGTTCTGGGCATTCAAGTTTGGCCACATTAATGGCCCCATGTTTGCATGAAATGACCATTGTGGAACTAAAATTACTTAGACTGAGTCACCGAGCCAAAAAGTTTTGGTTGTTTTATCAAGGGAAAATAACAATATGCATCCAAATATGAACATATGAAGCAAAATAATAAGTGAACTCGTCTGTTCCGTCTGAACATAAGCCTCAAACTCTTAAGACATATATATTGCAAAGCAAACTCACACACATGTTCAACTAAAGATTAAAAAATTCTAGCTTAGTCGTAATTAACTCATTGATTTATAAAAAGTATTTTTAAAAAGAAAATGATCGGCTTCAATTTTGAATGATGACCTACGGCAACAAAATTAGTACTTTACAAACCGGACGCATGACTGATCATTCAACTGGACACATGGCTTGACTTGAAAATCCAAAAGTGATCCGTCCAGTTGGATGGTACTGCAAGGCCCTCTGGATAAGTCCGGTCCAATCGGACACATGACTGATCATACAATGGAACATATGGGTTGACTTCAAAATGAAGATTGAAACAACAGAGAGAGAGAGAGAGAGAGAGAGAGAGAGCAAAATAAGGAAAAATGAGTGAACAATAGCTCACCAATAGAAGTGAGTTACTTTATCTAGTAAAAACAAAGTAAAGAAAGACTTTGTTGAGGCTAATGCAGCAATGTTTAATTGTTGTATTTAATTTGCTATAATAGCTGCAAGTGGTTTTGTTCTTCCTGATGAGGATCCTTTAAAGTATTAAAATGTAATTCAAGTATATGTAACTATCATAAATTAAACTTTTTTGTGAGTATATATTCTCCTTGTGTACCTTGGAAAATGAAATAAAGTAGAATTTGGAATGAAAAAAAAAAAACTGTGTGTAAACCCTCTTTTTCCATGAGGGGTGTTGGCTTGGAGATACGGTTGGTTGCTCGGAGTTGAAAGCGGAACAGATGAAGAGGAGAAGCAGAGGATATCGGTGACTGTGGGGCTGTTGTGGAGGAGCTGGAGCAGTGGGATGAGGGGCTATGATGTTGAAGAGGTGGTCGGTAGTTGTGGGAATGGTGTTGCAGCGTTAGAGATGGTTGGGGCTAGGATTTATGGCGATTCTTTTGAGGTTGGCCGACCCATTTTTATGGTTTTTGTGGATCTGAGGTTTGGTTTAAAGAGTAGGTGTTATTTTAGACTTAGCCCATCGGGTATATTGTTGGCATCTTGCCAATAGCTTTTTAAAAAAATTGAGAGGCGGAGTAGTAGGTTAAGATCTCGCGAGAAGAAGTTGCTCAATGCATTTCTTTTCCTACTATTTATTGCTGATTTCATTTTCCATCCCGATTCTTTAGTGATTAATGAAATTATTTTTGCTAATAAAAAAAAGAAGTAGAATTTGGAATGAAAGAAGTGCAAGAAGCCTCCTGACTAACCCAAAGGAGTTGACTTAGTAATCAAAATTAGGGATTAGGGATTTGCTTGGTCTCAACTCTCAAATGTAATCAATTAATTAATTTGGTGGTAGTTCATATAGAGCTTTGTTGAGATTTTAATTTAAACTTTCCAATAGTTATCAATAAGATTAGTTCGCAATCCGGACGCTTGAGTTATTGGAAACATGTTTGAAATTTATAAAGCCTTTGAAGCAAGATCAAAACAATAATGAGATGATCTTATTTTGGTCAAAAAGCAATCAAAAGAATCTATAATAAGATTCTAACTTATTAATCGTAATTAATTCTTTAATTTATAAACAGTGTTTTAGTAAAATGGTTTGACTTTAATTTTGAACATTGACCTACGACAATTATGCATCATTATCTGGCCCCAGTATCTAGAGTTGGATCCCCTACTTGATACCAAAGCAGAAATAGCAACTAGACCTACGTTTGCAGTTGATCTGTCCGTTCTAGGTTGTCAGTGCTGATCATATATATTTTATCTAAATAAATTCTAATAATTCATTGTCGAGCACATATGGTCCAGATTAGGACAACATAGATGTAGAGACAGCACTATCCCTCAATTCAAAAAACACAACGGCGCCAAAGCCCAAAATAACGATACTAAAGGGAATTCGGAAACCTCAAGTTCTGTGTTCGTGCCGTTCATGGCTTTCGGTCGATTTTTTGTGGTTTCTTGGTTTGTCTCGAGGAGAGGAATCTAAAAAGTATAAAATTATTAGCCAAATTTAAAATTTTGTCAATAAAGACGAAAAATAATCCAAAAAATCGGCCGAAAATCAACCAATGCAAAAAAATTTGAATAAGGACAAAATCAAAAAAATAAAAAAATAGTTTTTTCAATTCACTCAAACCAACCCTTAATTAATACTCCTTCCGTTCCTATTTGTTTATCCCACACTCTCTCTCTTGCCTTTTTTTAAATAAAAAAATTAAGTACTTCCGTATATCATTTCTCAAATTTTTTCACACTGAATTAAAGTACACGATGAGTACTTTAATTTAGTGTAAAAAAAATTAAAAAATGATAGAGGAAAACATTTTATTTTTTTATTTAAAAAGTGACACGAATTTTCGTAAAAGTCAAACAAATAAGAAAGAAGGGAGCAGTTCTTATTTTATTTCAGCCCTTGCAAATTTGAATTGTTCATTACTTGATTAAAATCTCAACCATTAATTATCAAGATCAATGACTCTAATGTTGTATTGCAACGCTGTGTAGTGCGGTGCGGCACTATACCCAAATACACCTGCGTACGGACTATGTCAGGGCTGGTCCACCAGCCTGTTAGAGCTAAAAAGGCAAAAAGGAAAAGCAAAACATCGGTAGCTATTGTTTTAAGCTTGGTATTTTATTAGTTAAAATCAAGTGTATAATTTTAAAAAATGAAGTGAAAAGTGATTTTAGCACCGATGAATATATGTTCAGATTTATTGGTGCTAAAATCACTTAAAATTAACCTTTGTTAAAATTATTCACTTGATTTTAGCAAATTTCTATTTTAACAAATGAAAAACCAAGTCTAGACGAAGAGAGAGAGAGGAGTGCGACGAACCAAGCACCACCGGCAGCGCCTACCCCTATACTGGAGATAGTGGATTATTGATTACCTACAAATTTACCATTCTCCCTATACTCCGATACTCGCCGGAATATTCCCTTCTAACGGGTTAGCGTAACTCAAGATAATTTCAACCAGAGAAACCGGAAGCGTCGCCGGGGGTTTGTCGGAGATGACATTATCGCTGGCGTCCAATACATTAAGGTTACTGAGTTGACCCAGTTAAAGACCCGATTGATTCGGATGCCAACCCAGATCTTGAAACCCAGTTAAAGACCCGATTGATTCGGGTGCCAACCCAGATCTTGAAATCGATTGATTCGGGTGCCTACCCAGATAGCGAGTTAAACGAGCGGAGTTATTGCTCGAGAATTTGATCGAGGAAAGAGAAAACCAATAGTCAAACAAGATCGAGATAAATTCAACTCCAGAAGCTAAATCTCATTCAATTTTTTTTTTCCTCTTGCAAGATATTCCTCTGGAAAATGGAAATTCAGCGTGTAAACATATACTATGAGGAATTACTTCTTATTGAAAAAAAAAAAAAAAAAAGAGGAATAATACTTGCATATTTACAGGCGCAATTTAGGCCTGAAAGATTTTGTTCTGGTTCTTCTTCTTCTCCTTAATGGCCCGAACCATGTTATCCCAAATCATCTTTTTAACCAGCTTCCTCCCGGGAAGAACCAAGCTCTCGGCAGCGAGCTGGGTTCGACCAGCTTTGGCAATTGGGTTCGCCACCACCGCCTCAGTCGCCCCTCCTCCGCCCTTGGCTCCGACCACTTTCGCCCCTGCCTTTGCCCCCATGACCCTCTTAAGTCTTAAGTGTTCGAGGATTGCATCACCTCTTGCTTACATTCCTCTGTATATATAGACAGGTGCCGGTAAGGGAAATATAAACTGTCTGCCAACCCCATCAAAAAGTGTGCACCTGAAACGTGTTTATTGGTGATTGGTTTATTTAAGATAATTTCACTTGACAGTTTCCTTTTTGGTTTGAGCTCTAAACTGAAAGAAGATACTACTTCATCACTTCCTCCCGGGGCTCTAAATAAACTCGGCTCAACTCGATTTGTTTAATTTTTAGAGGAATAAAATAATGTAACTTCTTATTTCAATTTAATATCTTAATACACTATCTTTTGAAAAATTTATTGGTTGTGTTTGGTTTAGAGTTTTAGTTTAATTTTGATGATTAAGCAGGTGTAATGAATAGAGATAGATAGAGAGATAAATGAGGGAAATGATGATATCATCAAAACCAAAACAAAAACAAAACTACAAACCGAATAGGGCCATTAAATTTTACTGTTATTTTGAATCTGAGACTATTTTCCTATAGAATATAGTGATATAAAACATATATACATGCACAAGTAAAAACTTTCTTTGTTGTCTTAAGCCAATTAATGTGTGTGTGTGTGTGTGTGTGTTTATAGCCATTTCTAGTCCACACCCCTTAAGTCCGGACCTTGTCCACACTTTGTTCAGTTTGAGTTTTGAGAGAGGGTTTTTGGGATAATGAGTGGGGAGAGAAAAAAAAAATTATTGGGGACCGAGTAAGATGGGTCTTGAGACCCAAACCAAAACAAGGTGCATAGTTCTCGATCAAATTTTCATGATTCAAACCAGTCAATCTCTTAATTAAATTCTTATTTTTAGCCTTCTCTCAAATTTTAACGTTCTGCTATAATTTTCCGCTTAAAATGTTGATTAATAAAAAGTTAATTAAATCCTTATTTTAACTTGCTCTTGTTTTCTTTGAACTTTAATATTGTCAATGTATTTGTAGCCTTTTCAATCAGTTAATCTTAACGAGAAGAACTGGAAAATTAAATAGGATATCGACGGAATTAAGAAAAAAAAAACAAAGGAGATATGATAAAAAAAATTCTACTTCTTAGCTTTTTCTATTTCAAAGTCAGTCATTTCTTTTCCCTTTTTTTCCGTATTCTTTTCGAGTAGTTGATAGTGGAATGGAAGTTGAGAAAAAAAAGGGTTCGCAGATGAAATATTGATAGTGGAATGGAAGTTCAGAAAAAAAAAAAAAAAAAAGGTTCGCAGATGAAATATTGAAAAAAAGAAAGAAAAAGAAAAAGACTATTCAGACAAGTAAATGCTATAATACAATTTTTTTTAATTTGCGTGCATATCATACAACCTGTCAATTATACTTTATGAATTGTTTTTTTGGGTTTGTTTCTATGTTCACTGCAAGACCTCAATTCAATTCTACAACTTTACAGGAAGGCTTTCAGTGCAATATTCGATTTCGTGAACATGAAGTATGCCACGTCTCCAATCGGAAACTTAAGTGGCCCCCATGCGCATTTTGTTTTTGTTTTGTACTGTAAATTATAGGTGTTTACATTTCATAGGTGGGTATAGCGGTATAACCCAGTGGTGTACATGGTCTGGATTGAACTAGTTTTATAAAAAATACAAGAATTGAACCATATTTTATAATACCAAAGAATTGACAACAAGAGCCAGACCATTACACATATGAAACCAAACTGGAACCAAATCATTTGATCGGTCCAATTTGATTCATTTTACGGTTCTCAACCATTAATCATAAAAAAAATTGCCAAATAAAAAGACATAAATAAGAATACCACTAGTTTATTAAAACTGCTCACAATTTAATGAACTTAGAGAGAGACAGCCATTAATTTGGGAGAGAGTTAGAGAATTGAGATTGAATAATTGGTACCCTTAAAAAGAAGGATTCCAATATAGCTAATTAGCTATCATTCTAGAATTTTAGATTTACGGGAAACAAGAAATAATTTTTAGGAGTGGAAGAGTTTTGGCCTAGAAGAGTTCGCTGGGTAGTTAAAAATTAAGCTTTATTGATGGTTCATGGTAGATGTAAGGATAAGATAAATAAATAAATATACGTATGTATGATATGTATTAACGGTTAGGTTTGGTTTGAATTATGGTTTGCAATTATAAAACCAATGACTGAACCATAATATACGGTTTTCATTTATTTGAAACCAAAACTAATCCATTAAATCATAGAACCAATACAAATAGATCGGTTTTGTTTGATAGGTCCAATTTCGCGATTTATTTTGTTTTCTTGTCCAACCCTAGTATAACCTCTTTGATGGTAGGAAATTAAAAGGATAGGGGTCAAGTCTTTATATTCACAAATAAAAAGATTAAAAGATTAAAGAAAAGGATTCTTTTTTAACGCAATTGTCAGTTACTGGACTTGAATCCCAAGATTCTGAACATTCCTTTGGGATATGCGCACGCCAAAAATTTTGTTCTAAAAGGGAACTCAATTAAAAAAAAAATTAGACAAATGAAGAAAAACAATACTACAAATTACAAAGGCCTTGTTCGGTTTAGAGTTTAGTTTAGTTTTGATGCTGGAATAGGTGTAATAAGTAGAAAGAGATAGAGAGAGAAATGAAAGAAATAATGATGTCATCAAAACCAAAACTAAATCAAAACTGAAAACCGAACATGGCCAAATCCCTTTTTAGAAACTGGTGTTAGGATGATTTTTTTTGTTAGACTAATGCCCTGTCCCACTAACTCATTTTATTTTTAAGCCAGCTTATTTATCATGTTAGGGATAAGTAATTAACGCAAAACTGTTGAGCCTCTTCCAGTCTAATTATTGTCTTAAAAACTGCAATAAGCTAGCTTTGTGGCGTTTTGAGTTAGTGGGATGGAACCTCGTGCGGAGGAAAATGCTAAGTGCCAAAAAAACTTACTTAGAAAGTACTTGAAATTTGAAAATGACTGGCCCAAATTCACTGGTTACTCATTTTCAAATTCTGAGTAGATTTTACATGCATGTAGCATTCCTCACTTACGAAAAGCCGTTGGTGTACACCTACGAGTATTAATAATTACACGAAGTACAATTTGTCCAAGCTTGAGGCTCATATTTCTTTTTTTAACGCCCCAAACTTTTAATTCTGGATAAACTCTTATGAAGAAAGGGGCCAGAACAATTGTGGCTCGCAATTGAAATCAATGATTGAGATCATGACATAGTACTAAATAAGTGAGCCTTGGACTTAACTGGGGAACTTTGAATTTAAAACAAATTAATCCCTCGATTCCAATTTTGATACACTAAGACATCGCGGATCTCATCAGTTTTGTTTTATCGTTTAAAGTTTTTATGGATGTTTGTTTAGGCCGAGCATAATTCTATTTTGATAAAAATTAAACAAATAATGCTATTAAATACTAGGTGATATGGCAAATAGAGAGCTACCCACTATGGAGCCCACCTAAAAAGATAAGTGACTCCCCATCTCCTGCATCACTTGGTATATATTTAGTGTGCACTTTTGATATACCTATAGAATTCTTAGAGTGAGTTTCCGAATGGATTTTATCAAAATCTGATAAAATCAAGTCTTTGATTTTATCTATTTGGAAACTGAGTTGATAAAATCTTAGATTTTTGAATGCAAAAATCTAAGATTTTATCAACTCAATTTTCGAATGAATAAAATCAAGGCTTGATTTTATTAAATCTTGATAAAATCTAAATAAAATTCATTCGGAAACTCACCCTTAAAATTAAACTAATGCTCGAAACCTATGATGAGTCAAAAGCGGGATGTTCATTTACGAGAGAAAAAAAAATGCGGGATGTTTCTGGCAGAGTGCGGCGAAGTACTTTTAGGCGCCAGTACCTTCTCTCTCCACAGAAATTGTACACATCAGTTGATTTGGTCATATTTCGAGTCTCATAACTATTGTTGGAGCCGTTTACGTTTTTCAAAATAAGGTCTATTGACATATCCTATTAAAAATAACTCAATCGGAACCCAAAATTAAATAATTTGATTGGGCATTTACCGATATTTGATTGAGATTTTTTTTTTTTGCGGGATGTAATAGTAAACATTACTCCCTTTGTTCCTATTTGTTGGTCCACTACGAAAAATCGTGTCATTTTTCAAATAAAAATATGAAGGCCTTGTTTGTTTCCCAATTTAGTTTTAGTTTTAGTTTTGATGACATCATTATTTTTCTCATTTCTCTCTCTATCTCTCTCCACTCATTATACCTGATGACATCATCAAAACTAAACTTAAACTACCAAACGAACACAGCCAAAGTGTTTTCGTGTACTATTTTTCAAATTTTTTTACACTGAATTAAAGTACTCATCATATACTTTAATTCGGTGCAAAAAATTTTGAAAAATAATACACGGAAGCACTTAATATTTTGATTTGAAAAAAAGCAAGAAAGAATGTGAGACAAAGAAATAGGAACGGAGAGAGTAGTATTTTGAAAAACATAAACGGGTCTCGGGTTGGTGCTGCGCACAACATGCTTGTTGTGCGACCCCTTTGGAGCCACCTTGGGTCCCGTTATTTGATCTGAATCATTTATTTTGTTCATCTCATAGATTAGATAGTCCATACAAAAATTTAAGTTGACCGGACACTAATAAACAAGAGTGTTGCGCAACCAATACACGACACCAACCCCATACCCAACATAAACGAATCTAATTATTTTTGTGGGACTTCTTGTGGGTCCAAATTACTAACTGTAACTGATTAGGACATATTGTCCATGAAATCTGTACGCCTGTACTTATCTTTGATGATTTCAGGAACCATATGAGGTTTGCATATACGCAATAGGGTTCGTCATTTCCACCGATCCGTTCAAATTCAATCCAATCTTCGATCCAAACGAAACAATAATATAGAAATTTGCTTGGAGATTAGATAGAATATGAGAGTTTTTTTGAAAATGTTTGGAGATCGTGTAGGGGTGGAGATAGGCATATCCCCGCCCCGCTCTGCCCGTCCCCAATCCGCCCCATTCCCGAATATATAGGTTTATTCATGAGTTATGAAACTTTTGATTCTTACTAAATTTTCTCCAAATATTTTATTATAATTGAACTTTGTAATACAATAAATGTGATTAAATAAAAAATGCATCAGTATAATTTGAAGACATTCGAAGTACGTTGATATTTACTCAACTATCAATTATATACATTCCTTAAACTAAACACAAAAATATGCAAAATAAAAACAATACTTTTCCAATCAAGCCATTGATTTTGTTGTTTCTATTGATGAAGTTAATTGTGTAAACTTTCTTCTTGATCGAGTTTAGAAAGCTTTTCGATTGGGACCCAATTTGTGTTTTTTTAATGATACTTTTCATCCAATTAAATGTCTATTGATATGCAATCCACTTAATTTTTTCTAAGAATGATGGATACCATAACATGCTATCTTGTTTGTGGTTCCTTTAGTTTTCAAATTAGAAATTCAGTTGATACTTGATACAACTTGAATTGAAACTGGCAAACACTTACTCTTACACTTGGATGCCGTGCCAAAGATAAGTGTACCATGCCCGTGCTAGCCCAGCCTGATCGACACCTCTACTTGTAACATAGTTTTAGCATTTGTAAATGAGATTCTAGATTTCTAGTATTTTTTTTAAAAAAAAAAGATGATTGGATCCCCAAATCCCCGTGGGGATCCCCGTTTCTCATTTTGGAGTGGGGATGGAGGATGAAAATAAATACTCGTTGGGGATTGGGTAGGAGATGGATATGGAGAATGCGATTGAGGATTGGGGGTGAATATAGTACTTTCCGGCCCCGATCCGTCCTCATGCCCATTCCTAGTACGCAGAGGGAGAGAAAAGTGGGCACAAAGTTGTGTGCCGTGCATGGGCATTATCAACAAGGTTAAGAGAGTTTGTTTTAAAAAATTGTCTTGGTTTTTGTGTTCACATCTTTTTATGTGATGTATTGTGAGAAAATAATCTATCTTAATTTTTGAAAAAAATTAATTTTTTTTTCAAAACTAGTTGGTGGAACACCTTCTAATCCTACTGGCACACCAATTGTGTACAAATTGGGGGTGCAAGTTTCATGTATGGGTCTCACAAGTGATTTGAACAGTTTAATCTAAAATATATTTCTGAGTGATCTCACTGAATATCAACTCAATTGAATGCTTGTAAGTGCTTGATTTAATATATTAATTTTTCTTTCATAATAGACGATCTTGGATTCAAAATGAAAATTGTACATTACATCAAGTCCTTTTAGGCATCCGATTAAATTGAGTTTTTGCATGACCGCTTGAAAAAATATTTTAAAATTAATGAACAGTTTTGATAATTTGTATGGGATTTGGTGGGCTCCACACACTGATCTGTGCACCAACGGGTCTCTATCAACAATGCCATGCGTACAAATCTTACTACATTGTTCATTTTTTTGGACCCAACTTTGGTTCCACAAAGATGCTGAACCATTTATTTTTCTTAAATGGTTTTTTACGGGTTCTTGTAAAAAAAAAAAATTAGCTCAATTGAATATCAGTTAAAGCCTTTTTAATTGGACAATCTTTGTGAGACCCAAGATGGGTTCGAAAAAAGATCTTTGCCGACAGACTTACGCCCGAGTTTCTTTATTTGATTTGATTTGTCTATTTTGTTTAAGTAGTTAGTTTACGTAAAAAATTCTGATTAATCGGATATCAATACATATATAAGGATTTGTTTGATAACCCAGATTCAACACTTAAAGCTAAATGAATTAAGTAATAAATAATTAAGCATATTTGATAACCACATTTTACAATACTTAAAAAATTAACTGGCTCTTAAAATGCAAGGTAAAATGATGACAAAAATTAAGTAGCTTCGAGCTACTTAATTTTTGCTGAATTTCTAAGTGGTTTCATTTAACTATTTTTTCCTCCACCAAACCATTACAACCACTTACATCATCACTCTGCTACCACTGCCGCCATTATACCACCACCACTCACACCACCATAACCTCCACTTTGCCACTCCCACCACCAATACTACCACCACCCCACCATCACCACTCCATCGTTAAGCCAACACCACCACTCTGCCGCCACAGCCACTATTGATGTCATCCCACCACCACCACTCACACCACCCCCCACTACCTTCGCCACCCCACCACCATTATTGCTGCCACTCCACCACCGTCACTCACGCCACCATCCGACCACCACCACTCTGCCACTCACACCACTAATACCACAACCACTGAGACCATCATACTACTGCCACCACTACTCCCATCGTCGCTCTCCCACCACCACGAATCCACCACTCCACAATTACAACCACCGTCCCACAATCACAACCACCACCATTGTAAAACCACCATCTTGCCAACATTTTGTATATTTTTATTATTTTGATAAATGTACTTTTTTTCATTTATTAATTTCATTTTTGTATTTCAGTATGAATATGTGAAATGAAAGACAAAATAAGATAATTACTGAATTTAACACCATCACTATACCACCATCTTGCCAATATTCTACATATTTTTATTATTTTCATAAATGTAGTTTTTTCATTTATGCATTTCAGTATGTATATATGAAAGGCAAATTAAGAAAATTAGTGAATTTAATAGTTCAACTCATTATACAGATCAAACAACTTATTTATTTTAGTGCTTAAGATTCAGCACATATCAAACATCTTATTAGCTTAATAAATTCAGCATTCAATTTCAATACTTAATTTTCAGTTTTTAGTTTTCAGCTTTATCAAACACAGCCTAAGTTTCTAACATGCATTTGTCTTGAAAAAAAAAAAAAAAAAAAAAAAAAAAACGAAGAGGATTATTTGAACCAAAAAGAAAAAAACAATAGTATGATAAATTCTTTGGTAACAAAGTAGTTACTAGTTTTTGTGCAATCTGATTTTTATTGAAAATAAGTAATACTAATAATTAAGGCCTTGCTCTCTTCCTTTTTTATCCCATTTTCAAAAATTCTTTAAAAAAATATTCTATCTTTTCGGGAAAAAAATCTCTCTCTACTCATAGCTCATTATTTTATTTCTCTTTTTATCTCTTTCTAATCATTATCTCATTATTCTCATTTTCAAAAACTCAACCAAACACTATCTAAAAAATTCTTCTAAAATATTTCTTTTCAAAACCCATCCAAACACAACCTAACTGTCTCCTTATCCATCTATATGCGGGAAAGAGCCCCTTTACTAAAAAATTAAAATCAAAAGGGCGAAAAGTAAGTAGAGTATGCCATTTCGCTAGACCTTTCCCCTAAGGTTGTTCAGGATCATTTCGGATTACGATTTACTTTATTCACTTCACATTTTCAAGAAAAAAAATTCAAAAAGATTATTTCCCCATCTTTCATTTATCAAATTATTAATCATATTTCTCTCTCTACTTATATATCTCTATCCAATCATTATTCTCATTTCTCTCTCTATCTCTCTCTTATTATTACACTTCTCTCTAATTATTACTTTTTCCAAAAACTCATCAAACACAATCTCAAAAATATTTCTCAAAATTTTCTTCTCAAAACTCTCAACCAAACACAGTGTATGAATCTGAGGACCGAACCGCGAGTCCCAATTTTACTTATGGATTACATAAATGCTAAATACAACCCATTAGTACATTACATATCATATTCCTGGTTCCATTCATGTTGAGAAACCAAATTCCTAACACCCTAACGTGAGTAGTTAAAAACAATACAGTTCACATAGCCTCATCATATAGAGTTAAAACATTCACATAATTCATACAATTCAGATAGTTTGTGATTCACATAGTTCATAGTTCACGTAGAATTCACATTAATAAAAATTATTTCCCGTCCCTAATTGCTGGTCCTTTCTATTTTGGGATGTTCCAAAATGTTAGTCTTATTTCTAAAAACAACTATCAAAATATGTCTTACTTTCAGTTTTACCCTCAAAAGTATCTTGCCCTCCCTATTTATTTTACAATTTTTGGAATTCGTATCATTTCTAAATCATTTATTTCTTTTAGTATATAATTTTTTCATATTTTTTAAAATTTTGTATAAAACAACAATTTGAGATATATCAAACAAGATCTATATTGCATATTTTTTGAGATCCCTATTGGAAGATATAAACAAGTTAAAATCGCTTACTAAACTTGACAGTTTTGAAGGATAATTTTGGAACTCTAAGACAATAATTTTTTCTCATTAAAAAGTTGAATTTCCCAAAAGGGACGAGCAATATTTTGGAATGGAGGGAGTAGTTTTAATTTGTTTTTCATGAATACAGAATTTCATAATAAATATATAAATCTCATTTGATAGGTATTTTTTTAATAGATTAAAATAATATAAATTTTACTAGAAACGGACACACGTAAACAAAAATACTTTGTCGTTTTGCCTAAGCCCGCTTGAATTGGATTACAAATGCTAAGTCCCGGGGTATTACGGATCCCCCTATGGGCCGCACTGCTCAGCCCAATTGTCAAATAGTCCAGAACTATAATCAATCCCAAGGCTTATCAAATGAGCCCCTGATCCCCTTCCTGGTTGAAGGGTAATTATACTATCTACTAGAACTTAAAGATTCCTTTTTTTGGTCCGGTTAAATATATGGACATCAACGCTTGGATTAGGGTTTTCACAAGAAGTTACTCGCGGCATGACACCAAAAATCAAATCATGGTCAATTGTGTGAGAGCAAACCCACCAACCGACTAAGCGAAACCTCCAGGCCTAGAAAAATTGTATACTTGATGGTGAACAAAATGGGGCATATGGTTTGCTGTTCAAACAAAAATGCATGTATGGATTTCCTTCTTCGTTTTCCTGTCTATGAAATTTCTCGTCATGGTTATCAGCCGAAAATATCTAGAAAGCTTTCTAGGTGAAGACCAAAAGCCACAAGTGGTGGCTAACTCATGCGGTAGAGCTCTAGTATGCTTTACAGTGCATCTCAGGATTGAATCTCATGCCTCCCTCCCCTCATGTGATAGAGTAGGAATGACGAATGACAAGAAGAAGAAAAAGGACCGAAAGGCAAAACACTAACACGTGTCTAGAAATCGCTTTGACGAAAATACCCACCTAGTTTCAACGTGAAGGTATGCAACTGAGGGGCATGATTGGAAAAATCAACCCAAAATATGGCAAGCCATCAATTTGGCCCAACAGCTCGTATTATATATGAATTAGGATGGAAACCTTTGTCAACACCGTCGCACTTTAGTCTTTTCAAAAAATGGAAATCATTTTCCCTTGATAAAAGTATTAAAACTTCTGGCTCATCTCAAGCAATATTAGTTCTGCCATTGTTCAAGATAGAGGCCTCCACATAGAAACTTGCTTTTCTAGCTTTAAGGTCACTGTGAATTGAAAACAAATCCAGTATCACTCATTTCCATTAACTTTATTCCGATTTCTTGACTATCCCTTTCTTCTTTTATTCATTTCACACTGACTCCAACAGTGACGGAGCCAGAAATCGGAGGGGTAGAAATTATAAAGAAATCTTTACATAGTCGTTTTGAAGACTAAATCCAGTCATTCGAGTTTTATAGGTCAATTTTGGTAAATTAAAAAATTAATATAGACTATTGTTTTTATGATATCATTCGACAACCGCAATATTATTATCGCACGGTATAATTCACTATAATTTAGTGTTTTCGAAATGAAAATTATTCCACTTGTTAATTATTTTATAATTTTATAATTTTTTTAAAAATTTCAATTAAAAATATGAAAAAAAAAAATACTCTGGTGTGGTATACCTACATAAAATTGTGAGCAAAGTTAAAAGAAAAAAAACATTTATTTCAGTTTAACTTTTGCACTTTGAAGTACATTTACACCAACTTTTATACAATCTTCACATATTTCAATATACTTTTTAAATTTTAATATAAGTTTATTAGGCCTATTTTAATATTTTTCATTATAAAAAATGAGATTGCAATTAGTTCGACAATGCTCAAGTTAGCAATGAGGATTTCGGTCTTATCTGCGCATGAAATTTATCCATTGTGTCATATCATTGTCAGATGAGTTTAGTGGGCAAGAGAGACGTGAAATGTAACAAAAGGAGGAGACCAAAGGTCCAAAACTTCAAAAAATTGACATGCCTGTACTATATATGTATTTATGTGACGACCAAAGAGCATCTTCAGCAGCTTCGGCAACCGGAGATTTTCAGCAAACTACCAAGCCAAATCCCCAACCCAACTCAAAGTAGCCTCGCCACTTCATACGAAGCTACAATATGTACCTCACCACAAGAGGCGAGGTTTGGAGAGGAAAGGCGAGAAAGAATGAGTCGCCAGAGGAGTGAATTAGGGATCTTCCCTTGCTCAGGGTGAATTTGGAATAGGGGATCTTCCCTTACTCAATATCCCGTCCTCTTTTTAGCTTCTATCTCTTGTTTTCCCCCTTTTCTCACATCACAAGGAAAAGACATTTTACTGATCAGGCTATTTTGAAATAGAAAAAATTAACAATTCTAAGTGATCGTTATTGCAGCAGTTGATTTTAGTATTTTTTTATTACAGAAGCTAAAAATCAACATAGTTAAGCACTCTATTACAATTTATTTTTTTCTTATATATGAACTTTAATTGGATCTTATTATTATTATTTTTTAATAAATTATTCCAATCATAGTTTCTGTTGGTCTACATAAATATTGGTCTTGTGAGAATAGTAGTTTGAAATTTTCTCAGAATTCTAGAACTAAATTGTAGCAGCCAAGTTCCCAATGGTCCATTAGGCTTAACCTCGGCTTTTGGACATGTGAAGGCACATTGACGGGTTACATCTCAAAAGTGACAGTGAATGAGAATCAAACCCACTCACCTTTGTCAAGCGAAATCTACCCTTGACGTCGGTCAACTCGACTCTAGGAGCGATGAATATCTAGATGAAGATCTATTTGACAGCCAGGCCGAAGGTTAAGTGTACAAGCCCCTTCGAACAACTCATCTCAGCAAAGCTCTTAGAGGTGCCTCACCAGAATCGATGGGATCTGGGGAGCTTTCCTTTTCGGCAATTGCCGCCATCCCTTTTGCCGAGCCTAGCCCATCCCAAATCGGTGGATATCAAGAGGCTCAGTTCTGTCCAATCGACAGACTACCTATGGCTCGGTACTAGGCGTGCCTAACAGACCATTAACGGTGCCAGTCAACAAGCCAACATGCTTTATCTGCAGGACAATGTGATTGACCAAGAAGTCCTCCCAAACTAGTTTGACTTACCAGGCGTACAAGGCATGATGTCATCCAAAGCACTGGGACTGACGTCAACCGAAGCATTGGGTCTGCCCAAGACATTCTGACCCAACCACATGGAGTGTCAGTTACGGATGGCGTGCATGAGACGCATGGAGGACTTGGTGGGCAAGTCACTCCTTGGCTATAAAAGGAGCACTCATCTAGCTCACTCTAGATCTCTCTCCAAGCATTGAATACATTAATAAGCTCTCTCTCTCTCTCTCTCTCTCTCTCTAGACTTTCTAGTTTACTTCATCTTCTCTGTTCAGTTACTTGACCATTGGAGTGTCTTTTTAGACTACCACCGTTTGGACTTGGCACTAACACTGGTGCTCAATGTGCAAGTCATCTTCTCAAGCCAACACTTCGGGTTCAACCATCTCACCGCCTCTTTGTACCATGCCAGAACGTCCAGAGGGATAACTCTAGTGAAGCGCCTCCCACATAAATATATTACAGATATGACCACACACACAGAGCGCACTAGTGGGAGGTCATTCGTTTTGGGAGAGATTGGAGACAATCGATCTGTAATTGAAAATAAGCTGCCTTGTTTTAAAAACAAGTGAAATCTCCTTTTCTACAATTTCATAATTTATGGGAATTTTAAAAACGTTTATGGAAAACAAAAAATCAATCAAATTATTAAACATGTTTGTTTTATTGATTTTGAAAAATAAAATAAAAACAAAAACGTTATCAAATGCCCATATAGTTGCTCTGTTTAAACATCACTCCCGCTGTTCATTTTGTTTAAACGTCACTCCTGCTGTTCATTTTAACAAGGCATTTCAATGAAAGAGTAAAATATTATAACAATTGAAATCCAACATTTGTTGGACTTACAATACGAGTCGGAACCCTCCACATAGAAACTTCCTTGTGTAGCTTTAAGGGTACTCTGGGAATTGAGAACAAATTCAGTGTCACTCAGTTCCATTAGAGCATCTCCAACCCCTTGCAAAGATTTTTACCCATGTTTGAGTAAAAACTTGATTTGAAATCACTCCTTTTAACCCTTACGCAAATTGTACAGTGGAAATTTAATCCACAACATTGAAAATGGCAAAAGGGTAAATAATAGTGCAACAAAAAAGCCTTGAAAATTTGATTCTAGATTTGGTGATGAGCAAAATTTGGTGAAACATTTGAGTAAAACCAAATTTGGTCAAGGATTTGGTGAAGGATTGGAGTGCGGTTTTTGGTGTTTTTTCCCTCAAATTTAAATTTGGTGAAGGATTTGGGTAAAGAGTGGATATGCTCTTAGCTTTACTCCAATTAATTTCTTAATCTCTTCTCTTTTCATTTGACACTCCATTACCCCTCTCTCTAAATTATTAGTTGGAACATTAACTGTTTCTATAATTTTTAAATGCTGATCATTGGTCTCATTTGCAAGTGTTCAAGTGTCTTTTCAACAGAAAAACCAGCTTACAAAATCTTAATTTAATTTAATTAAAAGTACAATGAATCATACTATATGAATACTTTTAAAATATAAGGGAATTTAGTTCTCCATTTTAGAGAAGTGGATATTAGAAACAATTTAATTCCTTTAAGAAGGGAAGATATTAAAGCAAGGATTTTGGCTGTTATATATGAATTGAAACCTAGTTGAATATGGTCGGAGAGGTTTAGTTCTCCATTTTAGAGAAGTGGCTGAGAATTTAGAAAGACAATTTATTAATTCCTCAAAGGAGGTAGATATTAAAGATTGACTATAGAAGTGTTTTTCATTCAACTTTTGGTTGGATTCCCCTCCCCTTCCCCGTCTCGATGTTACCATTGTCGAGATTCTTATACATTGAATAATTTACCGTTTGATAAAAATAAAAATAAAAACAAAGATAGACTAGAAGTGTAGGGGTTTCACTGTTATTTACAGATTAAAGGAGATAGTGGAACTGAGATCAAAGTTCAGTATTAAAGTGTAATTTATCCATCAAACGCTGCCTTCCACTAATATATATATATATATATATATATATATATATATATATATATATATATATATATATATGCTATATATCCTCCTCCAACTATACAACCAAGTCATTTTTACATTATTAAAATAAACTTAATAATGTCAGCAGCATACTAAAGAATAATATACGTATTTGATACATGTTGAGGGAGATATTTTTTGGTGCAAATAATGTATCGCGCCCATGGTGTCTGAGTTTTTCCGTCACTTTATTTGACATAGAGCAACTTTGTTTTTTTCATTGACCCACTTTGTTTTTAGATTACAAAAACCAAGACCCAAGGGTAATACAAGCCTCCCTATGGGCCGGATTGCTCATCCCAAACGAATCCCCATGCCCTATGGACTGCACTGCTCATCCGAATAGACTTATAGTCCGGACCTATTTGAGTTACGAAACAAGGATTTGGGGATCCCTTGGGATTGATAGTCCAATCCTAAGACTCAAGACGGTTACCAAACAGGCCCTTGATCCATACTATAATGTGAACATAAGCTATAGTTCATTTTCAAAACCAGAAACACAAGCTATAGTTAGTTTTGAAAATTCTGCTCTTGTAGAAAAGTGTAGACTTGATGGTGAACAAAATGGGGCATATGGTTTGTTGTTCAAACAAAAATGCAGATATGGTGTCCCAAACGTGTCCCACCCATTTAACCCAAAAGAAAGACTGCAAAGGGAACTTCCCCTTTTTTGCTCTTTTGTCCCATTTGATTTCAAAATGAATTCCATTTACCTTTCATTTTCCTAACCATCTGTTTCAATCAAACTTTCTTCCTCCTCTCTTCATCAGTCTGGCATCCAACTGTACATCCCAGCCCATTCACCAATCAGCATAAAAGGCAAATCACACAACAGTGACATTCCAACAGAAACAGCATCAAAAATTTCGAAAAAGCTCTCAAATTTAGACCGATATATTAATTATATATACACTAATAAGATTCTGGGATATACAATTACACGTAAGCTGTCGAATTTAGGCCATCAATCTGTGTTTGAACAAAAATCGAAATTACATTCGAAAACAACTAAAATTAAACAAAGTAATTAAGATAGATTCCTATATTGAATCCTTCGTAAATTCGACAAATCTACAATCCAAACACAGCCTATAGAATCACGAGGAATTGGACTCAGCTGAGGCAATTTCGGTTGTAGTGATTTTCCTTTTGTTGCGAAGATTCTCGATGGGAAGACAGCATCCAGAGAAACAAGAAGAAATGGCGCGGATCATGCGATCCCACATCATCTTCTTCACCAGCTTCCTCCTTGGCGGAATCAAGCTCACATAATTGGCCATGGGTTTGAACCTGGGCTCAGACTTGGCTCGGACCACCCCTTCTTCACCTGGATTTATCACCCTCATATCTCTAGCCTGCAGCTTTATGTTTCTCTCGAGTAGTATAAGATTTGGTCAAAAAATCTGAGAACCCAAATGGTGATATTTGAGGGGAAACTTGAGGAGGGAGACTTTTTATAGGGGAGGTGAGGGACTTTTCTTGATGAACCTGGTGGGTCCTACAAAGCATTTTATCGATTCATTTGAATGATGGGATTATGATGGGATTCGAATCCTACAAAGCATTTGGGAGGATTAAAAAAATTAGTTTTTTGATTTTGTTCTTATTTAATTTTTTTTTGCATTTGTTAGTTTTTGGTCGATTTTTTGTGATTTCTTAGTTTGTCTCGATGGGAGGAATTTAAAAATTATAAAATTATTAACCAAATTTAAATTTTTGTGAATAAAGACGAAAAATAATTCAAAATTTTGGATTATTTTTCGTTTTTATTCACAAAAAAATTTTGGATTATTTTTCGTCTTTATTCACAAAACTTTAAGTTTGGCTAATAATTTTATACTTTTTAGATTCCTCTCGTCGAGACAAGCCAAGAAACCACAAAAAATCGACTGAAAACTAACAAATGTAAATTTTTTTTGAATAACGACAAAACTAAAAAAAAAAAACCAAAAAACTATTTTTTCTAATTCACCCAAATCAGGCCTTAATACTGTTCTCCACCTTAAATTGTTACGGAGATAAACACTACATAATGAAACAGAGTGTCAGGATATCACGTGACAGTATCGAAGACTACTGAAAAATTTACTATTGCTAGCCACACTTACTCATTGTCCTAATAGATCTTATTCTATACCCCATGGAAACTTTGTTGACTTGGCAACTTTCATATTTTCGGTTCAATTCCCAGAAATTATGACTCAGTCGTTGGACCCCCTCGCTCCCTCATACACACATACATAAATACAATACCTACATACATGTGCTTTTTAAAGGGATTTCGTTATGGATTTCTATTTTCAACATTGAAAACTTCATCCAAACTATCAAACGGCACTTATTAATTACAAGTTACATAAAGCTTTCATAACAATTACTATATGAAAAAAAAAGAACTGTGGGCTCCGCTGTACCCCTGGGTCAGTAGACCCTCCCAACTGTATTTGCACTGTTCGTCTCGGCAATTACTGATTTGGATTTAATATAAACTCTTCCAGAAATTAAAAGAGTTTTTCGCCAGAAGAATTTTATTTTAAACCTAAGTCATCTAAAAAACTTTTAGAAAATCTAGATTGGAGTTGGTAGGGCATGCTGATCCATGAGACAGTAGAGCCTCTGCGTTTAATGCTTGCTGGTTTTAATTTTCTGTAGATGCTTGATGAGGACGAAACATATTAGCACTCTTTCATGTCCGTAGCAATTAATTTCGACCCGGACATAGGTGTAGTGGTTCTGTGGTTGACATTTTCTTTTAGGACAACTGCATGATGGGAATGCATTTGAACGACGGAAATGGGGCTAGTACAGGGCTCACTACAGGTGTGCAGTGAACTCCTTCTGGCGTCTGATCGACAATTAACGGTTCGGATTAATTGAGATTAAAGTAATGTAAAATTATTTTTTTAAGTGTAAAATGATCCGGACCGTTGAATGCCGATCGAACGGCCAAAAAAGCTCACTACACGCATATAGTGAGTCACCTCACTACAAGCCCCCAAGATCCACTGGGAGTTTATCTTCGTGATCCACAACACGATCTTATTTATTTTTAGGCGTGCGGCTAGATTATTTTTCAGTCATCTTCTACATATTGATCAGGAAGGAGTCTTATTCATTTGTTTAGGCAGTTTGGCTAAAAAAGCCAACTTAACTTTTTGTTTTGTCTTTATTTGATTTTTTTTTTTGCGTTTGTTAGTTTAGCACCGATTTTTTGAGTATTATTGGTTCGTCTCAGCGAGACGAATCCAAAAAGGTAAAAGATTATGAATAGGACTTTCAAATTTTTGAATAAGATCAAAAAAATGTAAAAAACTGACTTTTTGACTTATTTTTGTCTTTATTCAAAAAAATTTAAGCTTCGGTTATAATTTTACATTTTTTTTTATTCCTCTCGCCGAGACGAACCAATAATACACAAAAAGTTGATACAAAACTAAAAAAATAGGAAAAACAATCAAATAAAGACAAAACAAAAAATACGCTAACTTTTTTAGCCAAAATTTAATAAAAGACCTATAGACCAAAAAGATAATAATAAGCCGAGTGGAAGGGTTAGTCCAGTTGATCAGTGAATTTGTTTCCCATAAAATTGAGCATGTCACGATTCTTGGGATTAAACTGTAAGTAATTTTTTTAATAAATTCCGCAATTCGGACATAGATAACCTAACGTAGGCCGAACCAAGAAGAAAATTAACTGAAATGCATATAAACTTGTACGGACACAGCTGACCTAGTAGGTAGGAGGGATATGAAATGGACCATGGTAGGACCAACATGTTCGGTTGTGAACTAGACAGGTGGGTCTAAATACTTTCCCATTCCCATAATAAGCCGTAATATTTTATTTTAGTTTCTTTTGAAAATCACCTTTTAATTTGTCAATGATTGTGGTTCAGTTAAAGCCTGGCCAGTGACCACCCCTGCATTTTACTCCCTCCGTTCCAGATGGATTTGGTGTTGGTGCTGTGCACTGTGTATAGTGCACAACACCCGTGTTGTGCACAATCCTCGCCGTACGTTTGGCGATCCAATTGTCCAAATGAAGTCCGAGCCTCGCGACATCCGAGCCGTTTATTGCAAGATTCCATGTGGACCATTGGATCGCCGAACGGACGGCGAGGATTGTGCAGAGCACGCAAGCTGTGCATGGGTGCACAATACCCACTCTGAACCCCTCCGTTCCATATTATTTGCCTCCTATGGGAGTGCGTATATTTTGCACTCAAAAAATAATGTACAAGAATTATTTTTTTTCAACAAAGTTTACATCAATTTAAAGATCACATTGAAAAGAAAAAATTGGTGTAATTTTTTTTTTGAAAAAAGTTACCATAAACACGTTATTTTTTGTGTGCAAAATGCACGTACTTCCGTAGGGGCAAACAATATAGAACAAAGTAACATTTTAACTCGTAGTATCTTAATTTAACAATAGTGCAAAAGATACTTCAATTAGTAATATTTTAAACGATATTTTCCGTGGAAAAAAAACTGATATTTCGAAATCTATTTAAAATGAATAAATAATATTGTAATTAATAATATTTAGAAGTAATTATAAATATTAAAGAGTAATTCATACACATTTAAGGTTACCATAATAAATAACCAAGTGTAACATAGTAAAAAATCAATTCATAATCTATTTTGAATTTTTTATGATTTTATTCTCAAGCACAACTCTGTTGTTGTATCTTGCACATTTATCTCAAATACTCTACCAGATTCAAAATATATTTTGGTCACAATCCAAAATCAATAACCGACAATCCAAAATGTAGAATTCAAAAATAATTAGTCCTCTTTGTAATCGAAACTAGCCAAGGATCACCAAACTGATTGTTGTTTTCGTATTGTACCCAGTGGCGGCTTCGATCATAAATTTTTAGAAGAGTATGAAGAAATAATTACATCATTCTATTAATTTCTAAAATCCACAAGTATATATAACAAAAAAATTACTTTCTCTATCTCAAATTTGTCAATGAGATCTTCAAATTGGTGTAGAAAAATTTGTTAAAAAATCCATGCTAATATGTTATTTTTTGCACACAAAATGTGTGGTTTTAAAAAGAGTTGAGCAATTTGGGATGGCAGGAGTATCTATTATTATCAACCATGTGACCCCAAAACAAGAAATATTATAATCGCCTTCAACGAGTTTTCATATTTTGAAAATATTACATAAAAGCCTAATTACCAACGACATCAAATACATCACTTTCAATACAAGTAACCATGCAATCATTTATCACATTGATGTTTCATTTGATTTTTCACGATATCAAATACATCCCTTTCAATATAAGTAACTAAGCAATCATTCATTTCATTAATCTTTCATTTGATTATTCAAAGTGAACTGATTTTATGGGCTATTTTTTTAAGTGAGTATTCATTGATTTTGGAGTGGGCGTTTATTTATATTTAGACTGGGTATCTAAGGAAAGACTAAACTAAAATTGTCATGTATTTTTCCATTATAGGGGAAAGAAAAAATTTCGGGTGACCGTGAGACCATTTACCCAATGCTGTACAGCCGCCAGTGATGGTACCCTTTGGTTTTTAATTAACGTCACTTCAGTTTTCGCTTCCTAAATATTTTTCCAAACGCTTATCATATTGTGGACGGTCAATTCCACCGGTGATTTTGGAAAATGTGTTTTGTTTTGAGAACGGGAGTAGCCACCCAGGTTTTTCGAAAACGGCTCAGACCTCCTCTGGACTCCAACTTCTCTCTGGTGCAGCAACAAGGGTGATTAGTGAAAGGAACTGAATGGGTTTAGGATGGTGAATTCACGGGTTTAAGACCGAAAACAGAGTAGTAATTACGGGTACCAACTGGGTTTGTTTTGGGAATATGGAAATGGTTTCTAGAACTTTGATAGTATTGGCAATAGGTAGTTTTGGTTGAAGGTAGAATTAGGACAGAGTTTGAGAGGGGTTTTTCATGATTTTTCCCATTGTCTTCTTCCAAAACCGATTGGCATATATATAGGCGTAGTAATCGGCTTGGTCCCCAAGTTTACTTGATGCCACACATCTTGTAATCAAGGCTATTGAATAGCCTTTCAACCTTGCAAAAAACCATGATGAAGAGAGGGAACGAATGTCAAAACATTTGAGCTGCTGAATCCTCTGCAAAAAGTCGACTGATGTATGACAGTGCCATAAGGCACAAAAAATATACCATGCAGTACACCAACTGTCCCGTGCGACACACTTCGACTGCCAATATCCAAAAAAAAAGTCGTGTGTGACTATTAAAGCTCCGTGCATAAGAGATGAGTGTTGTGCAGCACTGTTGACTTGAAGATTTCAATCCGAGAGGCTTTCCGGACGTTTCTTTTCATCATTGGGGACAAAAACATGTACGGGAGCCTCATTTTGGGGTATCTATAGTTGCCCCTCTTTGACGAGGCTTACAATCATTGTGTGATGGAAGTCACATCAAAGATAGAAGACACCCCTCGATGTGGACATTCTCGTACAAAAACAAACAAGTAAAATGTGATGCATGTGTTTGCGCTCGTAAGAGTTGCCTACATACCTCATTGTAAGGATCAGACCAGCATAGTTCGTCGGGACTAAATGCATTTGCAAAATGATGGATCATGCAGCTACAAGAGTTATAGAAAACTTACCTAATTTGGATTGTGAAGGCGACTAACTTGTGTTGTGAACGAAACCAGCGAGTGAGGCTCCGTGAACAGATTAGAGCGAGACTGGCGAGGGTCCCTAGAAAACTTGATTCGAGCGAGACCAATGAGGTCACCAAAGTGATTAAAGTGAGTCAACAACCATGGGTAGGTCGACTACTCAGTAGGTTAAGTTCTCGGAGAACCAGAGCCAAACCAACTTTCTTGATCATCCAAGGCAAAGCAATGAGGCTGTTGACGAGCGAGACTGGTGAAAGTCCCCAAAAGATTCGTGCGAGACCAGCGAGGTCCCTTAAAATGTGAGTAATGCGCGGAACCGTTTTGGGATTGAAAAAGTGCAAGTAACCATTCGGAGTCACGATAGTGTTTACGACCAGTTCGGGGTCATGAAAGTGTGTGTGTGTGACCGTTCAGAGTCGCGACAGTGTCTACGACCGGTTCGGGGTCATGAAAGTCTGTGTGTGACCGTTCAGAGTCACAAGAGTGTGTATGACTGGTTTGGGGTCATGAAAGCGCCTGTGAGTGTGTGTGGCTATTCAGAGTCACAATAATGCTTGTGATTTATTTAGGATCATGTGAGCATTCGGAGTCACGAGAGTGTTTATGATCTATTCGGGATCACGTGACCGTTGGGAGTCATGTGATTGTTTATGACCTGTTCGAGTCATGTGACCGTTCGGAGTCACGAGAGTGTTTATGACCAGTTCGGGTCATGTGATCGTTCAGAGTCAAAATAGTGTTTATGACTAGTTCGGGTCATGTGACCGTTTGGAGTCACAAGAGTTTTTATGACCGGTTTGGGTCATGAAAGTGTTTGTGTGTGACCGTTAGGAATCACAATAGTGCATATGTGATCGTTCAGAGTCACAAGAATGTGCTTGATAGACTTTCTTGCCATGAAAAATTTAAGAATTGATGCCACAAGAATATCCAATTCGAATCAAACAGCTAAGAAATTTGTTCTGAAAACATTGGTGAGAAATGTATCTCAAAAATTGAGGGTGAGAAATATATCTCAAAACTTATTAAAAAAATTTTCCATGAGGACTCTTGGGTGAGGCTCGGGTTTTGACACTTGACGACACAAGGACAACATTCTTTTCTTAGAAAGTAGGTGGCGCAATAGGGTGTCTCTTTTGCTTTGTTGTCTTTCCTTTTGGACAGGGTCTGGGTTTAAGGTTGCTTCTGATCAAGACTTCAAGCTTTTGGGCTTTCATTCCCCAATCTTGAATTTCAGTGTATATGCTTCTCCAAGTAGATGACATTGAGCTGACATGCCTCAGTCTTGGACTCTGGTGTATGTGATTCTACCAGTAGATGGCATTAAGCCGATGTGCCCAATCTTGGACAAATGTGCCCCAATAGATGACGAGCTTCAATTCTGAACCCTTTGACTTGTTTATCCAAACATAGACCCCGCCATGCATTTGAAATCGTCCTCCACGAGTTTAAGAATATCAGGACCGTCAAGGGTTGACTGGACAAAAGACCTTGTGTGAATTTTGACAAGGCACAAATGACTTTACAAAAATGCCCCTGATTTGGGTGGAGATGACATACTCATTGATCAAAAACAAGATTAGGCTGACTCAACGGATTCGAAAGAGTGACTTCCCTGAAGGTGCCCCTGACTGGGCGGAGAATGACTTCCCATGAATTTGTGGGTTATTTTACTAGATTGACCTTGTGACAAAGGGAGGGACTGTAACAAGACTATGCTAACTTGATGACAAACTTGAGAATTTGGGAAGTGGCAAAACGTCCCCCACAATTGATGTTTTGAAATTGTCACAAACCTAAGTGCTTTGGTTTTGAAATCGTTTCAGTCCATCAAATGATTTTCATTTAAATTGATTGTTTATCAAAACACAAGATTTCTTGTTTTGAACCCATGCCCCCCGGGATGCTGATTCACTGATTTGCCATTGAGGTGCTCTAGTTTGGATTTTTGCTTCTGGTGGATGCTTGTGTCGTGCAATGCCTTGCCCCCGGGTTGCGGATGAGGATCTGAGGTGTCCCGATTTGGACTTTTGTTTCTGGCAGATGTGGGTGTTGTGCAATGTTGACTTTTGATCTTTTTTTATCTTTTATGATACTGTTCCCACTGGATCCTTGCTATCAAGCTGTGCTTTTCAATCTGAAAGGATTTTATTTAGGTTATAACGGGGTCAAGGCTTTGGGTTTGACAATGAAAGGATAAAGGCTAAAAAATTCACATTCTTCTTCTGGGTTATTAGAGATAGCAGCTATCTTGAATCTTTCTGTGTGCCTTTTTTGTTTCCTTCAATGTTTTCATTCATGCCCCATTTTGGCTTTTGATGGACACTTTCTTCCTTTCTTTCTTTTCAGTGCTTCATATTTGGTTTGACATTTTTCATTCTGACGTACTATTGGCAACCATGCATTTGGTACTCCCTTTGTCCCAATTTGTTCCGCCCTTATTCCTTTTCGGGATGTCCCAAAATGTTTTGCTCATTTCAAAACTTTCCATTTTTGGATGTCCATTTCACCATTTTGCCCCTCATTTATTCTACATTTAAAAATATTTATGGCCCACCAGTACCATATTTTTCAATCAAACTCATTGAAATCAAACTCATTAAAGTCAAAGCACTATTTCTCCATCACACCTAAACCATGCCAAAGCACAATTTTTGGCGGCAAAAATTTTGGGCCCACTTTTTTTTTAAACTTTGGTGAGTATTATTGTACTGTTGAAAGGGTAAAATGGTAAAATTATCAAAAAGTCAAAGCAATCATGATGTTTCCTTAAATTTTTCATTTCCCAATAAGGGCAAAACAAATTGGGACGGATGGAGTACTTTTGAAAATTTGACATTTCTCTGACAATCTTGTGCTCGGCACTTTCATCTTGACATCTTGTTAATAGTCATACATGTGGCACTTTCATTTGTCTTAATTTGCCTCAGTGTGGGGGATAGCTTACTAGCTGGGTTCTTTTTCAAAGAAAATGATTCAAGCTTAAAAGGGTTATCAAAGGATATATTTATCTAGGGAATAAAAACAAAGAATGTCTTTCTTCATTTTGAATTGCACAACTTGATAGAAAGAATTTGTATATGCTCTAACATTCGCTTGGGTCGTACTTCAAAGTTTGGATCCAACGAGCTTTGCCTTAACTTTTGCCTAGGGGAATCAGGTCGTGACGTAATTCAGGACTACAAAGCTGACTGCATTTTTTGGTTTTTGTTCTTTTCTTGACAACAACAATACACTACAGAGTCGAATTTGAAGACAGACACCAAATTAGAAAAAGAAACACAAACTGACTTAATAAAAGAGAAGACTGATTAGAAACTTGAAAATTCCCAAAACTCATGGAAGATTGGTCTATTGCATGGTCCTTGGTGGTTCATTGGTTCAGAGAAGTGTTTGTCTTCACCAATGGAGCAGGATGGATCTGGTTGTCAATGAGGTCTTGTATTTCATGGTGGAGGTGGTGACACTCATCGGTAGCATGACCCAGCACTTGATGGAAGGCGTAAAAGGCATCTGGGTTGTGGTTTGATGGGAGTTTTTGAGGTAGAGATTTTGGTTGTAGTGGTTTGAGGAGACTGGCCATGAGAAGCTTTTTAAAAACCGAAGATAAGGATGCAGGGAACTCATAAAATGTTCTTGGTTTGTCTTTAGGCTAGTTGATCTGCGTTGTGATTTTGGTTGGTTTGACTTCGTTAATAGGCATGCAATGGTAGAAAGAGGCTTGGGTATGATAATTTTCGCTGCACAATGCGTCGATGTTGTCAGAGTACGCTTGTTTGGCATTGGGAACAAATTCCTTTTCCCTAAAATGCCGGACTAGATTGCCTCCTCAACGGCAAGGCTTGCCTCATAAAAGGTTTTGAAGTTTGCAATAGCTTGAAATACCACCGGGTGTTTGGCAAAATTCGGCGACAAGTTGCGAGTACTAATTCTCATCTGTTCCTTTTTAGAAGGTCTGTCGATCATTTGTGAAGCTTTTCCTCTCCACCTCTTCACAAAATCAGCAAAAGACTCATTTGCCCCCATTTTTGTTGAGTCCAATTCTTAAATAGTCATCTAAAGCTGAATGTTGTAATTATATTAGGCCATGAAAGTTGCCCTAATATCCTCCCAATTTTATTTTTTTTGAAATATCCAAATTCAAAAACCAACACAGTGCTGGTCTTGTGAGTGTCTGTTGGAACATTTGGCCCATCGCCTCTTTTCCTATATCATACATAGACAAAGTGCCTACATATATTTGCAAATGAGCTTTGGGATTACCATTTCCGTCAAACTTGTCCCAGTCTATTGGTTTGAATCCTTTTGGGAGCTTGGCGTCAAGGAATAGACACAACTTATCCATATCAACGCCTGTTGCAACTACCTTTCCTTGCTTCTGGACAGACTGCTCCAATTAGGTGATTTTAGCCTTCATCTCTTCCAAATCTGGATTGTCTTGTGGAGGAGGAGGCGGTGGTTGCTCCTTTGGACCCTGTGGTGGCTGGTTTCGAGTGGTCAATCCTTGTATCAAAAGTAGCAAATTCGCCATCTGGGTTTCGTTGCACTCTCGCTATTCTTCCAAGGCTAACCTGAGAGCCTCGACTTCATTCTTGTTTGCTGGTTCTTTTGACATCTTTGAAGGACTTGCTGAGCCTAAATGTACTGCTTCTAAGTAAGTTCAAATTAACCGCTGTTTAGGAGGTTGGATCCAACCGGGTATGTTGTTCTTCTCACTCTGACCAATTGTTTAGAACTAACAGAAAAGCAAAAGTAAAAGCAGACTTAGAAGTGCTGCCATTTTTTTTCAAGAAAAAAGAAAAGAAAAAGGCGAATGTTGTTTTTTTGTCATCATGTATGTCACCCTAAGTCTCAAAATGTTTTCAACAGCCTTGGGTAGGTCGACTACTCAGTAGGTATAATTTATGTGTGTTAGAACCAGAGCCAATCAACTTTCGTGACCATCCAAGACAAAGCAATGCGATTAGATCACAAGGAGCCGTTCGAGCACGGCTGACACTGGTGGTGTTCCAAACTCTAAAGATTTAAAGCCTCCTAGCTATGCAAAAATGGGTCTTAGAAAAGCTGCCCCGATCCTCAGTGTTTCTTTTAAAGTGTATCCTTTGTTTAAGACAGCAGGATTTGGGAAAATTAAACCAACTTTGTTCTCAATGATTCCTTTTCAAGGGTCTAACTTTGATTTTAGGGACGATTGCCCCAGCTTGGGTCAACTGTTCCTAATTTCTATTAGGTCATTGCCAAGGTATTATTAAGGATCAAGTTGATTTGACTCTCATAAGTCCTATTATTCTAAGGATTGAACTAATCTGAACCACATGCATTGGAATGCTCGACTCATTATCGAGTAGAGCAATCTCTTAAAACCACGGGAAAATGTGACAGTGTTGGGTCTAACTAAATATGATAATACAAATGCATGTAGAATGATGACAATATATGTAAAGCAGTAAACACATAACACGATATATCACGCAATCCTAACCCGTGGTTCCCTGTCCTAGGTTGGAAGATTCTAGGTTCACTATATGCAAATGCCGGTTTTGGTTTAAGGGGTTCCCCAGATTGGAGCCAATATTTGCCTCCCAATGCCCAATGTACTGCATGGCAAAGGTTAAGCAGTAGGCTGACTCATCACAGTCCAAGGTTGCTGAGCATCCGAGGATGTCCTAAAACTAGTGAACTGGGTAGGGTAACCAAGATGCATCAACGGGGCTTATCCAAAATCGATGCAAGTGATGCAAAAGTTTAGCAATAAAATTGTTTTCAAAAATCCCACAAATATTTTTCAATCTTGGCTCTCCAAATTAATCACTTTCTTTGATATCTTTACACAAATAAACAATGCAAAAGCTCCAATTAGGAGGGCCAGGCGAGGCCCTGTTAGTCCGTCATTCCTTCCTTGCGATAGCGCTAGACATTTTCGTTTTGACAAGCTTTCGGGAAGTTCATAAGTATAAAAATACCAAATTAGAGATTAATTTGAGAATCCTCAACAGAGTCACCACTTGTGGACAGTTGATTCCACCAGTGATTTTGGAAAAAGTGTTTTGTTTTGAAAATGGGAGTCGCCACCCGGGTTTTTCGAAAATGGTTTAGGACTCAAGAAACCAATTTGAAAACGATTTAGAAAATGATTTGGAAAAACAATTTGAAAATCAGAGATTCGTTTTGGATTCGGGAGCCAGGTTACGAACGGGGAAGGGTTTTAATGCACCCTGCTCGCCCAATTAAAAATCGATCTCTACTAAATATTTGTGGAATTTTTAGAAAACATTTTAATGCTGAACTTTAATAAATAAACAATAAAATCATGCAAGCAGATAATAATAATAATAATAATAATAATAATAATAATAATAATAATAATAATAATAATAATAATAATAATAAAACAAATAAACTACATGATTATTGATATAGCATCTCTACTAGATTGCCGAAGAAGCACTCACCCATTGATGCAAGGGAAAAGACAAGAGAATCGATGGAAGGAGTTCGGACGGATTCAGTTGCGTATCCATCAAATGTTGTTCATATGTAGTAGATAAAGATCAAAGGGCTGCCCTTACCTCTGCTTTTGTTTATTTAATTGGTGCTTCAACAGTCACTAATGCCCTTATTAGTTAGAGCTGTGACCCCGCTTGGAACTGCTTTGAGAACCTGAGAGCTTAAACTATAAGATCTACCCCGACAAAACAACACTAAAGGAAGTTTCGACAAGCAAGCGAAGGGACTAACATGAGTTAGGCCCGAGTGTAGCGGTACGGAAGGGAAATAGAAAAGGAGTGAAGGAGCGGACTCATAGCGCGTCACCGTGAGCCCAAAAGCGTGAGGTGACGCAGCATACGAGGGAGTGATTGAGCGACACTCAGTGACTGAATAGAGCATCCCGCCATTCCTAACTTTAGGAAGGAAGAAGGGATGACCGACCCCAAAAAACGCGAACCAAGAAAGGCGAAAAAAAAGAAGTCAGTGGTGAGTTCCTGACATTGCGAGAGATAGAATCTCTCTCTTCTCCTGGTAGCTATGTTAGCTATTCGTTCCTCCTACTGTTCTAGTTGAGTTATGAGTTAGTAGGAATACCAGTTCTATGACCAAGTTGACTACAGAGAATCTTGCTACAACTGACTTTCTAGGATAATGATTTCTTGCTGAGGGTGGACCGGGGGATCACATTTAGAGACAGAAGTGACGTTTCAACTTCGTTAATGTCTTTCCTGAACAGACTTCCCATCTGAAGTCGAAGGAGGTGCTAAGCGACACAGCATCTTTTAAAGTCTTAGTGAGCTTAGCGAACTTTCATAGCATAGACGATAAGGAGGTAAAGTCGGGGAACGCCGAGGAAAGAATCTGGAAAAGTAAGAAGGAAAAACCTCAATCCTGTAACTACGGGGTGAAGGAACGATCTGTTGCTTTCGACCTACTAACTTCTACTAGCTTGGTCGGCCAGGGAGTTCCCCATATTTCAATAAAATCTCTCTCTCTTCCAAGACGTACTAATAGGTGCTATTAAAGGCTTAGACCTTACCCTCCTACCTCTTTATTTCTTCGACCACCTTCTTTCTTTGGAACGAGAAGGTATAGCTTCCCAGGTTAGAGAGAAAGTATCGAGCATTCATACCTTTCAAAACTTACGTAACTGTAAGGAACACATTTGTTGGTAGCGAATCTTGCAGAAGTTTCTATAGGACCTTAAGAGCCCGAGGCGGAAGGTGCATGGCTAGGGAGTGGTTCAAACTCCCACTTTCAAGAGAGAGAAGAGCTACAACCTATTCTCGGCTTTTGGGGCTGATTCTCCGCTTTGAAATCACCGGTTTGTTAGGGTCCTCGTAGCTAGTAGGAATGAGATAAGAATGGTATTCTCTCCCTAGGTCGTGGTAGCCTTACTCAACCTTTCCGCCCATAAGCTCTCCATCGATTAGAAATTTCTTTCCCCGCTCTTGGGACTGCCCTTGCCCTATCCTATCCAAATAGTAGTCCTCCCCTAGCCGAGCTAGTCTTCTTACTTTCCTATTCTAGTCGTTTTCTTTCTTAGTAAGCGGACTCTCTTACCGCGACTGCCTTCTTTCCTTTGGGATTGGATCTTGCTCTTAGACAAAAGAGCGTGAGATAAAGACGAGCGAGCGGATAGATTATATGGGCAACTAGGCCCGGGCGTAGTATAGAGAAGAAAGATTCTATGACCCCTTCCTTCCTTCTTTGTGCTTGTAGTTTCATAAGCACTCAAAGGCCCAATCACGATCTTTCCATTTGTTCGTTATCCGCTGCATTGACTCTGAATGTGATCTACGGGCTTCAAACAAGCATAGCCAGAATGTACCGAAAGTATGAAGACTAGCCTGAGCTCCTGGAATAAGGAATTTCATAGATAGAGAGATTATCCTACCGGTTGAGTTATTAAGCTTTCTCTGCCTAGGCGTGGGTAGGTCTTTGTCAGACCAAGACAGCCATACCATAATAGGCCAACGGGAGCAGATTCGATTGTCTGTCCTTTTAGGTAATTCCTAAGTGAAGGGCAGAGGTCGACTTTTAAGGATAAACATAGATCGCCCTTGTGTATTTCGACGTTGGTTGATCAAAAGGGTAGCCAACCGGGGGGCAAGGGTTCGTTGGAGTTCGGGCAGACAACCAAACAAGAAAAAAAAAGTCTCAAACTGGTTTGCGGAGAAGATGATTTAAAATTGCAGTTTTTTAAAAGTGTACCGTGTGACACATTAAGTGTACCGTGCAGTACAGAAAGTGTGTTGTGCGGTTCTGTTCATGATTCCAACGGTCATTATTTTAAAAGTGTACCATACAGCACTCCAAGTGTACCGTGCTGTACAGGACGAGTGCCGTGGGACATTGTTTTCTTCACAAACAGTTTGAAAGCACATGGAAAGCATGAAAATCTAATTAAAACAGATTATTTTGATTTGGAAAATGATGTATTTAAGTAGAAAATGTTCCTCCCCAGTGGATTGCTCTGTATAAGGTGATGTATTCACCATACAACACAATCGGAAAGTATGAATCAAACTGATTTTTGATGTAACATGGGCACAACAAATGTGGAAATGATATAGAAGATCATCCCACACTTGGTACCCCTCCCCTCAGGGTACCAAAACTAAGAAGTTTGGTAGAACGGGATTATACCTTCGCTTGGAACCTCTCGGATAGAAAAGCCTTCTTGTTCTTTTGATCACGGCTCGAACCTCCTCTAGACTCCAACTTCTCTCTGGTACAGCAACAAAGGTGATTAGGGGAAGTAACAGAATAGGTTTAGGATGGTGAACTCACAGGTTTGGGACCAAAAACAAAGTAGTAATTACGGGTTGCACCTGGGTTTGTTTTGGGAATATGGAAATGGTTTCTAGAACTTTGAGAGTATTAGTAGTACGTAGTTTTTGTTGAAAGTAGAATAGGACGGAGTTTAAGAGGGGGTTTTCATGATTTTTCCCATTGTCTTCTTCCAAAACCGATGGGCATATATATAGGCGTAGTAATTGGCTTGGTCCCCAAGTTTACTTGATGCCACACATCTTGTAATCATAGCTATTGTATAGCCTTTCAACCTTGCAATAAACCATGATGAAGAGAGGGAACAAATGTCAAACATTTGAGCTGCTGGAACCTTAGCAAAAAGTCGACTGATGTATGACAGTGCCGTAAGGCACAAAAATTGTACCATGCGGTACACCAACTGTATCGTGCGGCACACTTCCACCGCCAATATCCAAAAAGCATGTCGTGTGTGACTGTTAAAGCTCCGTGCGTAAGAGATGAGTGTCATGCGACACTGTTGACTTTGTTGACTTGAAGATTGCAATCCGAGAGGCTTTCTGGGGGTTTCTTTTTCATCATTGGGGACAAAAACATGTACGAGAGCCTCATTTTGGGGTGTCTACACATATCTTTTGAAGTATTGGGCTCTGTTTTGAATTTAGGGAAAGGGGGGAAAGGAAGAGAAATTTTTAAAATTATTCCTTTGTTTGGTTCTTAAAACAAAGACAGGAAAATATTTAAATTCCTCCTATTTCCCCTCAATTTTCATTCTTAATTATTTTCTTTTCTTTTTCTTTCCCTAAGTTCCAAATAGAGCATTGATTTGGGTTGAAACGAACATTAGAGATGACCATTTCTCCCACAGTCCATGGAGAGTAAGAGTCGTGTTCAAGCCTTGCAAGCAACAAGCACAGTGGTTAGAAGTTGGACTTCCATTCCAAATTGGGTTGGTACTATGCAAAGGAAAAGTGTATGACACATGAAGACTTTCTCATAAAACTCCCCTGAAAGTAAAATGTGTGAATGTCATTCATCTAGTGTACTATCACAATAGTACATTGAAATGTGTGAATGTCATTCATCCAATGTACTTAAAATGAGCATGAAGACTTCCATTCCACCTTGTAGTTCTATGTTTTTATTCTTATTCATGTCTCATGCTCATTTTTACACTCCTGTTTTTCCTATCTTGTTTACTTAATTAGTTGATGTCCGATTTGGTGGAGAGAGAGAGAAAGAGTGAGGTGTAACCACATTAATTCTGTTCATAATTCACATTATGTTCTTCCAAAAATGCCCTTGCACATTTGAACAAAACACATACAACCACAGGGACCAGACGGAAAACATCAAAATTTTTATAAGGGCAATACAGTAACTTGCAAAACATGGTGAAATTATTGAGTTAACCATCACTATTTCTCCACATAAGACACCACCCAACATTCATTGAGGGGACGTTTTTGTCCGAAACGATTTGTTTTTTGGAACTATAGTATAGGTGGTTGATAATGCTATATATCTACAATCTATACGAAGAAATATTGATGTTATGATGTTACTTATGGTTTTTTGTGGCTTTTATTTTCTCTTGAGTGTCCTATTCTATATACTTTTTTGTAGAAAATTCTTTTATATTATAATTAAGTGGTAGCATGAGAGTATATTTGGAGGAAATCTAGTACCAGTAGGTGATGGATTGATGGTTTATCGAACCAAATCCAGTGAGAATTGGTCTGGCGATGGAGAAGAAGTAGGCCCTGTTGCGAATTCTGCTTTTTGCATCATGTGGTTTTCTATTTTGGGTGTTTGGGAGTGGCATTTTGAGAATGCGAAAGTGGAGACACAATTCAGTTCTTGAGGTATTTTGGATTTTCATTTTTCATTTTGCATGTTGAGCTTACCCTTCGGATGAAATGATCATATTACCCTTGCTCTGATTGGATGTTTCCTTATTTAACTTGTCAAAATTTAATTTCAAATTTGATAACTTGTCAATCTTTAATTTCTTTTATTTCAGGAGGATTATGTAAGAAATTATATTTTCTATGTCCATAAAATTGAAATTATTATTTATAATTTTTTTAACCTAATATTTAAGATATTGGAGGTAGGAAAAAAAATAGACTTTCAAATAGAAGACAAAATGTTGTGAAGTGGAATGACGAAATGATATTTTAATTAATAATACCTTAAAATAATTATGAATATTAAAGGGTAATCCGTACACATATTCATATACTCAGGGCAACATGGTAAAAAATTAATTCTTAATTGATTTTGATGATTATACTCTCAAACACTAATCTATTGCAAAATCTATTCTCCGCACATTGCAAATAGTCTATAGATTCATAATCTATTCTAATCATAATCCAAAAAGCTACAGTAAACATTTCAAAATGCAAAAAGCAGTAAGCTCCCAAATAGGATCGTAGTGTCATGCGGCCCGTACTGTACTTTACATGAGAGCCATTGTTATCCCTCACAAAAGTTGGTTGATGTTTATTGAGGGAAAAAAAAATTGAAACTTGAGGAAAAGAAAGAATCTTAGGATTTAGGAAAAGTTTCCCTAAAAAAGTCCAAAAGAGTTTTTCTAAACCATCCATTTCTCTTTTAGAAGAAACTTTTCCCGTACGCTATTAACCCTCGAGGAAAAATGCCTCCAAATGAAGGAAACTTCCTTTTTTGGTCCCTGGTCAATTTGAGTGGAAAGGAATGGCTAATTTCCATCGCTTTTGCCCTTCTATTCACCATTTCTCTCAGCTTTACTTTCACCTCTCAATCACACAAGAAACATAACAAATTCCCCATCAGACATAATTGGAAAAAAGATGGTGACATATAAGAAACTCAAATCACTTCACCATAAGGGACGAGTACTTCTAGTTCACTAATCATTAATCAAATACTACCATAATCATATATAAATGAAATGAACACAACAATGATGGTGAAGGATGTTGACAAGAAAAGGGATGATGATCAATTGTATATTCATTTTAACCCTACCTATTCACTGTATGGATCGCGTGAATTTGTAACGACAACAATCAATATAAAAATGGAGCACAAGTTACGAAGTGCAAAAGTTAAATCGATCTCTATATAAAATTACGAACCAGGTACAACGTCTACAATATGAAGTAATTAGACTGTCACGATCCAAATTCACAGATCAAGGCCCGAACCGGCCAATGAGTTCCAACCAACAAAAGGCCTACTAATCATCTAATTTAGGAACCTAGATCACAAAACTAAAAGAACTGAATATTAATTAATAATATGGTGTCCCACAGTCTTCCATGGATTTTGCTGGCTTTAGATTAGGCAGGGGAGATTTGTTGGTTCCTCTTCTTCTTGCAATTATGCTTGATAGGAAGACTAGAATTAGCTTCAGAGAAATGGGAAGGATGAGACATGGCCATGGGGCTCTGGAAACAAGAAGAAATGGCTTGGATTATGCAATCCCACATCATCTTCTTCACCAGCTTCCTCTTTGGTGGAATCAAGCTCTCAGAACTATGAATCTTGGGTTTGAACCTTGTCGGCTCAGGAGCCTTGGCTTGGACCACTCCCTCACCTGGGTTCCACCCCATCCTAGTTTTTTCCTCTCAATTTTTGTGTTGTGGTCCTCGTTGAACTTCAAATCAAATTGTGAGAAACAAAGGAAGAGGATGGGGGTTGTATTTATATTAGAGCAGGTGGGCCAGGATGAGGGATTTGGGTCCCACTTAGGCTCACCCACGTGATGTTATCCACGTGCTGCCAAATTCTTTGAACGATGCTTCTCTTGCCTTTCTAAAACAGTCTTATAGTACTCAATTTGTACCCTTTCCATGCATTTCAATTAATTCTAAGCATCAATCACATCATTTACTAACCGAAATTCTATTAAATCAGAACAAAGTTCTGTGCGAACTCGTCGAACACTTGACTTCAATTACTTGACACATTTTTTTTTTATCTACTTTTTAGTTGGTTAGACATTTGTGGGCCGGGTTGTTTGTCCAGTATATTGGGCATCGGGAGGGGACGTGGGAAATTTCTTAATGGTAAGGGGACGTTGAAAATTTCTCAATTGACGAAAGTGTAAGTAGGGTGCATCTTTCGATGCGTATCTTAATTTAGTGTTATAATTAAAAATTAATGCCTATACTACTTGTCAATGAAGCATCTATTTTGCCCGATCATAAATCACAATCTGAACTAAACTTCTCACCTAATAAAGCAATTAAACTAGACATGTACATATTAATTAACTAAAATAAATCGAAAAAAAATGAGTGGTCTATTCTTGACATTATGCACAGCCGTCTTATTATTGCAAAGATAAATGCGATCTATTTGTTAAGTAATATGTGATTTTCATTTAGTTTACTCTTTAAATACAGTAAGCCATAAAAGTAGATGATCCCAGGTCATATGAGTGCAATTAGTTAAGGAGTACTTAAATAGTAAAAGAAAAAGGTCAAATAAGTGCTTGGAGTGGTGGGTCCAAAATCCTCAATGGCACGTGAAAACTTGATTGAATTTCCCACTTAGATTTCGTTCCCACGATCCTCTAACCTAAGCTTCCAAGTAATTGTGACACCGTTGGGACCCAATCTCTCCCTCTCCCTCTCCCACTCCCCTCAAATTTGTGTATACTATTGCACGTGCTCGACATGTTCTATGTATCTCGGTGAATATCATCAGAAATATTAGACGAGTGCGAACATTTGACGTCTCAACAAGGAAAAAAGAGGTTATGGAAGGTTAGATGCAAAAGTAAGCAAGAAAGCAATTAATTGCTATTCAACTACAAAACTCGATTTTTTATGTGTGTTTTTCAAATCAAGGGTCATGCTTGTAACGACCCGAATTTTCGTAAATAAAAATTTTCATTTAAAAATTTAATTAATTATTTTAAATTTCGGTTTATTGGAATATTTTTCTATTAAAAATATTATTTAATTCTTTTGATTCAAATAAACAATAACCTAGCCATGTAAATGCGCGTGCGAGGCCGAGTAACACATCTGATACACTACCGTCACCCTAGGAACCAAGTTTAATATCCGAAACCTATCCAACCGCCGTCCCTACCCTAACCGAACACCTTGATACCATTTAGTTCCTTTATCTCTCAACCCTAGGATCTTATACCAACTAAGTTAGAGAGAGAGTTAGAGAGAGATTTAGAGAGAGAGAGAGAGCTTGGATGGGAGAGTGAGATGGAGTGTGTAAGTGTGCATAAGTACACTTGCATATGCAAGATTCCTTGATTGGTTACTTGCACAAGCAAGTTAGGGATTTTGAGGGATTCCCACCTAGCTTACATTTTGTACCCAACTAGTTAGAATAAGCCTTGCTATTTTAGTAGTAACCTATGTATACCCACACAATACATGTATTAGAACACAATCTACACAACCTAGACCTATTGCTTAACCTTGCACTCCAAGTCTCCATGAAACATGCTTCCTTGTTTTAGGGAAGAATATTCCCCTACTTTTTAGCTCACTAAGTCTATCCTTAGCTACTAGATGCTTTCACATGCAATTTGTATATATCTAACCCTAGAAACACCCCATAACTAAGGTGACCATACAAAAACCTATACAACTAAGAGCATATTTTCCCCCACTACTACTTCCCACCTTAAGTCAATGAACTTTCCCACAAGATTCTTTCTTTGCTTGCAAGAAATAACCTAGACCTAGCCTAAAACTAGAGTGTAAGACTTGTGTACTTCCCATGTGCCATCAAAACACCACATATTCTTTCCCCCCACACAAAACTTTCAGCCAATAAGGGTGTGTGTGTGCTGAAAATTTTTAGAGGGAGAGAGGAGCTCTCTTTTGGCTATAAATAGCCAACCCTTTGCTCATTTGGACCACTTTGTACCCTTCTATACTTGTATATCTCCCATATTCCCAACCAACAACCACTTTAACCACCACTTAACCAACTTATTAGCCACATACTAAGTTAATTAGTGAGTAAGCTAGATAGATTAGAGAGCTCTACATCAAAGAGATAGCTTTTCGGCTTCCGGTTAACACCCGGAAATTAAGGTAGATTACTAAACCAACCTTCTAATTAGTTATTTCTAGTTCAATTAGTTAATTCTAATTAGTTTTCTATGTTGGGATTTGAAGCTTGTTTAAGTTAATTTATGCATGTATTAAGGTACTAAGCATGTTTACTTAGTTTCTAAGAAAGTTTAAAAGAGAGGATTTCATGTTGAAAAGAATTAGAGGTTCTAATTGATTTCTAATTAGAATGTTTCTTCATAAAATTAGAAGATGGTTTAAAGAGATTAAGTTGATTAGAAGTTTATTAGAAGATGGGATTTCTAGAAAGTTTTTATTAATTTTTCTTGGAAGAACTAGTTAATGGAAGTAGATTAAAGTATTGAGTTAACAATTCTCCCTAAAATTAGTAGCTTGTTTATGCTTATAAAAGAGTTTACTTTTTACTAATAAAGTTTACATTGAGTTCATTAGTTTTGTTGTAAGAAAATTAGAGGGTTTAAATTAATAAATATATAGAGAAAGAATTAGTAGTTATTATTTTACAAAATTTTCTACTAAGTAATTATTAGCTATATTTATAAATATCTGTTGTGATGAAAAAGAAAATGTTAACAGTTACTTGGAAATTTTCTAGAAAGAAAGATGTTGAGAAGTATCTTTTTAAAAGAAAGAGTTTTTCTAAAGTTTATTTGAAGAGAGAAAGTTCTATAAAAGTTTACTAGAAATTTTTTTACTAGATTATTGTGAACATAATTTTTGGACTTGATAAAAAGCAAATAAATAAATAGAGAGAGTTAATAAAATTTTCCAGAAAGAAAATTTTTACTAAATAAAGAAATAGATGACTTGAAATGAAATTATTGGAAGAAAAGTTTCCTAGAAATTAAAGAGTACATTTTTGGAAGAAATGGAATATTTTGAAAACTCATAATTAATGGAGCTAAATTTTGATAAAGGATTTCTAGAAAAGAAGTATATGTTTAGATGATTTTAGAGAAAGAAAATTGACTAGCTTGATTCCCTTGGGAAGGATAAAAAAGAAAAGATGGAAAATAAGGGTGATGAGAAAAGAGATTGAGAGATTAGAAATATTATTTTGAAGAAAGTTGGTGAAATAAATGTGTGATTTTATGTGAGGAAATATTATATTTTAGAGAAAGGGTGGAATTAATTGTATGATTTTTATGTGGAAAAATGTCTAAGTGGAAATATATGAAATTTAGAAGAAATTACCAAATATTGCAAGAGCATGATTTTGAATGTGGCGTTGAGTATGTACGCTATACATTAATTATGACACTGAACCTGAAAATATCGAATAACGTTTTGCGGAAAATTAGAGATGAGAATGAAAATGGATTTTGAAACGAGAAATTGAGATTTTCGGAAAAGGAAATAAAATGAAATGATATGTGATGAGATGAATTGTTACCACCTCAAGTTCGCAAAGAGAACTTGGAGGAATGGTCGGAATGCGGTAGTGCAGCGAGAGCGCCACTTCTAGTTCGCAGAGAGAACTTGGATGTTTGGGCTAAGCGTGTACAACACACGGTGAACAGACCTCATAAACAGACTGGTTAAGTTCAGTGATATGATACGACTGGGACTATGTCGTTTGAGTTGCGGGGTGGACGGACCGTGCAAAGAGACTGGTTAGGTTCAGTAATGCATGACGACCGGGGCCTCGAGCGGAAAGGTTGGTACCGTCAGCTGAAAGGAGGCGTAAACGGACCAATAACTTTCGAGTGATGTGAGATATATAAAATTTGAAGAAGAATGATGAAAAAGACACCGATTTGAGAAAAATAGATTTTTGAGAAATTATCGATAAATGTGTTAAATTTGAGAAAACCGATTAAGAACGTTGCGAGTAATGACATGTGGCAAAATTTTGAGATACTGAAACGAGATATTGTTTTCTGCGCATGTTTACTCTGACCCGCATAGACACGCATGATGCATTGCATGGTTTTACCGTTCAAAAATATTATACACTGTTTTTTTTTTTTAGTTTATTGTTCTAGAATTGCTAGTTAGAAATTTGGGTAGTGTAGTCTGTTGGGCGTTATCGCTCAAGATGTTACCCTTGTGTAACCCTGGCATAATACCACGATGTTGCTCTGTGACTCCGACATATTATGCCAGACTATGGAGATGGACAGGAGAAGAGAACTATGGCTTGAAGGCTTACGGAGCAGAGTAGGACACTGCCGGGATTGATGGTTGTGCGATGAAGTAGAGAAACCTAGTCAACCCTGTAGAGAATGATTGTATTTGACAGGAGAACTTATGTACGTAATTTCTTATGGGTTATTATTGTAAAACCTCAGTTATTGTATATGTATTCTTTATTAACAAACCCAAATTTTGGGGGCGTTACAATGCTAACGACTGTCATAGGGCAAAGGGTACAAAAAATACACTTTTGTGAGTCCCATTTGTACAAAAAAGTACAATTAAAGATGTAATTTAAAGTACAAGTGTACTTTTAAATTGTATTGTTTTGTACTCTTAATGGATGCACTATGACACCCGTTAGCATTTCCCTCAAATCAATAGCCTTGATCTAAACTTCCTTTTACATCCACCATGCTAGTGCATAAGGTTGCCCATCTTGCATCCATCAATCTAGTGCGTCAAGCTGATTCTCCTATTATGGTATGGGCGGAAATCAAATTTAGAATTAGAATTGCAATTAACTAAAATAAATGAAATTCACGAACTATATTGCTCAAACTGCAACTCCCCAAATTTCGGAAAACATTATTATTACAAATTATTCAATAAAAGTATCCAAAGTCTGATACATCAAATCCTTATTCCATAAATACATTTATTCCAGTTGGGTGGGGTCTACAGCAACTACTAGTCCTCGGTTTGGTTACCTCCCATCTCGGTTGCACAATCGACTCCGTACTGCCCCAAGCTATAAAACGCCTCCTGTTCATCTCGAAAATCTAGCATAATACATCAAAGTCGCATGGCAACATCGTGGTATTATGTCAGGGTCACACAAGTGCAACACCGTGAGCGAAGACGCCCAATAGCCAACTGTTACCCCAATCTTACCCTAGCAATTCTAAAATAATATTTTATGCCAGAAAAGAATGACAACAGCTTAAAACAGATAACCGTGTCTATCGTGATAATGTGCATGCGTCTGTGTCAGTGCAATAGTGTCTGTGTCATTTCGAATCAGAGTATCTTGTGCGTAGTGTATGTGTCTCATGGTTATCATTCAGTGTCAGCATTTTTCTTCAAATTTATTAACAACGCGGCACTATTTCCGACCACTGGGCCAAAGTCTAGTCACTCGAAGTAATGATACGTTGGGTCTCTTTCAACTGACGGTCGCCAAACTTCCGCATACACTCTCACGAACATCGTCTCGACTATCTTGTATCATTTGAAATCTGGCAGCCTGTTTACAAGGTCTGACCTCCATGTGTTACACGGTTGGCCCTAACCACTAAGTTCACTCTGCGAAGATGGGGTGGCGCTCAAACAGTACTTCTGCATTCAATCAGATGCCCACTGATTCTTTTCGTAAAACATTCTCGTCAATTCATTTTCTTTTCTCGTCTATGCAACTTTTCATTTTCTCAAAAACTGTGTCATGTCATATCTCGTAATATGTGTCTCGTGAATATGCAACATGTCTCGTAACTTTCTTGTAAAATGTGTTTCGTAAAATTATGAATTCTTCTACGTGAAACTTTTTGAAAACCAGTCTAGGGTTAGTAGAAAATAGTACTAAATAGGTACGTAGTCACATTTCATTACATCATTTCAAAATTCATTGTCTCGCGATTTCTCTATAAAATAATACAATTTATAAAATGACAAGGCAATTTTGTATTTTTTTTTCCTGAAATCAATTGGAAAGTATAACAACGTAATATTGATAAGTCGAATTACTAAATCGTTATCATAATGACTGTATTATCGAAACATATTTTTAGTACCATGACTATTTCTTGAAAATCGATTATTATAATGACGTCTAGAAAATTATAAGTAATGAACCAAGCATTATAACGACTATGTAAAATGAAGCTATAATGATGTCTAGAAAATTATAAGAGAGATTTATATTTTAAGTTTTTGATTTTGGGTTTTTTTTTTTTTTTGTAAGGGTAAAGGGTGTTTTGGGGACAATTTTTGGTGAAAGTTTGTTTTTGGTAGAAGGGGCAATTTGGGAATGTCTTTGTTTTTTAACGTGTTGTATTTATCCATTTTGTTGAACTATAATTTAGTTTTGGGTTGTATTGAGTGATGGGATGTATTTAGAAAATGAAGGATTGCAAATAGAATCAGCCATAATAGAATTTATCGAATTAATCAGGAACTAAAGCGTATTCAACGTAGAGAGGAGAAAAATGAAGTCCCTCTTTTATAAATAGGTGGGAGTATTATTTCTCTATACATAAAATAATATGAGTCCATGAAGGCTATGGCACATACAAACGAGTTCGGTGTGGATAGTGTTATTGGTTCCCTCGGAGATAAGTAGATAACTGAAGTTCTTATAAATTAGTTCGAATATTTTGGCACATAGAAACGAGTTTGGCGTGGATGGTGTTATTGGCTCCCTCAGAGATAATTGAAATTTGTATAAATTAGTTCGAATATTTTGAGTTACAGATTAGAAGTTCTTATTTATTTTTTTATTTTTGAACAAATTAAAAAATATTGGCAAGTTCAAATCCTTTGTACTTGAAAAATATATGTATACCTATATTCCCGTGCATTATTTTGCTAGTGGGCCACGCGTGAATCTCTTCATCTGTCAAAAAAACCTTTTAATAGGAAAAAGTTTATTGATAACTCAACAAGAGTATATCGAGAAAAATAAAGAAAAAAAAAAAAGGAAAAAACACAAGCAACAGAGTTTGATACATATAGCAAAGGGCAAAATCTCTAACAAGTATTGACTAACCTATAGTCCACCCCTTAGGCTACACAGAAATGTCAAAGAAATTGAAGTCACCTTGCTGGGGAAAGATGTGAGGGGACCTAGCTGGGGACCCACAGAGATATCGGGGGGAAGATGTGAAGGGGACCAGAAGAAAAAATGAACAAAAAGTGGGGGAAAAAAAATACTAAAATCACGTGGTATGACTGTCGTCTTATGTGATGTTGATGATGGTGGGTCCAAAATCTACCATATATATCCCATATGGTATGTAGTAGTATCAAATGGTATATTCTATAGAAAAATGAAACAATATATATTTGGTGAGAGTGGAATACCTTGAAATTTCCTTTTGGGCCCACATCCAGATTACGGTAAAACTTAATGAGTTCATACTGAAAGTGAAGGGAATAAGATACCATCTGTGTTCCATACGAGGAAGTTCACTAGCAAGTGACAACTGCATTTTCTTTTTTATGGAGATCAAATGAGCTAACACAATGATTAAAAAGAAGAGAAAAAGGGAACCGAAACTTTATCCAACAACGAATTTGATGCTGGATTGAAATTCGGAGTCAGATTTTTAGATTTTCAATTTTACTTGAGGAATTGTTGTCGGATTCGTACTTTACCGGTTGTCATCACTAACTAGAGTTGTTGAAGCTTATTGAAAAAATAAAAAGTTAGCTAGGGTGAAACTTTAGGGGGAAAAAAGCCTCCAGATTAAATGAAGGAATTGGCTGTGGTCAATTCGAATTGAAAAGAATCACTAATGTCCATTCGATTTCCCCTTTTTTTCCACCATATCTCGCCAACTTTATTTTCACCTCTCAATCACACTAGTACACAACAATTTCAACACTTCAATTAGATAAGGGATGACTACTTTTATTAGTTCAGTACTAATCAAATGCTACGAACATGAAACAAACTTTAGCAGAAATAATGACGATGAAACATGTTGACTAGAAAACAAATCACATAGTCGATTATGCTAAGGGCCGGGTGAGTTTCTACTATGTTAGTATTATTTTTATTTTCGGTGTGCTTGGACTATAAGTTATCAGATCAGGTGATGTAAATAAAGAAAATGACCTGTGGATTGACAATTTGTAGTATTATTATTATATTTTATATCATTCGTCATTCCTAGTCTATTATATAGGAGAATGAAATTCAATCCCGGAATGCATTGTGGGGATCCAAGAGCTCTACTGTATGAGCTATTTATCACTTGCACAATTTGTAGTATAAGAATATTAAGAATATTGAAAATACCGTACTGAAAACTCTGGATGAATACTTATTTATATATTAAACCATGACCCAATCAGTGGAAACACAAAACTGCATGTATGTCACGACCCATATTCACAGATCAAGGTAGGCCCGTGACCGGAAAACGAGTGCGAACCCACCAAATCAATACTAATCATAGTAATTTCGAAATTGTTTACAAAATCAATACTAGTACAACTGATTATTAATAAGTACAAATCGTATCCGACGGTCTTCCATGTATTTTGTTGCTTGCGGCGGCTTAGCTATACAGGACAGGAGAGATTTGGTTCCTCTTCTTCTTCTTCTTCTTCTTGCAAATAGTATGCTGGATTGGAACAGTAGCTTCAGAGAAATTGGAAGGATGAGACATGGGGTACTGGAAACAAGAATAAATGGAGTGGATGATGCACTCCCACATCATCTTCTTCACCAGCTTCCTCTTTGGTGGAACCAGGCTCCCACCATTGATCTTGGGCTTGATCAACCTTGGCTCATGACCCTTGGCATGGACCACTCCATCAACACCTGGGTTCACTCCTCCCATCGTACCTATCTCTGGTTCTTTCAATCAATTTCTGTATTGGGATCACAAATGATATCAAAGTATATATAGGGGAGAGAGATGGATTTGTCTTAATCACGTGAGATTGTTGCAGTAGTTAGTCAACTTGTCTTGGCGTGGCTTTCCATCTCAAGTTTGCAATGTCGATTTCTTTGGCACCAATTTGTTTTTGGAGTCACCTCACCTCAAACAAATGCGTAAAAAAAACTATAAAAAGAATTAGAAAGATTATTCCGATTCAACGAGACACTCTTTGTTTTAAAAAAAAAAAAAGAAAGAAAGAGTTTTTGGAAGCATCTAAAGAAATGGCTGGTGGGCCAGGGGATATACGGAATCCTTTAGCACGCCGGCTCACCCGACAAATTCTTTGAATTAATGATCTGCTTCTCTGCCTTTCTCAATGACTTCAATCATCTTCCATTTAGCAGAATCTTGTCCCTGTGTTCGTGTCTAAAGCGATTACTACTGTATTTTGGTTCATCTTATGTCTCAATTTTCGACGCCCTACGAGAGGCGGGTTTAGGCTTAGTTTGTCAAAAAAATTTAGCAACTCATTTGCTACACTCGAGTACTTTAACTTGGTGTGAAAAAAATCGAAAAACGATAAACGGAACTACTTAATTTTGTGATTTCAAAATTTCTATGATTTTAACAACTCAACTCATTTACTAAAATCATGGTTGATTTTAAAAAATGAGTTGCTAAAATCTCTTAGCAAACTAAGCCTTAGTGGTTTGTCCGATATTTCCATTGCAATTGGAGTGGGACGGTAAAAGACCTTGAATCTTGATTGCGGTGAAATAAGATCCCTGATCTATACTATTATATGTATTTATTGTCTTGTCCAAATAGATTTTGGGCGCGATGTGTATTCTGAAGTTGAGAGTAGCAAGCAAGCGTATACGTCGGGAGTCATTCCCAAGCATGAATACCCATTATTATTAATTAATATCTATAACTACTGGTCAATTAATTATCTATTTTTACAAATCACACATCATAATCTGAACTACACTTCTCAACTAATAAATAGACTAAACTAAAGACATATATTAATTATAATGAGATCAGGCGATATCAGAGAGTCGAACCACTAATTACTCTCTCCGTCCCCTAAAGTTTTATCACTATAAAACTACGTGTAATTTTCAAGTTAAAAAATAACGTGCTTTCGAAAATAATTTTTTAATCAATATGTATCTTATTTGATAGATCTCATCGAAACTTTTATAACGATACAAAAAAAAAATCAAAAATTATTTTGGTAAATACATTATTTTTTAGTTTAAAAATTACATGTAGTTTCGTAATGATCAAACTTTATGGGACGGAAGAAGTATATTGAGATCAGGCAGTAGTATAAGAGAGTCTAACCACTTCTCTCCTTCAAAAAAAAATTGAAAAATGAAAAGCAAAAAGAGATGTATTAATGCCACTTTCAAGTTCCACAAAAGCTTCTCAACTAATGAGAGAGCCAAAAGAACAATATTAGGACAACAAAACAAAAGTTAAGGGGAACAATAATTTAGCTTACACCATAGTCATGAGGTCAATATTTTTTTGAGTCCGTTTATTAACCAATATTAACTGTTTTCCTTATGTTGACAAGAAGTTTTCTTTTTCGGCAAAGTTGAGCTAACTCCAGACCACATAGCGTGCCCTCTCAGTAGTCCATGATCAACTCCTGCGTCTATCGACATGATCCAAAATTGTAATATTTTGGAAGGATTGTTGAGAAAATATGTTAATGCATATTTATATTTTTTTTTCCCTGTTGATTAAACGTCGGTAAACACACTACTGAATTAGAATCTCAAAAAAAAAAAAAAGTGCTGTAACTTTAGCCTCAGGCACAGTACCATTTGTTACTATTCCAAACATAAATCTGAACAAACAATTGTTAATCAATAGATGTTTCATCAAAACGTGAATTCTCTTTACAATAATATTCAGTTAAATAAACCTAGTTAAAGTAAGGCTTGAAAAGTTCTAGATGATGGACCAGGTCAAATGAGTTTCGTGAATTGGGTCCAAACCAAATCCTCCTCTATTTTTAAATGGCATGTGAAAACTTGGTTGAATGGCCCCACCTGCTGTTCCCACTGTCCCCATAGCTTCCACGAAATTGTGACACTGTGGAATGATGAGATGAGACCCCATCTCTCTCTTTCAAATCTTTGTACATTTTCTCTATGTACATCCTCATGCTTATGATTGGATGAGTTCATGAAAGGGATGGATGGCAGATATAAACGGAAAAGGGTCTCCTAGCGTTCAAAGGCACTACGACGTGTAATTCTATATCTGATTCGTTCGAAATTGTTTTTAATGATTTAGGTTTTGAATGTTCTTTATTAAGATACATATCTTACGTGTAAACAACGACTTAGATTGGGCATAGAGACCTCGGTTCCAATATAAACGAGTTCAATTTAAAAACTCGTGAACGGATGGTTTAGTTGGCTCTTAGATGAATTGGCAAATGTGTGTGATAAAAGGACAAATGAGTTGAAAGCCTCTGCACTAAAGAATGTTTGGACCATTATTCCAGTTCATTTTTTTTGGGCAGTGGATTACGCAAGAATTTTCAAATCTGTCAAGATTCTTTCTTGATCCAACAATAGAAAAAAATACACCAAAAGACCATAAAGAATCCAACAATCAAAATAATATGCTAAAAGAAAATAAAAAACATACCAACAAACCAGTGCAGATATTTACGTGCACAGAAGATTAGGGAAGATATAAAAACACTGTATTAATTGTGGGAAATGAACTCTCTCCAGTCCCAGAAATGGGACTAAGGGGTGGTTTGGGTAAATTGAAAAAACTATTTTTTTGATTTTTTTGGTATTATCCTTATTCAATTTTTTTTTGTATTCATTAGTTTTCGGTCGATTTTTTGTGGTTTCTTGACTTGTCTCGACGAAAGGAGTCTAAAAATTATAAAATTATTAGCCAAACTTAAATTTTTGAGAATAAAGACGAAGGTGACATCCAAAAAACTGGTTTTTTAGATTATTTTTTGTATTTATTCACAAAACTTTAAGTTTTGCTAATAATTTTATATTTTTTAGATTCCTCTCGTCAAAACAAGCCAAGAAACCACAAAAGATCAACAAAAACCAACAAATGCAAAAAAAAAAAAATTGAATACAGACAAAACCAAAAAAACCAAAACACTAGTTTTTTCAATTTACCTAAACCAAACCTAAATGGTCCGATTGATGCCTTTTTTGGACCATTCATTCTGAAAACTTATATAGATTATTAGTCATGCCAAAAATCGGATTGATCAGATATCATTTCACATATTTTCAAGACATATTTATGTTGAGAAAAATAGACGTTAAATGAGTTTTTCAATTTCCTTAAGATAAATGTATTCCTAAAATATAAACAGATATTTGATCTACTTGATTTGCGATATGATAGATATTCTTGACCAGTTTTATTTAGGGTGTTTTATCCAGTTTTCTCAAAAAGAAAATTATGGACAACGATTCAAAGAAAGATATCAAGTGGCTTTAACCCTTTTTTCTTTTTGGCGGATAAATCAAGGACATAGCTTGGGACCCACAGATATCCAAGCAGGTGGGAAAGATGTGACATGAAGCATATGAAAACAGAATGTGGAAAAAAAATAACATCACTTTGTTTGGTTGAGAGTTTTGAGAAAAATATTTTGAGATAGTGTTTGAATAAGTTTTTGAAAAAAGTAATAATTAAAAAGGTGTAATAATTAGAGAGAAAAAGAAAGAGAAATGAAAATAATGATTGAAGAGCGGTATAAGTAGAGAGAAAAATTTAATTAATAATTGAAAAAATGACAGATAGAGAAAGAATCTTTTTGAAATTTTTTTAAAAATTTATGGTCATGAACTTATCTGATGATTATGATGGTGATTGATGCAGTCCAACAACCCCGTATATCCGAGAAATTTAATCCATGGTTTTGGGCACCATGATGCCCACTTCAACAACCTTAATCACCACGCATTGTACTAGACTACACAAGAATGTGTAATAAGAGTGTTGGGGGTACGGTACCCAGATGTATGGTAGATGAAAGTGTTGGGACACCACGTAGCGGAGTTCAAGACCTTAAATAATTGCTCAGTATATCTGTACAGTAATTACCTGCAATACTAGGTACATAACAAAATAAGACAACAAGGTGGACAACACGCTCACATGGTGTGTGCACACGATGTGAGCGTATTGTCCACTTTGAACACACTATGTAAGCGTGTTGTCCACCTTATTATCCCATTTTATTGTGTAACTAGCATTTTTGTCATAATCACCCATATTCTCTTCAAAATGACCTTTCCCTATATCCAATGGCTTCTCAATGCAAATGAAACAATGCATCTTTGCAGACAGTGGAATCCCTTGAAATTTCCTTTGGGTCCACTTTGTAAGATTCAATCTTTTTGTTGATCCATCTGTGAGACCGGATAGCTACTGCACGTTATGGTAAAACCATTATATGAATGAGTTCACACTGAAGTGGGAAGAAGATTATGCCATCTCTAATATCATGTTCAACCGTACGAGGAAGTTCTCCTCATGAAATTTAAATGAGCCAAAACAAAATTAAAAAAATTCCCAACAACAAATTCGATGCTGGTTTTGGAATCCGGAGTCAATTTTTCGATCTTGATTTCAAAAGAGTCTCTGAAACATTCGTCTCACCCAAACTTTGGATTGCATGTTACTGACAGTAGTAACAGCCTGACTAAATATGGGATAAGAATTATTTATGGAGAGTAGACTCATATTGATATAACATTTACGAATTATAGATAAAATAGTATTTGGTTTGGAAGTTTTTGATAATAAGGGGATATTATTTATGGAGAGTGAAACTAAGGTTTTTGCTGCCTCCCAAAAAACCGACACGCAGAAACCTCAGGTCAGATATTAACGAGTTCAATTTAAAAAGTCGTTAACGGATGGTGTAATTGGTTCTTTAGAGATGAATTGGCATATGTGTTAAGGATACAAACGAGTTTGAAAGCCGCTGCCCTAAAGAATGTTTGGACCATTATTGCAGTTCATTTTGAACAATGCTAAACCCCAAAAATGCATCCCAAATGCACACCGGGATATGTGGCGAATGGGGAACTACTTATATTTTTGGGTGGGCTCCACGTTGGGCTTCTTTCCACCTCACAACTCACCTGGTTTGTATTTTTGGGATATCCATAGTATTTTTGCTAAAAGAAAAGAAAAGAAAATAAATACACCAACAGACCAGTGTAGACATTTACGTGCTCAGAAGATTAGAGGGAATCTATAGACACAATATTTTTTTGTGGGGAAGTGATCCTCTCTCTCCGGTTGACGCCTTTTTGGGACCAATATTCATTTTAAAAACTCATCGCAAAGACGTGAACAATAGTCATGCCAAATATTACGTAGATTGGATATTATTTCACATATTTTTGAAACATATTTATGTTGAGAAAAATGAACTCCAAATGAGCTTTTCAATTTCTTTAAGATACCCTAATTTATACTCTCTCTGTCCCAATTTTTGGAGATGTTAAAAAATATACTTTTGTATAATATTTTTAAATTTTTTTTACACCAAATTAAAGTACTCAATGAGCACTTTAATTTGGTATAAAACAAATTAAAAAATAATATAGAGAAATATATTTTGTAGGGGTTTGAAATTGCACATATTCCCATTGTGAGCAAACAAATTGGGAAGGAGGGAGTACGAAAAAAACTAAAGGTACTAATGAAATGTGTACAAACCATGTACAAACCGGCCTGGGGACTCACTTTTGGGTCCTAAACGAACAATCCGAGCCATTCATTGATCTTATAACATTTATTTGAGGGGCTTTGTGAGAAATAAGCTCAATCGGACATGAGTAAGTACTTGATCCCAAATCTCCACTTTTCATTCACAATTTTTTGAATAAAATGGGGATATTTTGGAACAAGCACTTATACACGTCTGATTGAGCTGATTTCTAGTGGAGCCCCTAAAAAAACATTTTAAGATCAATGAACAACTCAGATTATTTTCTTGGGACCCAGAACTGGTACATATTAGTCTGTACATATAGAAAGGTCCTAATTTATATCAACAGACATTTGATCAACTTGATTTGCGATATGATGGATATTCTTGACGACTTTTATGTATAATAAATGCAAAATGCTTCACTATCCCCCAACCTGTCAGGGCTACCATATCCCCCCAATCTAAGGGTTCGGATGATGCCACATAGGAAAAAATGATATCCACCCCAAAAACTATCCTAGAAAACCCCTAAGAGGTATAACTGAAACCCCTAAAAAGCATAACCATAATACCAAAGTGGCATAACCAAAATTTCAATGGAAAAACGTAAACCCCTAACTGGCATATATAACCTAAACCCCTAAATGCAATAACAACCAAAACAGAGCCCCAAAATGGCATAATCAAGGAGGCATAATTGGAGCATGGAATAACGTGTAACCCTAATAGGTACAACCAAAAGCCCTAAATAGCATAACATTGTTTGGAAAACTCCAAAATAGCATAGCAATAACCCCTACTAGGCATAACCAAAACTTAAATGGCATAATAATTGAGAAGGAATAACGAAAACCCTATTAGGCATAACCTAAACCCCAAATGGGCATAACAAAAACCCCTAAATGACATAGCATTGTTTGCAAAACTCCAAAATACCATATATAACATGAGCTTATTTAACCCCTAACGTGCATAACCTCAATCCAACGGTACACATTTCGATTATAATTAATTAATTTATTAATAAGTTAACCGTGGTTAATATTTAATTGATTAAAATGGGTTGTCTAATTATATATATATGTTTTAGATTTTATAACAATCTTCGATACAAATTTGTGCGGGTCTCCAAAAATTAAAATTATTTAACAATCGAGGGCGTCAATATCGTTGTTGTTGATGAAATCAATCATGTAAATTTATGTCGATCAAACTTAGAAAACTCCTAGATTGAGGCATGAATTTGCTATTTAGATGAATTTTACAAGAGAGTTATTGTCCAATTAAATGTAAGTTGAAACACGATGAACTTAATTTTTGGTACGAACGACGTACCTATAATATGTAAAAGATAGATGGTTCCGGTCTCAAAAAAAAAAAACTCTAGAAGGGTTGTTATGGTTTAGAATAAGACTTTAATACCTCAGAATACATTAAATGTGATCCGATCTCATGGCCATCGATGTCTGATGATCTAAAAAATTGGTGTCAATGATGGAATTAGCAAGGCGTGAAATCCTAATGGTTCAGATCGACTGTTATAAATTTTTACTCGGTAATGACATATAAAATCTATATGTTGAATGTAGTTGGTTAAATTTTTGCTCTAGAGGGGTTGTTATGGTTTAGAATAAGACTTTAATGAAGTCTGGTCTCCTGGTAGGATTTTAAACAAGGCCATTACATTAATCTCGGATTTCAAGTCAGCTAATAGTCTCAGAATATACCCTCCCAGATCATGCAAACCCCCTCCTGTTCTTTCTTAGACTCTGCCACCCAGGGACGTTATTAAGCTTAATGTAGATGGTGCTACAAATAAGACTTCCGGTCTAGTTGCTGTTGGTTTGATTACCCGTGATAGTTATGGAAACACTCTGGGTTGAGCCTCTTTACCTTTCAAAGGCTTGTTCTCTCCTCGTACCATTGAAGCTATGCGATTCAGAGAAGCAATGGTGTTCGCCGCAAATCATGTTCTTACTAATATCATCAGAGAATGGGATTCTTTACAGGTGGTTAATGCTCTAAATAAAAAAGGCAGCTTTTATTCAGAATGTTGCTCTATCCTTTCAGATTGTATGAAACTTTTACCATTGTTTTCATCTTGCACCTTTGTGCATGTTAATCGTTTATGTATTAAGATAGCTCATTCATTGGCAAGACAAGCCCTATCAGATCGACCAATCTTAAAGTCCATGATGATTATGTTTAGAATTGTTACATAGTCATTGCGCGACATGAGAACACTTGGTTTTTCCCAACCCTAACACACAAAAAAACCGAATGGGTCCCACCCCCACAGGCCCCACCTCGCCACACCCTTGTTCTGGGTTTCAAAACTCAAAAGGAGAGGTGCAAGATATGTCTCCATGGTTCTTGTAAGTGGGTTTTAGTAGGCAAAAAGTAATAAAATCCTTGATTGCCTAAATTGTTCTTCCTAATTTCTGCGGTTAAATAAACACAGGTTGTCTCTTTAGCTAAAAGCATCTCACCCTACACAGCATGGGAAGGACTAGGTAGGGTAGGAGTCTTAAAGTGTGTGAAAACCTAATTTTCCGGGCTTTATCCTACAGTGTGACTGTTTTTAACTTTCTCAAACTTCCACCTACAAGGGCAGTTTTTTATTTATTTCAAATAACAACAATGGATCAGGTTTTATGCCTCCACCCTAAATATCGATCGGATACTACTCCCTCTGTAGCTTCGGCTTTTTTTTTGTCTTTTTTTTTTAAAGATTCTATTGTTGGTCAATTTGATTTGTAAGTTGGGTCCAGGTGTTTCTCCAACCTAAGTTACTTTCAGTGTGGCTTGGATTTCTTATTTGATTAATTATTGCGTAAAGTGCCGGGTTATATGTTAAGTTAGTTAGTCTTCGTACAGTACCAAAGTCAATTTCAGAACATTGGTCGGTGTATTTTGTTGGTTGTACAAGCAGGTTTGTATACTTTTTTTTTTGATAACCGAGAAACAACCCTACAGCAAGCCACTAATTAAACCCACTGCACGACCCAAACCTCGTAAAAAGCAGGCGCAACCCACACAAGTTTGTATACTTGTGTCGGGTTTGTTCTATTTTTGAGATATATATGTCTGCCCATTGCAATGGGGAATGCTGTCCTTAGAAGCCCAGTTGTTCATATTTTGTTTGTGTGTAATTAAACCCCAGTTCTTGAGCATGGGCATCACTTTGGGGTCGTTTGAGCCCATGTCCATCCATCCTATTCTCTCCACTGTGTGGAGTAAGCCGAGCCAGAGGGGGCTGTCCTCAGGCCCATTTCACACTTTTTGGCCCAATGTATATACGGACATTCCAGGTACGCAATTTCTCGATGGGAACAGCTTATTAGAGGGGGCTGTCCTCGAGTAAATGGATCTTACAATTTAGCTCGTTGTACCAGGCCCGGAAGCTAGTGTGTCCCGCCTAGGTAGCCAACGGTCCACACTACGGCCCATTCAGTTTCGTCCAAGAGCAGTCCCAACTCCCAATCAATCCAATTTGAGATTCATTGTAGGCACATGGTCAAGGCCCAACACGTTCATGTTATCACCACCAACCCAGCAGGTCCTCTATTCTGAAGGCAATCGGAACTCGTTTGAAAGCCCAATCATTGCCCATGCAGCCAATGGATACTTCGTAGTCACCATCACTTATTTGTTTCTTCTCCCTCTTTATGATGGATCGGAAACATTAAGCAAAAACTTTTCATCGCCATAGCATATCCAACGTAACCACTTGGCACCCAAAATTTACTTTTTTTTCTTTTTCTCTTTTTTTTCTTTTCCTCTCTGGGGTATGCCCCTTGTAAGCTGTGTATTCAGTTACCCTCAATAATAATAATAAATAAATAAGCGCGGCTCATTTCCTAGTGGTTTATTTTGGTCCCCTTTATTTGATTCCATGTTCATTATTCTCTCTCTCTCTCTCTTCTTACAGGTTGTTTGAATGATGCATATCTATAGACGGAGTTCTAAACTCTCTCTATTTCAAGCTTTAAATTGAAATTATTGCGTTTTATACTTTATTTATCTAGTTGAGTCCAATTTTTATGTGCTTGGATTGGGCTTTATTGGAGTTTTAATCTCGGTCAAGTTCACTAGTACTAATCTCAAGAGAACATCTTTTTGCAATCAGCTGTGATACATGCCCGGAAAAATGACCAAGAAAACACATCCAATGGATGAAATTCACCCAATATTTAGATGTGTTTTCTTGGTCATTTTCGGGGTCATTTTTCCAAGTATGTAGACTTATTGTTTTGCAATGGAACGTAAACTTTTTTAGCAGTAGCATTGAGTTTTAAGATCTAGCACCCTAAGGTCAATCTTTGACCCAATGAAATAAAACTACGAAGTATGGTACCCATTTTGACAAAAGTACGGTCCCCGTTTTGTTCTATTATTCCAGAGAGAGAGAGAGAGAGGGAACAATTGGGTATTAGTTTACTCCTTGGTAGCAATCTTTCCCGTGTTACTGTTGAGGCATTAGGAATAAAAATGGTGACGAAAAAGCACGTGGTGAAATAAAAATGGTGACAAATATGAGTGAGTATAGCAGCCATCTTAGGCACAAATGGTTTAGTTTTGAGATTATGACTTTGTGTGATTTTAAGGTATTGGACGAGTTTGGCGCGGATCAGTGGCCTGCGGCACCAGGTAATCGATCATTGCGGTGCACAGGGGTGGTGTTGAGCATTGTAGGTGGTTCGCTTCGGGCTTGTTCAGCTGGAACTCTTGCTAGCTAGAATTGTAGCTATGGCTGAAGGCAATATTGTAGTATAGAAACGCTCTTCTTCTTCATTCTTGAGTCTCTTTCCATGACAATCTATGAAAGCGTAACCACTTTGTCTAATAGGTGGATATAGTGGTGGTTTGGCTTAAATACAAAAAACTAGTTTTTTGGTTTTATTCTTACTCAAATTTTGTTTGCATTTGTTAGTTTTCGGTCAATTTTTTGTGGTTTCTGAGCTTGTCTCAACGAGAGGAATCTAAAAAGTATAAAATTATTAGCCAAACTTAAAGTTTTGTGAATAAAGAAGAAAAATAAACCGAAAAAACAGTTTTTTGCCATTATTTTTCGTCTTTATTGACAAAACTTTAAGTTTGGTTAATAATTTTATACTTTTTAGATTTCTCTCGTATAGACAAACCAAGAAATCACAAAAAATTGACCAAAAACTAACAAATGCAAAAAACATTTGAATAAAAACAAAACCCGAAAAACCAAAAAAACTAGTTGTGCAATAATGTCCCACCCTTTTTCTTCTTTCTTTCTTTCTTTCTTTCTTTCTTTATCCCTTCGGAACCCAGAGTGTCACCTTTTATGAGCACACTCTTCACTTCTGTTCCCATTCCCCCCCTTTCCTGGCCTTCTATTTGCTATTTTTCCTACCAAATGGAGAATAATTGTTGTGATCATGGTGTTTTGTTCCTTCCCCAGTTCCACGTATCGGTTCGCCACGTTCTTTTTTAACTGGTCTCTTGTATAGGGCAGGGTTTCTCAAGCTGTAGATACCATTTCATAGGGAAGACGTTAGGCGTACCAACTAACAATGGTGGCTCTCTCACCCAGTAATTTAGTGATTAATTGGTTCATAAGCAAACAGTTGTTGGAAAGTACCCCATAGGATGTGCAACGTGCCTGATACGCCACCGCCAAATCAAGTACCCCCGAGCCCCAGCACGGCCATAGTTGTCCAGCTTGGCACGCGAGCTGCCCCGGCCTCTTGGGTGTTCGGCCCACCAATCAGCGGAGCCACCGAGAGTGATCCAAGAGCTAAGCATAGAGTACCGTGGCCTCGGTACCCCTGGGGTCGGCGAATACTACACAAACCCATAATCGTCCAATCTTGGGTGTCGCGCCGAACACCAAGTGAATCGTACGTTCGGCGGGGGCGAGATACATCGATCTGCATTCAATTCTGCAGATCCTGAGATAGTGGCCCCTTTCGCTTTTTTTTATTATGCTAAGTGGAGCCTCTGCTGGCCCCTATAAACCTGGCCGCTATAGTCCTCGTTCGCCTTTTACTAAAAAATGTAATTAGCCCTCTCAAAAGCCTTCAAATCTTAATCCTAATTTTCTAGATTTTAGAATATATTTCAATTTAAGAAATTGTGAGAGAGTGGACGTGGGAGAGGGGTGGGGAGAGAGTGGACGTGGAGAGTGGGTGCAGTTTTTTCCACATGTCCCACACAAAAGAAACTAGGAAAAAAGGAAAAACCACTCCATGAACCCACCACTTCTACACCATCAACCCACGTTTCTATTTGCAAGTGGTGTCTAGCTCATGCGATAGAGTTCTTGGATACGCCACACTGCATCCCGGAATCGAGTCTCATTCCCCCTTCCCCATGTAATAGATTACGACTTACGAATGACCAAAAAACACCCACGTTTCTATTTGAATTTGAATGCAGTACGTGAAAAAAAAACCTAAATAAAAACTCCTATAACTACTGCTCGAGGGAAAAAAAATCACATTGATATTTCCCAAGTCCCAACTCAAGTATTGAAAGTCTCACATTTCTTTCATTTATTCCTTTTCTGAACCCACATTCTCCTTTTCCCAGCCACTCTTAACCTCTCAAACAGAAACACATGCTCTGCCAACCTCGACCATTGCATGCCGAAAACTCCATACAAAAGGCCGCTCATTTTATAGAGGGTAGGTTTCCATACGATTTGGGTTATTACCACCTTTTCATTTTATAGTACCCTCTGTTCTTTAAAAGAGCGCGTTATGATTTTAGATTAGTGTTTGCATAGTTTGTTTTATTGTCTTTAATTCTTTAGCAGTGCAATTGACTAAACTAGCATTGTGCTTGTTCTATGCACGGGACAATAAAAAAAGGAATGGCTTCACATTAATGTTTGTTTTTTTCCCGTGCTTCGAACAGGCACAATGCTAATTAACCCTATGATTATGTCACTACGCGGGCGCATTAGATCATGAGACATACACATAAGAATCTGAAAACCTATCCCACAACCTGGAAGGAAGCAAGCAAAAAAAATTTGCCCACTTTGATCCCCATAGTAACTTACTCCATATTAGTGGTTGGGGCACAAGCGATGCGTGTGCCCCGGCCTCTGGCTAGTCACACCTACATGGTCCGGTTTGGACCGGTTTTGTTGAAATCCGGGAACCAAACCATATCTAATGGTTCCAAATAATTAAGAACCATAACCAGACCGTTACACATATAAAACCAAACCACACCAAACCATTAGACTGGTCCGGTTTGGTTCGGTCTCCGATTTCAAACCATATTAGCATTCAAAATTTGCTAAAAAAAAATTGTCCACAAAATTTTTGCAAATCCTTCGTAAAACTACTACCATTAAACCAACGCACAAATAGATTAAGGAGTCCATCAGAAACTAAAGTAACTATTAAAATATCACTATTAATATAGATGGCAGATGCAACATTAAAACTTAAAACTAACAAAATTATTAAGCATGTGTTGGTATATAGGAGTGTATATATTATATTGTATTGTATAACGGACCGGTTTGGTTCAAACCACGGTTCCTAATTTTGAAACCAAGGACATCCGGTTTTCATTTTTTTAGAACCAAAATCAATCTATTAAACCATAGAACCAATCCAAATAGACCGGTTTGGTTTGGTCGGTCCGGTTTCACGGTTTTTTCGGTTTTCTTGTACACCTCACACCCTTCTCTTTTTCCCACACCCATTCTAATTTCTGCAAAGTACAATAAAACTAATCAGTTCTTCAAAAAAATAGGCATTCCACCTTCAATCAATCTGTCTACGAAATAATCTAAAAACATTAATTGAACTAAATACATATTGACATTCTAAGTAAGAAAGAAGAAACAAGTAAGAAGCCCACAAATCACCAAGAACAGCCAGTGGAAATAAATAATCACATTCTTAATTTAGTACAAATAATTTAGCAAAAAACCGTGTGCAAACCCAACAAGATTTTCGGAAAAAAATTAATAATGGTATGAGATTTATTCGGATGAATAAATCATATGAAAAACACATCAAAGTAAAAAATATGCTCGCAAACTTGAAAAAACAGGACTTGGGAGAGAAGACAGACAATGATGTTAGAAAAGGGAAAACAAATAATAATGACGTTAGAAAAGGGAAAACAAACACTAATGACGACTGACTAAATATACAGAGCAATGATACTGCATATGAATATACTGTAAAAATTAAAGCGTCAATTAAAAGTAGAGAATTGAAGATAGCTTCTAGGATTTTGTGCAAATGGGTGTTGATTATTAGAGTTACTTTATGAATCGAAGTGAAAGGGGATCAAAAGGTAAGGATGAAACCTTCAATGCCAAGGACAGCCATAATTATTTTGGGGATAACTTTGTAATAGGAAGGAGTAACTGCTGAGAATCTAGTACAGTAACTGCAAGAACTTAATATACATGGATAATGTGTCCTTGGCATTTTACTTTGTCCTCACCGTTAATGGTGCAAGGGTGAACTGAAGTGCAAATTTTTTTTTTTTTTTTTTGGGGCAGTTTGGGAAGAAGAAAAAGAAAAAAGAAAAAGCAAAAGAAATAACAGATATTATAGATGGTCCCCAAATGGAATCTCTGTTTGGAGAAGATCCAAAACTCACAATGAGGAGAGCTGCCTTCGGTTAATTCACCCTCCGTAGCTTGCAAATGTGCTATACCTGTTGTGTATAGTGGGCTACCTGCCATATGTAATTTACTTATTCGCCCTTAAAAATTCAAGAGTTTCTCCTGAGTTAGCCATTGTAGTTGATGGGTAATTTCGGAAATTGAAAATGTAAGCCAACCTCAAAAGGAGTCCACACCAAAGTGTTGCTCCCCCCTTTATATAGGAGTATTAGATTAGAGATAGAATAGATTGAAAAGAAGCCACAGGTTGAACCTCAATAAAGAGCCACAAAAAGCTAAACATATAACAGGCCAGCTAAAACAAGGACAATTTCTGAAAAGATTTCCAGCAAAATTCTACAGAATAATCCTAAAAATTGGACATCAACTTGCCGAAATAGAAATATACTCATCAGTATATACCCAATTAATTGGAGTTAGCTAAATGAATTACAAAATATGAAAAACAAAAACAACGCGGAAACTTCATTTTACAACAATTTGCCTGTAGATTCTGATATCCCTCGCAAAGATTACACATGTACTAAAAGGTTACAAAACCCAAAGCATATTCAACAGTAGCTGTTGGGTACACTAGAATCAAGTTTTCCAGACATCTCTAAAGAAAAAAAATCCTAACTTCAAGGGTCGGAGCACACTTCTCCCCATAGTTGCACAATTTGACCCGGGTATCGTATCCAAAAAGTTAGCCGAGTAGAGCAGAGTCTACAAGCCTAGCAAAAAATTAGTCGTCCAAATGTTACAGCAAAAACAGATTTCTACACTAGGAAAAATGCACAGAGGATCCATATTTCCTCAATGCCCTCAACTTTGCCAAATTGCCTAGCTCCTCCTTTTAACTCTTCATCTTAACTCCCGCCATTTTCTCCTCGAAATTTAAAGTTTTAGCTGCAGTTAGTAGCATGTCAACTCCACCAGAGTTATTTATCAATCCTTCACTCCCTTTCCGATCTATTTGAAGGTGGTTCTCAAATGCACCTTCTCCGTCTCCCCCCCTCTTTTTCAGTTTGCTTTGACGATTCTCATACGCCTTTTTCACCTTGCGTATTTGCTGAATTCCCACCTCACATTTTCTGCAAAACCATTTCCCTCGGGGAATCGAACTCCGTGGCGGCTGCATACAGTAAATATGATAGGCATGATCACACCCATCACACATAACAATATTTTCATCGTCACGATCAGTGAGGCAGCCTCTACACAAGCAAGAAGGGCAATACCAACGGGGACCACAGGAAACTCTTTGCTTGTTGGTCAAGCATTTCACATGGTAGTACTTATGAGGGCAAAATTGATGGTCACAAACCTTGAAGCGATCACTATAATCAACCTCATTCCTACAAACATTGCACCGCCGATCAGTTTTTCCATCTTGCAATAGTGGGACCCTGTGTTTAGAAAAACCATGTGAGTTCTCTTCAATTTCGTTGTCTCGATTTCTAGAGGCATTCAGTTTCTCACAAACTACACAATCATCATGGGGCGATTCGATGCCATTAGCGGTGCACTTAGCACAGTACCAACTCTTTAACGGAATTTCTTCTACAGCGGGCTCAATGCAGGAAACATGGTACATCTCTTCACATGAATCACAAACCAAACAGTCCCTTCCATTTGACGTTTCTCCACAGCGACGGCAAGGACAGACTTTGTTAGCACCACAAGCCTCTGTTTGTTCCGGTTTAGTCTGAGAGTCGGATTCTGCCACAGGAAACTGCTAGCAACAAAAATATTGGCAAATATATTTGTTCAGCGACAAGTCACCAGATCAAAAAGCAGGTTTCCAAAAGCAGGAGTAACAAATTCAAAAATGTCAGAAATGATTTAGGGCTCTCCACAGATATATAACAATTCCAAACAGCAAAAGCATTCTAATTAACGACGACCCCATACATGTCCAATTCTTCAGCAGAACTTAAACAGGTTGACACATAAAACAACATATCAGTGCTAATGAAAAGCCGGAGCCAGTTAAGGAGGTTAAAAACATTGGATATTTAATTTGAAAAACCAGCTCTAGACCAAGCTCAAGCTAAACCAAGTTCCAACTTCGGCAGAAAGCAAAACCATGAATATAATAAAGACCTTAATCACTAAAACATAAGGGAAATGATATTTTGTCTTCGGTATATTGCTTCCAATAAAACCCCTTAGAGGTCCCAAAATCATTCAATCTGATCCAACACTATGAATGTAACAGCTGGAGGAGAGAGTGAATCAGAGATATCAAGAGAGAGCACTGGGCCTCAGGGAGTTCCAAGGAACCTTCCCTTGGTCTATTATTAAGTTTGCTACTAAATATACACCTCAACATTGACATCATTTTCACATATTCATAAGCCACCAACTAATTGTACTGTGTACATATATACAGTTCAGAAGCACTATGCAGTATGCACCAAGTTTTCTACCAGAGGTAGAAACAATCAAATACGTACGGTTCAGATAATTATCCCCGAGCAATACATGACTTAATGCAGAAGTTAATCGCAGAGGAAAAGTTCCTCCTTAGAAAAAATCAAAGCAATCCATATAGCACAAATCCCATAAAGCAAGGACCTAAATGCTTGCAAAAAATAACAGCACCATCAGTAAGTACTTCATTGCTACCTGTTCCTGATAAGAAGTCCTTGACTTATCCGAAAGGCTCCTTCCAAGAGCAACCATTTCAGCACCAACTTTTTGAAGCTTTGTCCATAGCTGCCAAAAAAAATAAGGTTTAAAAAGTAAGCCACGAGAAATGTTTGCCTCACTATAAACTGTAAGAACAACAACATATTTTGATAGTAGTTGAAACTTGAAATTGACAAGCGAAATTGAAATCCAGCCAAGCCTTCATGCTCCCACAAAATCTTGTGATGTGACACATGCAAATTTGATTGTTTCTTGGCATCCCATCAAGATAAGCATATTGATGCTACAATGAGTTACTATGATGTGACACATGAAAATTTGATTGTTTCTTGGCATCCCATCAAGACAAGCATTTTGATGCTACAATGAGTTACAATGATGTGACACATGAAAATTTGATTGTTTCTTGGCATCCCATCAGGACAAGCATTTTGATGCTACAATGAGTTACTATGATGTGAAACAATAAAATTTGGCCAAAACAATCCCAGACATTGATACATCACTTCTCATGCTTTGCCCACCCCTCCAAAAAGGGAAAAAAAAAAAAAAAAGAACCAAGAAAGGTTCACAACACAGCAATAGAAGAAATGGCAATAGCAATGCAAGACTCTTTAGTTTGCAAAGCTTAGTCATTGAAACCTATCCAGACATTGGAAAAGGTTGCAGCTTATATTCATCAACTTTTTACTAAAGCAATGAATAGGCCAACCATCTGACAATCAAAAAGCCGGTTATTGGTTTCCTGATTGCAATGGTTAGACTTCGCAAAGAATTAAACATTAATATGCCATAAAGAACTCAAAGACAATAGAAACATCCAAACCAGAGTGTCATTTCGGAAAATCAACAATGAAATTGTTGCATAAACAGAAAATTATATCGTCACAAAAGAAAAGGAAAGAAAAAAACAAAAGAGAAAGCACACAAGTTAAACTTGACAAAAAATAATAATAAATCAGACGGGGAAACAAAAAAGACCACACAAACGAAGTTGTTGAAGATGCAATGAGAATGCAATATAAAAAAAATAAAAACACGAATACATGGAAGCGAAATTAAACAGTGGACCGCAGCTTAATGCAGAAAGTTTTGTACAACAAGATTAGACAAAACAAAGCATTAGCTGCAAAATAAATGATTAGTTGCTACACAGACACGCAGTACATCAAGGCGGCACCAAAACATAATCTTCAAATGTATACACTTGTATTAGTATGAGGGACCAGATTGAAGTTCACAAAGTTCAGGTGTTTTATCTGCAGAAGATTAGAAATCTAAGAAAGAATAACGACTCTCCAAAGTATTGTTCAACAATGAAAATAGAAAGGTAACAGAATCTCTTAAACAATGAGAATTCATATTAAAGGCATCATTAGCATAGCAAAATTGCTATTTCATAATAAAACATTTATTGAACCAAACAAAGGAGAAATTCGAAGAATGTTTTGAGTAGAACGGTGTTGAAGACTTGCATGTATAATCCCCAATTTTTTTGCATTGCACTACTGTAACAGAGCATATGTTCAACAACTAATCCAGCTTAATTGAGCGCAGGCACAAAGGAAAACAAGCAGATAACACTAATTACTTGGATGACAAAAAAGTACCTGTTGCATGTCTGAATGAAAAAACATAGGTGAACTTTCATAACCTCCCTCTTTCATCCTTGAGTTTATAAGACAAATGTCCAAAAAGCTATCAAACTTTATCCCTTGAAAATTTTCCATGAGCAGGCCACATAGTTCAGCAAACTTTTCTGATACAAGAATATCATAGAAAGCACGTCGACACATATCAGCGTTAGTATGGCTTGGTTCACTTATTGATCCATTGGACATTAGATTCACATTCCTTCTCATCACATCATGGGTTCCATTAGCAACCCACCCTGTATGAGAACTTTTGAGGTTGCCATCACCAGAATGGAATGATGCCTGCAAACCAGATTGAGTTAGGCAATATGCTTTCATTTCCGAGATAAACAACAGAGCGAGGAAGAACTAAAATAAGAAGATGTAGCCACAAGCCTAAATCCATACCAAGGAATTTTCACAACAGTATGTACCTTATCTGCACTTATGCAACTGCTTTTTGAATGAGACAGGAGTGCCTGTTGGATGCATCCACGTAAACCACCTTCACTGTTGTGCAGGGACTGATACATTTGTTCCAGAACATGTTTTGTCCAACGATTCAGTGGGCAATCATCCGCACTCATAGCACTGTGAGAGACCATCCTAGGACCACTAAACTGCTCAAGAGAACTATCATGTTGAACACCTTGGATGGTTTCTTCTATTGACTACAGAAAGCCAACTAACCCCGATATAGCTCACAGATAGAAAATTATAAGAGAAGAATTCCACAAAATAGAACACTCACAATCAATACAAAGGTTTTTGTCACAAACACTGAAACAAACAGTAATAAGGCCTAGTAGGCATTTTTTATTCCAAGTTCTCTAGATAAAGGCACCAGAAACATTTCATTACTCTATTTTCATCAAATTTTACAACTTAAAACTCTTTTTCCTGCAGGTTTTACTTTGAGCATTCATTTCACAAGGATTTGCTAATACTCTCTTTGTCCCAATTTGTTTGCTCACTTTGAAAATCCGTGCCATTTTTAAACATTTATAACTTTATATTTGTAGTGTTTTTTTAAGTTTTTGAAAATCTTGTCTTATAGAACTAATTGAGATCAATCAAATAAGATCTATATTGCATATAAAATACATTATAGATTGAAAATAAGAGTTTTAAAAAGGCAGACATAACCGTAGTGAGCAAACAAATTGGGACGGAGGGAGTATCTTTTATGATATACTGTTTCAAATATCTTTCATAATGTTACTGTTTCAACTATCCCACCCTATGGAAAAGAGACTGCACATAACAATATGAGGCAGACAAAACACACAAAAGACAAGGAGTATACGGCATCAGTTCACCTCTCTCTAAGGGTGCTTCTGTTAAGTGGTAATGTTTCCATTTTCCAGTTCTTTTTTGCTGTCAAAAACTGAAAATTGAACTCTCTTTCTTTTTGTTGAATACAGAAAAAACCAGTATTCTGTAATGAATTGTGCCGAAACTGAACAAACTAGAAAACAAAACGAAGTTAAACATACTGTGATAACATAACTTTGGTAACACCACAACAACATCAGCTGCCACTCATTATAGACATCCAGAACCGGCAGTGCAAACCCCAACCACCAATCACTTCATTCATGGGAACAACAAGTAACATCCTTCTATCGAACTCCCAATTCTAAACTCAGTTCCACAGAGAGTAAATATTAACCCAAAGCTCAATCTTCCATCAGAGCTATATATATACACTCTATAAGCAAGAAGACTCAATGTGTAACTAATTAGAGCATTTCACAGGACACCAGTAAAAGCCAATTGTGTATGGGGGTGGGGGAGGAGAGAGAGAGACGGAGCCTCTTAAGGGCACTGGCCTCTAAGCAAGTTTCCAGTGGAGAAGCTCTGCCAAGAATCTGTATCTTAAGTTCTTAACTGATTGCGGTATAGCTCCATTCAAAATCTGAATCTGAACTGAATCAGGGTTGCAAACGGCTCATATTTTCACTTAATAGTATGAATTGGAGTCCTATCAATGAGAGGTAATCAGAAAATCATATTAAGATAAAAACTCGAGGGCTTTCGAGTACCAATCCTCAAGCAGCACGCCAAGGGGGGAGAGAGAGATGCTTGGATTTTTGCAGATGAGAGGCTTTTGTATAGGGTCCGCAGAGAGAAGGTTGGGAGATTGGCAAGTCAAGGGGAGGTGAGTTCCGTCAACATACAAAAATTTGGGAGCCACCGAGTATTAATGTGGATTTGGCTCTGATAGGTCTCTACAATTCCAACACCTGTCAAGCCCCTTGCCGGTTTTGGTTTCTTAAAGAGGAGAAAACATTTTTCCCTGTTTTGTGACTTTCTGAAAACTTAGTAAAGTTGAACAGAGTTGTAGATTTGTTTGTGCATGATGTGAAGAGCAACAGTTTCAGCAGTTTGGTTATGATATGCTCTTTGGCAACAACAGTATATAATCTATGATGAAGAGGAACCAGCGAATTTTTCAGAACAAGGCTGAGTCAAGGGACCAGACTATTAGCAAGACAATTAATAACATCAGAGGATATTTGCGTTCCAAGAGAATGGTGGAACCATCCCAGAAGCATAGAGCCTTATATGCTAAGATTACGGTCTGTCTAGTAGAGTTAAGAGATCAGTTTACTAGTCTGTTTTCCTGTTTTCGCCTTTGCTTGCTCCTCTTGCTTTCAGAATTGGTCTTCGCTTGAAGGTGTTGCTGAGTGTTGGGTGATCATGTATCCTGCCTAGTTTTTTAGGTTTTGGTTTTATTTTGGGCTCTCATCTACCTTGCATAGTAGTATGTTTTGTGCTTTGGATTGTTTTCTGCATAGTTTGTTTTAGGCCACAGCTGTATTCCAGGGGTAGGCCTCTGCAACGTTGTCTTTTTTGTTTGAGATTTTAATGAAAGTTGACACTATCAACAAAAAAGAGTCACGATTACCCATCAAAAAAAATTAAAAATAGTTAACAAACACAACATGGATAAATAGACTATTAATGTACACTATTAATACGGGATAATGAAACCAATGCTGAATTAGGTTTTCAGTTGTCCCAATTAGATGAACTAGACAATGCTCAGGCTAAGCAAAAAAAGATGTACTTTTCGCCACTCCCCTATCTATGGAATAGAAGTTTCTGAACCTATATCATGAAAACAGGGGGCAAAAGGGATGGGATTCAGGAAACATGCTAGAACCTATATCATTCTGAATGTCCAACAAGTTCCATTCTGAACAAATGAAATGGAAAATGCCAAGGTTACGACTAAATAGTTTTCTATGGACCTAGATGTGTTGCATCAGTTTACATATCTAATACATCAATTCCCAATGTAAATACACACACAAAAAATAGGGTCCTGGATATCAGGATGATTTTAATTTTTAGTTTATACATTTCAGTTTCCTATTCAACTCAACTCAAAACAAATCCTACATCTTCTGATTTACAGTTACAAAAAACATAACTACTCGAGATACCAACAATAAATAATGGAGTAAAGAATTTAATGATGAAGTCCAAGGCAACCAAAAATTGGAAGTCATCTCACAAAAGGACATGGTTTGGTTTTATTCGAAAAAGTTAACGAACCTTATCAGGGAGTCGGCTGACTGAATCTGCAGAAACCTTCCCATCCTCAGGCAGTTTAATCTCCAAACTAGCCATCTTAGTACACCTTCGCCTCTTGTATGTACGCAAACCCTCACAGGATGACCCTGCAGAATTCCCATCACCAACAGCCCAAGTTTCAATTTCAATTTTAACCCCATTTCCTGCATCAACAGCACCATTTTCAGCTTCAGTTGCAGACCCATTCACTGCATTATCAGCCCCGTTTCCAACTTCAATTGGTTCATTTTCCACATCAATTGCCAACCCACTATTCACTGCATCAAAAGCCCCATTTTCAGCTTCAGTAGCAAACCCGTTCGCTGCTTTATCAGCCCCATTTTCAACTTCAATTGGGTCATTTTCCATGTCAGTTGCCAACCCATTATTAACTGCATCAACAGCCCCATTTTCAACTTTAATTGGGTCATTTTCCATGTCAGTTGACAACCTATTCACTGCATCAACAGCCCTATTTACAACTTCAAAAGCTGGCCCTTTCACCGAATCAACAGCCCCATTTTCTACTTCAAGTGAGTCATTTTTCACTGCCATTGCCAAACCATTCACTGAATCGACAGCCCCATTTTCAACTTCAATGGCTGACCCTTTCACTGCACCAATGGCCCTCTTTTCAACTTCAATTTGGTCAGTTTCCACTACCATTGCTGACCCATTTATTCCATCAACTGCAAACCCACTCACACCACCACCATTACTCTCTCTCTCCTCATCAACCATATCTTCACTTCAACAAACAAAGACCCTAAATTCCCAATTTCTGAGCATGAAATTAGGGTTCCAAAACGAAACCCAACCTAAAACATCCAAAGCCCCAATCTTTCTACAAATAGACAAATACCCAGTTCACCAAATCGACTAAAGAACCACAATTTCACCACAAATACAATTCTCGAAACAAACGCTGCAAGATTCAGTTCGAGAAAAACATTACTCGTTGCGTACATGCATACGCATATGTAGGCCAATACACACCCGTTATCTATATCTATTGCCTTATATTAACAGTAATAGAAAGAGGGACGGGGCTTACTTGAGTTGGGAAGACGAGACGACGGGGAAATTGGAGCCCTAGAACCGCAACGATTTCTCAGAGAGTGAGAGAGAAACTGCTAATCCGAGTATCTTTTAAAATTTTGAATCCGGAGAGTCTTTTTGCGGTGCATTATTTTCGGGTAACAGACTTATATATTAAAATAATACTCCGGTGACTGATTTACGTTTTTAATAGAGGGGGCCTGACAGGAAACCGGGTACTGGGAATCGACGGTGGGCTGCTCTCTTGGTTCGGTACGTGGGCGATTGACAGTTGGCAGTTCTCCGCAAAGCGACGGCCTAAAGTGTTTCGAGTTGTGTCGTGAGCAATTGAGCATCGCAAGAGGAATAAAAAATGGATACGCAACTCGTGACTAAAAACAATAATACTCCTACAACAGGTACGTAAACCATTTTTGGAAAAAATTTTGATACAGAATGGGCACTGCGTGACCGAACCTATATGGAAAGAAGGCGTGTTGTGAATTCATCGGCCGATTGATCATGTTTCGGAAGGCCTAGATACATTCGGCAATTTTAAAAAATCAAAACACATCTGGATCGTCCAAAATATGATCGGATGGCTGATGCGCACCCCCAGGATTTCACCTATGTGATACCCGAACGTTCTATTTGGGCCATCAAAAAGTGTATTGTACGACTCAGATCAAAACCCTCTCTCTCCTCCTCTCTCCCCCCTTTCTCTCTCATGTTTCTCTCTCCATAATCTGGATCATCTAAAATCGAAATAAACTACTTAAATCGCACGTGCTGATACCATGTGGTACCATCAACACTAAAAAATTGCTCCATTTCTTGTCGGAAAATTTTAAAATCAGTCCAGTGGGATATTGTTAAATTTAAAAAGTAGATTGAAATATATAAAAAAAATGTATGAAAATATATTAAAAAGTGTAAAACGTATAGTGTGTATTTTTTTTATTTTTTGTTGCCTTCTTCTGACAATAGAAGTACCCTTTTTTGGAACACCACTTTGAGGGACACATTTTGGAACTCCACACTAATTATTGTAATTGTACAATTTATTTTATGGAAAAAGTATGTTAATTATTATCAACAATGTTATTTGCAGGGAAAAGATTTGTAGGAAATCACGCAAGGGAGGCCCTACGAGGCTCAGTATGGATCCCGAATGGCTAATCTGAGCCGCTCAAGAATTTTGAGAACATATTTTGAGTGGACCGCTAAAAACCAACTCCATCTAATATGTGTAGATGCACAATCAAAACTTTCATTTTTTCTTTTTTCATCCGAGCCATTTAAAAATGAAAATGTGGATCAAGCATCCACAACTGGTTTCTCGCAAGCCCACTCGAAATGTGTTTTTAAAATTTTTCAGCAACTCAGATCAGCCGTTCGGTATCCGTACTCGGCTCCATAGGGCCTTCCTTGCGTGATTCCCTACAAATCTGCCTTGCACATATCCTTTTTGATATCGTTAAAAATATTCACCAATTCATTTAGATTTTTCCTAGCAAATTCCAAGACGAAAATCGATCAAGCTACTAGAGTATATTTTAAACAAATTGAATAGTTTTGAACGTTTGTGTGGGACTCTAGAATGAGTTTTACACAAGGTGGTGTACATTTAATGTACACCAAATTGTGTACCCATAGTTTTTTTTTTTAATGGGTAATTGGGTACTCAACATGGTGAAAAAGTAGTTGGTGGTCTTGGGCACTATCACACAATGACCTAGCACCCTTCTCCACCACACATTTCTATGGAGGCATAAGACTGTAAATGAACAAAGTTGTTTGTGCAACTTGGTAAAGTCTTGTTTGAGTTCGATTCGTCTACTAAACGAACCAAATTTAAATCTCAATTCTAACCTCGTTTAATAAATAAGTCAAACTTGAATCTGACAATATATGGTTTAGTTAGGCTTGCGAAACTGGAGTATATGTATATATCATGAACATTCCATATAAAATTTTGTATATTTATAAATTGTATAACTTATACCTCAAGCTTCTAATACGGGATCCCGGATTAGAGGTTTTGGGGTGTTTTTTTTTGTTTTGCAAATTATTTTTGGAAAATTCGTTTTGCAAAAAATTGCTTGGATCAAGCTCTTCCCAGTATTTTTTTTTTTGAGATTTCTCGCATAGACCCTTGAAAACACCTTTTGAACACATTGGACGGCTCGGATCGTCAAAAAAATGCTCGGATCTAGGAGGTCCGGAGGTCTTGATCCCGGACTAGAAGTGGATCCATAACTTATATATGCAATGAATTATATATGTACACAAGAAAATTTTCATAGCTTACATGTATAAACATTTTTGCATATATTTTCATAGAAGAAAGGCTGCAATACACATCCCATATTTAGGTGTGTGTCATGTGCATCGCTAAAAATGTTACAAATCTTACCTCTCATGAATAAAAAGTTATGAAATGCAAAAATGTTACAAATCACATTGTTGAAAAGTTATGAAACACTAAAAAAGGTTACAATTAGCGATGATGTGGCAGAATATGGACCATACAATGGTTACATATGATAATAACCATTCCCTCATAGTTTTATATATCTAGTGAACTTATTTATGTACTTAAATTATAAAATCTTATTTGCAACTCTAGACCTTCATAAGAGCTTAAATACATGTATTGTTTTTGCACATTAACAATTTAAAGCTCATGAACGAGTTTGAGTTTGGACAATGCTAGGTGTATAGACGCCTATGAACAAAAAATGTACAGAGCCGTTGGGGGACCCACTTGTGGGTCCCACACAAAAGATCCGAACCGTTCATTCATCTTAGAATAATTTTTCAAGGGGCCCCACAAGAAATCATCTTGATCCAACATTTGCAAGTGGTTGAATGAAACGAGGGGGATTCGGATCAACCACTTGCAAATGTCGGATCAAGATAATTTCTCGCGGAGCCCCTTGAAAAATTATTCTAAGATTAATGAATGGTTCGGATCTTTCATGTGGAACCCACAAGTGGGTCCCCCAAAGGCTCTGTACATTTTCTGTACAAAATGCTTTTGTACCCTTAGGTTTATCGTTTGAGTTTAAATCAAACCCAGACAAGCTCAGCTCGCTAAATTTCCATTAAGCTTGAGCTCGCTAGAAACCATTAAGCTTGATCTTGAGCTCGCTAGAAACCTTAGCAAACAAATCTAAACATTGTAAAAGTCAACTAGATTCAACTCGTTTGTAGCCCTAAGGACCAATATTAAGTGTATGGACCCTGGAGAAATTTGTGGTTTAGAAGAGTGTTGGAGTACCATGTAGCAGTGCACCAAGACCATTGAATAATTCCTCAAACATGGGACTACGAATAGTGTACTGAAGGTGTCTGGGGCTTGCTTCAAGGTTTGACATACATAATCTGAGTTATTTATTATTTTTAAAATACTATTTTGAGTGGCCCTAAAAAAATCAGTTTAATCTTATTAGTGAAGCATCATCATCCAATCTTGTTGCTCAAAATGATTTGGGGTAGCCCATAATGTTGTGAGAGGTCTTGTTTTCTCTACATGAGAGTCTAGGCCGCCTTTGTGGCTTCCATCTTCTCTTCAAAGGGATGGCTACATTTTTCTGTTTCTTATTAATAATAAAATTGGGTTATATCAATTGAAAAAAAAGAAGCATTAGTGGCCATCACAAGACAAGGTGAGATTCAATTTACTCGAATTAAAAGTCATGCTTGCCACAAACCGTAAGGGAAAACTCAAAATTTTCCACTGGATGGGTGTCACTAGCAAATTTAGGGGTCCAGTCAAGCCGAGTCGAGCTTTGTAAAGCTCAAGTTTGGCTCTTTTGTTAATGAGCCGAGCCAAGGTAATTTATTTAACAATCCTCTTTAAACGAAGTCGAACCGAGTTTTTACGAGCCGAGCTTTACCGAGATTGTTTACTAACAAGCCCATAACTTTGAGCTCGAGCTCAATTATTAGCCGAGTTGAGCCTTAACGAGCTGAACCATGAGCTGCTCTTAAGCAGCTCAATTCGTTTGCAGTCCTATGCATAATTTCTTTCCTTGTTGCATTCGATTCTCTAGAAAGGATAACAATAAGAAATGAGAATAACTTATTCACAGACGTTTTGTAAACAACAGGTTTATAGCCAACAAATGAGAATCCGCTACGTCATAAAAATGTGAGACCAACAAATTTTCCCAAGCACCCGCATGGGTATGATCACGCCCTCTCAAAATGCATCTCTCTCTCTCTCTCTCTCTCTCTCTCTCTCTCTCTCTCTCTCTTTCAAGCTCCCTTTCTCTCTTATAACCCTAACCAATAACAACCATCCGCCACCACCTTCTCCACTTATTCCACAGACCTCTAACACTAGCATCACCAATTGAACGCCAAAAATGAAAAACCAATCATAATTAGAATCGACTTAATTGTAATCAATAGAAGGGATTTCGGGTGATATAAGGGAAGAGAGAGAGAACGCCCCCTACACTCTTCGGTTGAATTCAAACCCAATAGCTACAACAAATAGGGACACACCCTGCCCAGTAGATCTCTAATTTATTATTCTTATGGTTCTTCCAGTTCTTCAACTTCTCTATCTTCATCTCACTACAACAAAAAGTAACTATGGCGACAAAAGCTGGCGAGGAAATTCAAATTTCGTCGCCAAATGGGTCTTTATGGTGAGGAAATTGATTTCGACGGCAAAGAGTACACTATGTTGATGAAATCATCTTTCCTAGCCCAAAAACTAAGATTTGGCGAGGAAATGAACATTTCCTTGCTAAAAGGCTACCATTTGGCGACGAAATTTGAATTTCATCACCAAACATCAAAGATTGGCGACGAAATTATCTTTCCCCGCCAAAAAAGCTAACATTGAAAACAAAATTATATTTCTTCGTCAAAAAGCTAAGATTTGGCGAGAAAATGCATATTTCCTCGCTAAAGGGTACCTATTTGGCGACGAAATTATCTTTCCTCGCAAAAAAGCTAAGATTTGGTGAGAAAATGCTAGTTTCCTCGCCTATTGTTCAGAATAGGCGAGTAAATTTTGCTTCGTCACAAAATGTTAATGTTAGGTGACAAAATATTTCCACGCCTTTTCTAGGACTATTTAGATTTTGATATAGATGTGTTGTATTATCCCAATGGTAAGATATAATTAACAACTTTAGAAGCTCACTAATATTATAAGACATTATTATTTTTTTAAATTTTCTAGTAATGATAAAAATGAAACTATTTTTCTCTCTAGTTCTCCTCATTCATTTTTTCATTAGAAATGGGGAATGATAATGCCAAAACCCAAATTGTTGGTGTCAAAACATTAATTTCAAGTTATCATTGAATGACTTAGATGCCCTCTTCTACACCCATAACTTTTCACCATCATTTTACTTTACAAAACTACCCCGAATCTATTTTTCTTACCATGTTTTTTATTTTTTCATATCGATCCACTTGCTCTTAATAAAAACTTACACCGCACTAATATTAAAAGGTAAGAGTACTCATGACCAAAAAGTGACATTGTAATCAACCCAAATCCAATAATCATCAATAATTTCAACAAATTCAACAACTCCAGGCACATAATCATCAATAATTGAAACATAAATTCCAAAAGTTCTAAGATGTGATAAACAAATAATAATAATAACTCCAGATACATAATCATCAACTTCAGTATCCTAAAAAAAACTCATCACGCATCTTGGGACTGAAGCCATCATTGTTGCCTGAAAATCAAAAAGTGATCGAAAAGAGAAGTTATAAAATTGAGTTATGAAATTACGACCAAAAAAAAAAGAGAAAAGAAAAGCTAATAATTCCAAAGATTATGTAGAGAATACAATAGTCAAAAGCAAAATGTACCTTCAGTAGTTGAGATGATTAAACAATAGGCGCATAGGAGCCCACCTGAGCTCTCGAGGAAAATGGTTGAAGCTTCGAATGGTTGAAGAGAACTCAAAAGACTCATAAAAGAGTTTTTTTATGCTAGTTTATCAAACGATGTACTTTTTAAGTTAACAAGTTTTCAATTTTCTTTTATAGTGAATGAAATTTACAAAATCAAAGAATTCTTGAAGACATTAATATTTTCATAAAGGTTATTATTTGAATAAATTAAAATACTTTAAAGAAATCGTAACAATAATATGAACTGAAAAGAAAGGACCGGGCATGGATCTCGAGTTTGCAGTTGAAAGATTTGTATTTTGAAATTAGAGAGTTCATGCACAAAGATCTTAAAAGTGGAGATAAATAAAATAATAGAAAAAAATTGACATTGATGGTTGAATCGAAGAGTGGCGCAATGGATAGGTGTATAGACTTGCAAAGGCAGGGTCGCATGTTCGAGCTTAGGCTAGAAAATAAAAACTTCAGTAAAAACAAAAAACAATAAAAAGATTTAAGAAAAAGTTTTAAAAAAATTACAAAGAGACTAAAATTAGACAAGAAGATTTTTTTAAAAAAATAGAGAGGTGAAAAGAAATAAAAATGGTTTCTATAATAAAGGTTGTAGAACTTTGCATTGAAAAGGAAGTTGGTGTGGTGGAAGGGTCGGGTAAAAACAAGTAACAATAAGAGATTTAAGAAAAAGTTTAAAGAAACACTACAAAGGGACTAAAATTAGATATAAAGATTTTTTTTTTGAAAAAAATAGAGGTGAAAACAAGTACAAAAGGTTTATATATTAAAAGTTGAACAATTTTGCATGAAAAAGAAAGTTGGTGTGGGGGAAGGGTGGAGTGTTATTGTAGGGAAGGTTGCCGGTTCGATTCCTAGCGGAAGCGAAGGAGCTAGGTAATGAATTAAGACTTTTTAGTTTCAGGGGTTTTAGGCAAGGAAAAACAAATTTCGTCGCTAGTTGTTCTGAGTAGGCGAGGAACAATTTACTCGGCAAGGAAAACAACATTTCGTCACCAAATGGTCAAAATAGGCGAGGAAATATATTTTTCCTTGCTAAGATTCCTTCTGTGATGACCTTTAGTCGAGGAAAAAGGGTGACAAATTTTTTCCTCGCCAATCGAAATTCGATGTTTTAGAGACGAAACTGATTCGTCGCGATATGTAAATTTTGTTGTAGTGTCTCCAATTGCAAGTAAGTTTTTAGTCAATTGCCTCACAATTAACTGGGTTCTGAGGAGGTAAAATTAGTGATGAGGTTAATTGGGTTTGGATGAGGCAAAATTCGTTTTTCATTTAATGTGATCTAACAAAAAAAGAGACAAAGACAGCGAGAGGGAACGAAGACATAGAATGTGAAATTTTTTGATTTAGCTAATTCATCGATCACCATTATTTTGTAGTGGAGTTGTGTGTGTGTGTGTGTGAGAGAGAGAGAGAGAGAGAGAGAGAGATCAGGGAAATCGGGGAAGGAAGACAAACCAGATTTGTTCATCCAGAGAGAAAAGATATGATCGGGTGTTTCTAAGAAAGGCTTATTTATCTTTTTGGTCCCCAAAGTATTTTTCACGTCTCATTTTCACCCCTAATGTATCAATTGCTAACATTTAGTCCCCAACGTTTCAATTTTGTGCCAATCAAGTCCTCATGACTAACTCTGTTAGCCCCATCCATTAAAAATGAGGGGCATTCTTGTAATTTCCCCCCCCCCCAAATTTCTATCCAAAAAAGGAAGAAGAAGAAAGGAAACCTCGAGCCGGTAGCGATGGCAGCCACCACGATGGTCGCCGGCTGCCCCCACCATCCTTCTCCTCTCTTTTTCTTCCTCCCTTGCCCATAACCTCTATTGTAACTTCAGGATTTACAAGAAATTCAACCACCCAAAATTTTTTAAAAAATGAAAAAAAAAGAAAAAAGAAAGAAAGAAAAGGAAAAGCTTAGGGCGGCTGCCATGGCTGCCAATCCAAATCTTATTTATGGCTCCATTCAAGACAGTTATTTTTGTCCCCCTAAATTCATGGTTGGTGATTCCTCTCTCTCTCTCTCTCTCTCTCTCTCTCTCTCTCTCTCTCTCTCTCTCTCTCTCTCTCTCTCTCTCCCCACCTGCTTCTGATTTTCGGATTCATCCCTTCTCTTCTCAAGGTACCTCTACTCTCTTTCATATTTATATCGTCAATCCAATTTAAATTTTGGGTTTTGTTTCTTTCATCAATCCAATTGAAATGATAATGTGTTTGTCTGTGAAAGTTGAGTATTGGCTAAGATGGTTTGTGGGTCTGATTTTCTCCTTGCCAAATACCCTAACGCATGCCTTTGGCCATTCCAGTGGCTGATTTCAGTGATTTGTCTCATGGGTTTCCATAATTTCAATTCCAGAAGCCACTACCGCAATACATAATTAATTTTAGGATTTGTGAGAACTTCTGTGAGGAATAAGTGTAAATCGAAAACCAAAGAGGGGAAATGTAAGGACCTAAATGAAATAACTTTAGGATTTTTGAATTACGGCCATGGCTAGTGGGTGGTGTAGGGGAGGGAAAAAAAGAGAGGAGGAGGATGGTGCCACCACCATGGTTGCTGGCTGCCACGCCAAGGTTTCTCTCTTCTTTTTGTTAATATATATACTGAGACAGAAATTTGAGGTGGGGCAAAATGACAATAATGCCCCTTGTTTTTCTGGATGGGACTGAATCGGCTGACGGAGTTAGTTTTGAGGATTTGATCAATACAATATTGAAACGTTAGGGGCTAAATGTTAACAATTGATACATTGGGGTCGAATATGAGACGTGAACAATACTTTGGGGACCAAAATGATAAATAAGCCTTCCTAAAAAGCTCACATTTTTATGACGTGGTGAATTCGATTTGTTGGGCTGTAAACATGTTATTTACAAAACTTACAAAACATCTAAGGCCATCCGTAGTGGTGGAGTTAAAAATATGTTGTTATATGACACGAAAGTATAAAAAGTGGGTCTCATTTATGTGTTGTTATGACGAAATATGTTGTTAAGTTAAAAGGTGTTATAGTAGTGTTGTTAAAGTGTAAAAAGTACACAAATATGGTATGTATGGAGTACCTTTTTCTGTCCCCCCCTCTCTCTTTCTCTCCCCTACTTTTTTCCAGCATTGCCGATTCTCTCTCCTGTGTCAGAGGGTTAGGAAATTTTTTTCTCCTTTTCTCTCTCTCTCTCTCTCTCTCTCCTCTCTTATCTCTTTTCTTTGTAGCTACGGCAGGTGTGCCAGTTAACATCTGGACTAATTTTTTTCTAACTCTTACACAAGTTAGCTATACCACTATGTACCGAAAACAAAATATTTTGTTGCTAACTATTAGTTTCTTACGCTCATCTGCCTTTTAACTCCACCACTACAGATGGCCTAATACACACTGGGAATTTGTGAAGAGATCAATAGGAAAAGACGAAGATAAATATATAATGGCAAATCATACAAAAAATTTGTTAGATTTTAGCGTAACAAATCTTTGTTAATCGATACGGCGTGGGCAATAAGAGCAATTTCTAGTACGTTAATGTACTTGAATATTTTAATATAACCAATAAATTTATTATAGTGTTACAGTAAAATTACTTAAAATTTTCATTAATTAAATATATATTTGTCGGATCAACTTCTTAGAATGCAAATTTTTCACCCCACATTTTTGTGCAAACACACCACTTTCCATTAATTATAAGAGGAAGTTACATATATAGTCACCAATATGTTTACCAGCAAAAATGAATAACTAACACCGGTTAAGTTTACTAATTTATGTGCCCACTAAGGTATATTTCTAGATCCGTCCATATGTGCAACGCCTCTATATACATATAGTATCGTAGATTGACGCTCGCCCTCTAGTTTATGTTAGGGTAGAACATATATAATCTGTTGGAAAAATACAGCGGCAATCACAAAATTCCAAAGAACAATTTCTTGATATAACCGTAAATACAATTTACATGGAAATTGCAGAAATAGAAACGAGGAAATTAGAGATACAAACAGTGCCGAGTTGTGTGAAACCACACTCTCCTTAACAAAGATGCGCCGCCTACCATGAGTGTTGTAGGATGCAAACCGCTGCTTCGTCCCCCAGGATAAAAACAATTAACCACTAACCACCGCCGGTAATTTCGCGAATTTACTGTAGAAATTCTCTCTCTCAAAGATGATTTTCTGGAGCATGAAAGTGACACATTTCTTGATCCAGAAGCAAAGGCAAGGCTGCCTTCTTTATAGGTGAAGGAGAAGCCTCGAGAATTGAATAAGGGAGCCAACCCATTCAATAGAGCCATTCAAAACACAATTGAATTCTGCAACATATAACTCCCAACATGAATACCTGTCATTAACCTCAATTCATGAGGGGTATTAACCACTTTTCAATTTGGAAATTAAACACTTCGGCCCAAATTCATTGAACCCTGGTAGATTGTTTGGTTCTTTCATCGCACCCTCCTAAACGCCCTTTAAATTCATCCAAATTTAAAGAAAATTCCAACATAATCAACTCTGATCAGATTTCAAAAGAAACCATTCATGTTGTGAATCATTCTTTGAAATTTGGAACACATGGGTACCTTCGGCTATATTTTGTTCAGACTATTCACCACATTCTTTACTCATTCTGTCGAATTACAAGAATTATTCTAGTAAACATTCACGCCTTTTAATATGTGGTCAATAGTGGAGATCTACCAATTGTCTCTCTTACCTGTTTGGTTTTTATATTTTTTTTTTACTTGTTTTATCTCTGTTTGTTAGACTAAAAGAGTAAGATATGTTCAGAAGCGGATCCGGGTTTTAAATTAGGCAATGACAAATCTTTTATTTATTTATTTTTAAATACCGTATACATTCTTTAACCAAAGTAAACATTTATTTTGGCTGAATTTTTTTTTTTTGAGCTATATTATCTGCTTATTCACCAATTTAAGGGAGATTTTATTTACTCTTTGGTTATGTAAAAATAAATTATATGGAAAAAATAAAATAGTACAGCTGCTCTTGAATGCATTGACTTAATTTTTGAATATTTGAGCGAACCCCCTCAACATATAGCATAGCCGCCCTTTGATGTGTTGGCTTAATTTTTCCATATTTTGATTAAATGAGTTGAATTTTTGAGTAATCCATCCTTGTCTAATTCAACTGTAACTCATACAATCAAAATTGAAGACATTATCTTATCAACTTTGAACTCCTACTTTTTCTTTAGCTCATTTTTTTTGTATTGAAGAAATCATGTGGGCTTCATTTTTAATAATTCATTTTTGACTTCTTCCTCAATCTGTTATTCCAAATCCAAATTAATGGATGCTCCACTATAAATAGTTCCCCAACATTAGTACTTACTTGGATTTGCGATGGAGATCATCAGCCCGTTGGCACTTTCAAATACTGTTTGCCAATGGCAGACAAACCCTTTGTTTAAATCAGTACGTTATTTTGTTTGTTTCTACTATGTTATTTTCCTCTATGATCCCTATGCATGATTGTTGTGAAATTAGTGCACTGCCACGTGGTGTTTGGATCACTCTAACACCACACATTCTTGTTTGACCCACAACTCATGAAAACGGGCAGTGATAAAGTAATCCGTAACACTGTGGTTGTGCGCTATGGGACTACTAAATAATTACTCGTATTTGTATGAGATATTTTGTTTCTCTCTCCTAATTTTAAATTCTTAATGAGGTTATTTAATTGTTCCCTTTACGTTCCCTGTGTGTATTTGTCATGAAATTAATTGGTGATTTTGGAGTACCGCCACGTGATGCTCTGAATCACTCTAACACCACACATTCTTCCACAACCAAGTGTACAAACCTCACGTAAATTTACAGTGTTAAGTAATCCGTAGTACCACATTAATTGTGCTCCGTGATTACTGAATAATTACTGGGGTTTTACGTGTCTTAAGACCTCCCCATAAAGTAGATAATCCATTTTCAAACTGGTACATCATTCATAGGACAACTTCTAACCTTTTTCACTAGAAAAGGACGAATATTCTTTTGTCACTATGTTGTTCATTAGACTTGTGTTTTTGAGATTCTTTTGCACACGGTCGCCCTTGCTGCTAGTATCATAGTAATTTGATTTACGAAAGAAAAATCCAAGTAATAATTGTGAAGTATCATCTAATTGGTTGTTAACCCATTTTATAATCTGAATTACTACCATTTTATGACTGTATTTGACTTCCTGTAGTCTTTTTCGCTTGGATAAAAAGAATTTGTATTTCTTCCTTTGGTTTCCATTAGAGACATTTAAAAAGTAACTTCTTTGCTAAAAAGTTTTTAACAAAAAGTTTAAAATAACTACAAATAAAATTTTTGCTTACCCTTTTTTTTATTTTTCTTTTTTAAATTGTTTGTTATTCTATAATTCTGCTCTACAATGTAAAATAATTTTGAAAAATAAATAGTGCTACAGACACAAAAATTTAGACATGTGTGTCAAGAGTTATTTGATGCACATGAACTCTACCAGATGTACGTGGGACCTATGTGCATGAAACAACTAAAATACATACTCCTATATATATATATATATATATATATATATATAGGAATTTGTTTCTATTTACAATTTTTTTGGAAAACGAAATAAAATTAAGGGTATAAAATTGAATTTAAAACATGGAAGTAGCTGTAGGAGGAGGTGGGCCATTTTCCCGCTGGTATTCGCTATTCTTTATTTACTGTGGGAGCCAAATCCGTCTCTTACCAAATTCCTCTTTCTCTTTCCAACCCCACTAAACAAAAGAATCAATCCGAAGAAATGCGAGGAGGCCACCGACATCGGCCGTCGGACGAATTCGGATCAGACTCCGACGTGGAGGGCGGCGGCGGAAATACATCGACAACGATGAAGTGCGTGTCGTGCAGGGATGAGTACTGCCCAAGTGACGCCGGCACGTGCAGGGAGTGTTACGAGGAGGCTAGCGAGACTGAGGAAGAGCTCAAGAGAGAGATCGATGATCTCAAGGCCAAGGTCGCGTTTCTTAGATTCTTCTGTGCCCCATTGAATCAGAGGCCGACGAGCTGTTTCACCGACGTCGTTTTGGTCGCCGCCGATGATGATAACCCAGTTCCTGTTCCGGCCCATAAGGCCGTTCTTGTGAGTACCCTTTTCCTCAATCTGTCTTTTCGGATTTATGTACCTTTTATGGGTTTGTGTATGTGGATATGAGGGGGTGGATTTGAGTAAAAACATCATTAATGGCATATTTGTGGACTCTTATTGGGAGAAAATGGCCTTCAAAATTTGAGTAGGGATTTGGGTATGCCTTGATTTTGGTTAAAAAATGGAGTAAAACTCAATTTGATGATGGGATAGTTGTAAATTTAAGAGGGACTTTATGGCCTTCAAAGTTTTAAGCAACTCCCTTGATTCGGTTAAAAATTTGGTTAAAACTCAATTTGATATTGACATAGTTGTAAAATTTTGAGCAAGGATATGAATCTCCCTTGATTTGGTTAAGAATTTGAGTAAAGCTCAATTTCATATGGGTTTGAGTCAAGGGCTAGTCCGACATTTAGGAGATTTTACTCAGAATTTGGTTCTGACTTGAGTTTAACATAGAGTAAGGGTTGGAGATACTTACAGAAGCAAGTTCCAAAAAGCTGAATTGAATTGCTTTGAATTATTGCATATCTTCTGGACTAGTACATACCTGATGTGGTGGATTGTGTACTCGATATTGGCATGCCAAAAGGTGTGTCAAAGGGATGCAAATATGATGATTGAAAGACTTCGAAAAGTGGGCAGTGTGGAGAAAAAGAGGGTGATAAATTGCATTGGCAAGATCAAACCTCGCATAAAAACTCCAAATTTTTTATCATTGGGTTTTGTAAGTAGAGTCACTACTGGCTGAGAGTCCCTAACTAAAAAGCATGGAGTCATAGTTAACTGTAGTCAAGATGGATAGATAATGCCCTCAGTCCTAAATTGCTAGTTTTATAAATTGGCATCCTCACCATTCCAAGGGTGGAATAGAGATTTCTATTCCATGTGATGAAGGACTACGACCTCATCTACCTCAAAATGACGCAAAAGGTCATTCAATCCTGAAGCCTCTCTAATCATATAAAGATAAAAGATTCAGCCCTAGAGTTGCTATTGACTTGTTGCGAGGCTGCTCCCTTTGTGATATAGGACAACTGCAAAGTTAGGCTTGAAGATGAAGGTTATGATTTGTGGGATCTTCTCTTGAATAACTAACTTTTGATCTACCTTGATTATGATTCCTTCAACCGAGGAAGTTTCTTGACTGCCACTGCATAATTGAACTGGTGATCATGTGCGCTACCCTAGTGGGTTAAATATCTCCCAGAACCTTCTCTGCCATGATAACTAACAGATTCCCGGGGGGATGGTTTGAATTGTTATTAATATAATACTAATTTTTCATATTATTGACATTATCAATATAATTATTTTTATGAACTTAATAATTTTGTTTTGGTTAATTGAAAAAACAATATTTTTATTTCTCAATTTCTTTCATAAGTAACAAGTAACAATCATGTGAGTGTTATGGTGGCCTAAAGAATACAACAAAACGATTTATATACTTTTAATTCATTAGGCTAGAACAATTTCAATGTAAATATATGGTTTTTTTTATTTATTTTCTATAACCGGATGTCCGGGTCAGCTTGCGCATACCTCGACTAATTTTGGGGCCCTGAAGATAACGACCAAGCATAACCCCAATGGCCCCAAAAGTTTGTTGGCAAGATGAATCAAACCTGAGACTGAATGGGAGCAAACCCCTGAATCCCAAGGCAAGACCACTTGGCCAACCCCTTGGGGTTATATATATGTGTTATGTTGAAAAACAAAAGGCATATGATATAAACAAAAGGCATATGATATAATAATTTATGCTTAGATAAAAATATGTCTATTAAGTTGGCCCCCCTCAGGTCAAAATCCTGGCTCCGCCATTGTAATTATGTCCCCTTTTTTTGTTCAACTCTTGGTGGCAATACCCAAATTAGCTGATACACATGACTTGGGAGTTGGGAAGAGACGCAGAAATTGGTTGAATCCTGTTGGGACATGTCCAAAAAGTGTGTCTAGAAAACTGATGTGAATCCCTTGATTGAATGATGTTGAATCACTTGGAAAGACGCAGTGTTGAAAAAAGTAGGGGATCAATTGCATTACCCGGATCAAACCTTCCACAGGAACTCTAAATTTTGATCCCGGGTTATCTAAATAATGATTATCCAACTGCTGCGAGTAGATTTACTATTGGCTGAAGAGTACCCTAGTATAACAGAACGAACTCAGAGTTAAGTGTAGTTGAGATGCAAAGATAATGCCCTCAATCCTAAATTGCTAGTTTTATGGGGGTTAGCGAATGATTGGGGCGCAATGCTAAGTTTATATGTGGTTAGTTGGCCAATCCAGTTCCAACTAGGGCACAGAAGATCTTTCTAGTGATTACCCATTTGTCCTAACTGCCTTCAGTGAATAGTAAATTGTTGAATCTTTGATGTGGTGGATTACATTCGATATTTTGGTGTGAACATGTGTCAAAAGATGGGATGTGAAGAATTTGACGATAATGATAGAATGTTGTTCAGTCATTTGAAATATTTAACTCAATGGCGGTAAATCTGTGCTGTTAGTTGTAATGCCAGAGAATGTTTTGGGAGATAATTAGCCCGCTACAGTAGCTCACCGGTTTAATGTTGTCCCCAGGTTAGTGTTCAACTGTTGTCCCAAATTACCCAAAACACCTGACTTTTGGTAATCGCAGGAATCTGTTTTATCCTTTAGGGATGATTCCAAAGTGGCCCTACCTCGAGGGGTTTTTTGTCACAAAAAAAAGCTAGAAAGAAGAGGTATTGCGCAATGCACGCAAACTTTGATACAAGTCTGGGATTCAACAAAGGCTGTTGTAATTTGATTTTCCGTCTTTCCAATAAGATGCAGTTAACTCACAAAAATATAAAACTGTTATTGTCCGATTAGTGAGTATTGGAATTCCTCCTCCATAGAATCATCTCTCTCTTTAAGAGCCCTTTCTATCATATCACAAGTCTGCACTTTTAGAACCTAGATGATATGGCTAGGGTTATTCTGCCTTAGATGGTCATGGCATTGTAGACTTTTTGGTATTTTCGAAATGGATGGGTCTTTGCTGCAGAATGGAGCTTGTGTGTAGTGTAATTTAAAACACTGGTTTTTGGGTGTACTTGATTCTCTCAAAAGCCATGCACGGTTTAGGGAGGCTATTTCATTTCGTTAAAAGGTTTACATCAGTGACACTACTTTCTGTTGTAAATTTTATGATCTTAGGTCTTCCTGTATTTCTGCAAATCATAGCATTTCAGTGAATATACATTTAGCGGTGAGTCAGCCATAACATTGGTACATGATTTACTGTATCTGTTAGAAAATGTTGCATATCTCCACATGTTCTCTGGCGTCTAGTTAGTTTATTTGGCATTTGAGCTTTTGGCTTCAGAAAAAAACAGGGGGATTTTGGATACTTAAAAGTTGTGGCCTGTCTTATTGATGAGAACCTCAAGCTAGCTTCTTGCTATTGTATTGTGATTGTCAATGTGTACCTTTAAATTTTGTTTACCCTAGATCAATTATCTACTCTGAAGTAGAGGACCTAGTAACGTATATTCATATTCTTATATGTTCCTTTGTTGCGCTTTCCTCAGGCAAGCCGTTCCCCAGTTTTTAGAGCCATGCTCGAAAATGAGATGGAGGAAAGCCTGAGTGGTACCATCAAGATCTGTGATGTTTCATACGATGCTCTTCGCGCCTTTGTAAACTACTTGTACACTGCCGAAGCTTGCCTTGATGAGCAAATGGCCTGTGATCTTTTAGTCTTGGCTGAAAAATACCAAGTGAAGCACCTCAAGACCTATTGTGAGAAGTTCATGGTGTCAAAATTGAATTGGGAAAATGCACTAGTCAGTTTTGCCTTTGCTCACCAGCACAACGCGAAGAACTTGGTTGATTCAGCTCTATCTTTGATCATGGATAACATGGATAAGCTAATTAAGAGAGAGGAATATCTGGAACTTGTGGAAAAGGATCCTCGGCTTGTTGTTGAAATCTACGAAGCTTACCTCTCCAAACAGGTAAATACTGCAGCACACAAGGATTCCTTGTCGAAGCCATGATGAGCGCTCGATTGTTGTTGTTATTGTTTTAATTTCCGTTTCTCTCTCTCTTTTTGGGCATGGAAAGGTGATAACAATTATTGATGGTGACTTTTGACTCTATAAACAAGGGATTATAGATCCAGATTTGGTATATAATATGTTGAAGAAAAAAGCCATGATTGTTCATAACACATCACACCCACACAATTTAGTAGATGGATTTTGGTACAGAACTTGGGATTTACCATCTTCAGTTTTGGTGACTGGTATGTATCATGAAAAAGTGTTACGGTGATCTTTCACTCTCTAAATTAGGGAGCGAAGATCCGGATTTGGTACAGAGTATGTTAAAAAAAAAAAAAAAATCGCCATCATTGTCCAAAACACATCACACACCATTTACCAGATGAGTTCCGACACAAAACTGTAGATTTGTTTTCTCAGTTTTGGTAAATAGGTTTGTTTCCAGGAGTCGCATTGCTTTACAGGTCCCGGATCAGGAAAATAAATGCCAGACACTACTTCAAGATGCAATCGACAATTTATCTAGTATGATGGATTGAGCATCACCTATTGCTTCTGCATCAACAGTTGGTTCAGAATCTTAAGGCTTTATTAGCACAATCTTCTACCTTTGTGGAGAATAACCCCCTGAGACATTTTTGGGTACCCTAGAGGCACGAACTAACAAGATTTATTATCTCGCCGCGAAAAATTATTGGGTACTCTAGACACACCGCCACGTTGTTCCCCTAGCTCTCTCCACCACATACTCCCGTGGGCAAGGGCGGAGGGAATAAGAGACAAAGGGGGTCAGTTGACCCTCCCAAGGTCCAAATTTTTGTAGGGATAGTTATAGTTTTGCCCATATTTTTGCTATTTTGACCTCACTTTATACCTCTTTTTTTGCCCAAACCTATTAAGAGTTCAAATTTTTGTCCAAACCTATTAAGAGTTCAAATTTTGACCTCCTTTGTCAAAAATCCTGACTCCGCCCCTGCCCGTGGGGCCTAGAAGTAACTGTATGAATCCCATAAAAATGTGTGGTGGTGAAGGATCGATGGTGGGGCACTATGTGGTGGTGCCTAAGACAAGAATAATTACTCATCCCGCCAAGCTATTGCATAACATGTGTACACTATTGTGCCCTTGGTCCAAACTAGAAACAGAAAATATTCCTCGAGGAACACACCATTTACGTTTCTATTTTGTGGTTTTCCATGGCTCTAGTCCTGGGTCAGCGGCTCTTATGTTTGACTAAGCGCTACTAGCCTCTCTTACAATGAAATTTACATCTTCCCTTAGAGTGAGGTTGTTCAAGAATTGCTGGCAAAATGAGTCGAACTTGTTTTTTGATCACTCGGGTATTTAGGCCCGCTTATGTGCACCTAGATTAATATTGGAGACTAATCCCATTGTCCATTAGTGAAAGTCGCAAATGAGTTGATAGCAAATCCGGAAGAAGTGTTGTGTGGTACATGTGCACCGTGTTGTGAGACAAAAAATTGTAGTTTTGTTTATTTTCTTGGTACACTTCAATAGGTCTTGTTTGGAGAGTTAATTTTGAGGTTCAATTTTAGGGGGATTTTGGCTCTTTGGGGTAGGATATAATGGTTTTAGGCACTTTGTAGTGATTTTTTCCGTCTTCCAAACAAGGTCTTTGGAAGAGCTCGGAGGGTGTCTTAAAAACTACTTGTGACGTCGTTTTATCATGCACAACACCCACCTTGGATCCATTGATAGCACATGCATAAGAGCTTTCGGATCTAAAACCTTCGAAGGGAACAAATCCCGAAATCACCAAACTTGGCCATCAAGGCCAACTCTTGTGGTTTGAGAGGAGTTGAATTTGAGACTTTAGGAAAAGAGGAGATCCGAAAGTTATGTGCCATGCAACATCACACACTCATTTGTTCCAAACGAAAAGTCAGAAGTCTCTTAAAATTGGTCAAAGAAATTCCTATTGAGTTTGGATATATGGCCACCAAAATAGTTGAAACTACGTTTAACCGTCAATGCAATCTAGCCCATACAATTTGTCAGAAACCGTGTTTGTGTTGTGTTGTGTTGAACCCTCAACCCTACTACTCCAGTATTTTACCTATGGCAACATGGAGAGCTTTCACGTTTCGAGTTTTATTAATTGCTACTAGCTAGCCATATGTATCCATTTGTAACAATGGCCCCTATAGGCTGCAGGAACCCCCCAATCCTAAAGCCCTAGTAGGTTATGTGATCGATCATTTTGTTTGGATTCGTTTTTTTTTTTTTTTTTAACCTGGGAACGGAATCGGCCATGGAAGACTTTTTGGTTTAATACGCATAAAATTTTAAAAGTTAACGACCGAAAGAAACTTCCAGGTGGGCCTCGAGGTTTTAGAATATTGGTCTCCGTGAGAATATATGGAACATATGACCTAATGGATGGACACTTATTATTTTTCTCGTAACCACTTGGCCAAACACTTCTAAATTCTTTTTTAAATTTATATTGCAACACTACTTAGCGATAGCGAGTGAAAGAAAATTTGGCTTCTGATTTTATTTTATTTTTTTTATATTAGGAATATATATCAGTACAATATTTTAGAGTTAGAGACAATGAATTTACTAGATTATTTCCATCATTGTTCTGAATATAAAGAGATTAATGGATCTGGGGTGAGTGCTATGTGGTAGATGTTGTGCGCCGTGTTGTGCGACAAAACTACGTCATTTTGTTTGATTTTTGTGCGCACTTCCAAAGCTTCCAAAGGCCTTGTTTGGAGGAAGAAAAAATCATTACAAAATGCCTAAATTCTAAACCCAAAGTGCCTAAATCCAAATGCCTAAACCTATTATACCCAACCCCAAAGAGCATAAATCCCCTAAAATTGAATCTCAAAATTAAACCTCACACTTAACTCTTCAAACAGGGCTCTTGGATATACTAAGAAAATTAGCAAAACGACGTAGCACAACACCTACTGCACAGCGCCTCCCCCAAATTCGGGAAGGAGAATCCTACTTGGGTGGACAGAGGGGAGATGTTGTCCCCGGCGATTCCGGAAGTTCCGGTCTTGTGTCGATGATCGGAAACTTTCACGTTGAAGAGCTCACCAAGTAGAATAAGTGTACCAAAAATTAGCTCAATCAGATATTGATAATTTAGTACCCAATTGAAACATTTTTATCTTGAAGAGAATGCATCCAAAACACTAGATCATACCCACTCAAACCCATTATTACCAAGTTATATCTGTACCGATCAGGTACTAAATAATATCCGATTGAGCTAATTTTTGGTACACTTGTTCTACTTAGCGAGCTCTTCAACATGAATGTTTTCGATCATCGACACGAGACCGAAACTCCCTGGAATCGCTGGGGACAGCAGGTGAAGTCCCTTGCTAGGGACAGCAGCTCCCCTCTGTCCTACTTGGGTATGGTAAATGCATAACATTAATGCATTTTCAAAAAAAATAAAAGAATTTACCACAAGGTCGCACGAAAACTCGAAAGATAAAGAAATTTTCTACGTATTCGAAGGCCGTATCTCTGGCAAAAATTTCTAGGTATGCCATTCTTCGCTCTTGTAACATTGTCTTTTCTTTTCTTTTTTCTTTTTTTATCCCCAATGAATTCTCTTAGTTACCCAAAAGAATATGGCCTAACAAATTCATGCTACATGTTCTGCCCGTCATTTACAAGCTTTTTTGTCTTATAACTTTTCGCCCAGAATTTTACGAAACAATTGAAATGTATATGTAGCGAAAGAAAACACAGAATTAATAAAGACAAACATAACATTTTATTTACTATATCGAATATGTCCCTCTTACACACACAAAAAAAAGAAAGAAAAAGAAAAAGCTTCTAAGAATTAGTTACGAAACATCATGTTCTTGAACTCGTGAAAATCCAGCAACCCATCTGAATTCATATCGTACACTTTGATCATACTACTGCAATCCCTCCCGCAACCCTCACTCCAAAACCCTAATCTCGATAGAACGCTCTGAAGCTCCTCGCATGAAATGTAGCCATCACCATTCAAATCATAGACTTCAAAGGCCTTAGCAAGATCTCTCTCCAAATCATCATGTTCCTCATTCTCACCCTCTACAAATTGATCATGACCATTCTTTTGCTTTACATTGGTGTCATAAAACAATAAGAAGTCTATTAGGTCAAGCCTCGTTTTTCCTGCCAATGCTTGGAGCTCTTCTTGTGTCGAATGAACTCCGATTCTCTCGAGAAGCGAACTGAGCTCATCTAGACTAACGAATCCATCTCCGTTTTGATCTAGCTTCTCGAATATCCGGTGCAAGTCGTTAGTGTTGAGAGGAGACATAGTGATTCAAAAAAATTGCAAGAAAAAACGAAAGAATTTGATAGTTCAACTCAAAATTATGCTCACCGGCCAAGATCAGCAGAGAAATCCCCGGCGAAAGACGACGCGAGCTTATAAAAGAAAATAAGGAGTTTTTTTTTTTTGAAATGTTGTTTAAGCTAGCTGCACATTGTCTATAGAGGTGGAATAAAGGGTATTTATAGAGATCGAGAGAGCGGTTGTCCTTTGCCTTGTACGAAGGGAAAGTCAGAACTTGGCAACGTTATGGTTTGGTTATTAAGAATTACGTGGAAAGACTGCATGAAGTTTCCGGAAAGAAGATTTGTGGGAGATTTTTCATCTGAAGGTCTCATTTTAATTTTGAAGCCCAATTTTGTTACTATTGATTTTAGCACCTGGTTAAAAGAATTTACTTTTCCGACTGCGGAATAGGAAATTTGAAGGGTTGATCAAATTACAAAAATACACTAAAGAAAGAAAATGCAACTTTAATTACTTTCTTTGTCTTTTTCATCTTTAGTAAACTTTTTTCAAAAAATTGTCCATACTGGTTTATAAATTAAAAAAAAAAACCTTCATTAAAAAAGAAAATATTTTGTATGGAAAGGTAGTTAAATTTTGAACAATGATAGGTACACACCCTCTCAACCACTCACCACCACACTCTCTCTCACTTGTGTGGTGGGGCTCACTAGGACCCACCGGGTGAGCTCCACCACCACACATTTTTGAGAAGAGAGGGTCATGAAGAAGTATTGAAAGACCTATCAATTTTGTTAAATTTTAGAAGCCTGATTTGTTTGTTTGCCAACAAAATGAGTCGTGTAAACCACCGCTCACAGACCTACGTACCATAAAATAAATAAATAAATAAATAAATATATATATATATATATATATATATATATATATATATATATATATATATATATATATATATATATATTTTCAATGAATTACAAAATCCCACCTAATACTCAATGTCTTAACTTTTCGTTACCAACGTATAAAATTAGACAGCAAATTTATTGTTTTTATCTTCTTTTTTTTACTTTGTCTGTTGAGAGGCTGATTCAATACTATGTTTAAATGTTGATTGAAAAAAAAAATACTAAGAAGTTCGAAACCAAAATTTAAAAAATTCATAGAATTCGGTCGTGTGGTGCCCATAACTCCAAGAGCTCTTCGGCTGTTTTTCATATCAGCTGTGATACATACCCTGAAAAATGACCCCGAAAATGACCAAGAAAACACATCCAAGGGATGAGATTCACCTGGTGTATCTCATCCCTTGGATGTGTTTTCTTGGTCATTTTCAGGGTGTATTGGGTAGGTGAATCTCATCCCTTGGATGTGTTTTCTTGGTCATTTTCAGGGTGTATTGGGTGAATCTCATCCCTTGGATGTGTTTTCTTAGTCATTTTCAGGGTCATTTTTCCGGGTATGTAGACTTATTGTTTTCATATCTTTAGAATTTTCCTTCTTTTCTCTCACGAAATTTCACTCTCTCTCTCTCTCTCTCTCTCTCTCAAACAATATTCTTTATTTATTTTTTTTACACGGCTAAAAGTTTTATTAATCTTTGGAAACATACAATGATTAAAGGAATCCAAAGCACAGCATCACGGCGGAAGCGCAAGAAATATTCTTTTGAGTTGGTTGAAATTGTTGTTGGAAATTAAGATTAGGAGCTAAGATCTTCTGTCTCTCTTGCGGGCCTTTCAGTCTGTTGGATCAAGTTGGAATTTTAACATAATCTATCAGTTAAAAACACACCAAAACATGGGTACACAAAATTTTCGGGAAAAGAACTAGGGTCCACAAGCTTTCTGGGTCCATTAATGGAGGTTGTGGAAGCCTTCATGCCAAGGTCGGTGGCAGCGGGTCTTCCATTGAGTCTGCCCGTTTGGAGTCTTTGGACAATGACTTCATTACTTGTGGTTGACATTTTACCATAGAAATATCGATTACTATTTTCTTAAGATTTATTTGATTCTATTTCCATAGTTTAGATTTGATTTAACATTGAGGAAACTTTTTATTGTTGGGATGCACGTGTGTTCTGTTCATATTCCTAGCCCGTACAATTTGTTAGAAACAGTGTGTATGTTTGTGCGGAAGTCTCAACCCTGCACCAGTCGCCTACGATAAATCAACTACTATGACTTCGCTTGTAAAGTCATGAAACGAACCGAGTTCTTCCTCAAACAACTTGGCGCGGGGCCAAATTAAAGCAAGCTCGGCTGACAAGTGAATGAGCGAGAAACAATTTTTGAACTTGTTTTAGTTAACTAACTCGCTTAAAACTTCTGTTCAATTATATGCGCCCGGCTTCATTTAGGGAGGAAGTAAATGGCCCTAAATTCTACGATTTTTCGGATCATTTACTTAACAAGCTAAGTTCGAACACTACAAAACTTTGCTCAACTTGACTTGTTTGCACCCCTACTCGCATGATACTGCAAAAAAAATAAACTCAACAGTATAGTGGCATATATGGGGATCTTTCGCGTTTCGAGTTTTATTGGTACAAGCAAGTATATCAATTTGTTATCCATTTGTAACAAGAGGATATATTGGCCTTGTTCATTTTTCTATTTAGTTTTAGTTTTGATGATATCATCATTTTTCTTTCTATCTCTCTTCACTTATTACACCTACTAATATCATCAAAACTAGGGGTGAAAATCGGTCGGTTCAGTTCGGTTCGGTTTTGGGATGTTCAGGATCGAACCGATCTGTTCAGGGTGATTTTGCTGGAAACCGATCCTGACCAAAAAAAACAATGGACCGATCGGATCGGGGTGGTTCGGTTTTTTTTGGTTTTTTTTCCAATTTTTTCGGTCCGGCGTTAAAATTGAGATGGACGGCTATGATTTGTTGTTTTTTTTGCGGGGTCAATTTCAGGAACGTGAGATAGGGGTGGTCTTCTGTCCAAATAGGGGTGGTTTCAAGGTAATTCAGTCCAAATCGGGATGATTTTAGGCTATTTCGGTTCAGTTCGGTTCAATCTGACAAAAATTCGGGGAAACCAAAACTGAAAAGAGATGTATTTCAGTTTTTTCGGTTCGGTTTTTTTGGGTCTTTTTCCAAGTGAACTGACTAAACACCGAACCGAATTTTCGATTTTTTCAGTTGGTTCGGGTCACGTTGGTTTTTTTTTTTTTACTCCTAATCAAAACTAAACTGAACTATCTAACCAAACACAGTCATTATAGCTTGGGATAGTACCGCAATGGCCCTTACAGACTACAGGAACTTCCAGACCTAAATCACTAGTAGTTTATGTGATTGATAATTCTGTTTTAATAACCGGATGTTCAGATCAGTTTGTTAATTCCTCGACTAAGCTGAAGGTCCCGAAGTTAACAATTGGGCAAAACTTCAAGTAGCCCCAAGATTCGTTTTTCAATTTACGTTGCAACACAACTTAGCAATAAAGTGAATAAAAGAAAATTTGGCTTCTGAATTTTTTGTTTATATCAGGAATTTGAGTATAATAAAATCAAGCTACGAGTTCCGGCCGTTATATACTAGCCTTTTTGCCCAGAATTTTATGGAAGAATTGAAATGTATATGTAGCGAATTATAAAACACAGAATTCATGAGTGGAAAAAAAAAAAAAAAAATCTAAGCTAGCTCGTTCCTTTTTCCACTAAAAAAAAAGAAGCAGCATTTCAATAAAAACCAACATAACATTTTATTTACTAAATCGAATGTCCCTCTTAGGCTCTTACACACACACACACACACACAAAAGGCCTCTAAGAATTAGTAACCAACATCATGTTCTTGAACTCGTCAAAATCCAGCAACCCATCAGAATTCATATCGTACACGTTGATCATACTCCTACAATCCCTCCCACAACCCTCACTCCAAAACCCTAATCTCGACAAAACGCTCCGAAGCTCCTCGCATGAAATATAGCCGTCACCATTCAAATCATAGACTTCAAAAGCCTTAGCAAGATCTCTCTCCAAATCATCATTTTCCTCATTCTCACCCTCACCCTCTACAATTTGATCACGACCATTGTTTTGCTTTACATTGGTGTCATAAAAACACAAGAAGTCTATTAGATCAAGCCTCGTTTTTCCTACCAATGCTAGGAGCTCTTCTTGTGTTGAATGAACTCCAATTCTCTCGAGAAGCGAACTTAGCTCGTCGAGACTAACGAATCCATCTCCGTTTTGATCTAGCTTCTCGAATATCCGGTGCAAGTCATTGGTGTTGAGAGGAGACATAGTGGTACAAAGAAATAGCAAGAAAAAAACGCAAGAATTTGCAATTTCAACTCAAAATTGTGCTCACCAGCCGAAATTAGCAGAGAAATCACAAGTGAAAGACGACACACGCTTATAAAAGAAAATAAGGAGTAAGCTTCTGAGATTATAGAGGTGGAATAAAGGGTATTTATAGAGATTAGAGATCTAGAGAGATCGAGAGGAAATGTTGCCCAGATATTTAGGTTGACCTGGCTTGTACGAAGGGAAGTCAGAACTGGGCAATTATCACACGTTATTGTTTGGTTAATCAAGAATTACGTGGAAAGACTGCTTGAAGTTTCCCCGAAAGAAGATTTGTGGGAGATGTTTCATCTGAAGGTCTCTTTTAAATTTTGAAATCCATATTTGATATGTCAAAAGAATTTTCTTTTCCGATTTTGGAATGGGAAATTTGAAGGGTTGATTACATTACAAAAAGAGAACATTATTTTTACTGGAGGTGGAAAACTGTCTTTTTCCCCTACCATCATACGTGGGTCTACTTGTGAGTTTATTATTGTAATTTGAACCGTTCATTTTGTAGAGTTCGCAGAGTAGTGCATTCAAATAAAAAATCAGCTTGATCGGACATCGATAAGTATATAAAATTTTGCAATTTTGATATACTTATCGTAAACTATCCATAACCGTCCATTTTACAAAACAATATTCAAGTTTTGATATACTTGTCGTAAATTATCCATGACTGTCCATTTTACAAAACAAAATTTGAATTTTGATATACCTGTCGATCTTCATTCAAGTTGATCTTTTGCATGGATATATTGCTCTACAAGACGGTGGTGGAAAATGACGGTTTTCCACCCGTGAAAAGAATGTTATCGCTTACAAAAATACACTAAAAGGGAAGAAAACCGCAACTTTTACTTTGTCTTTTTCAAAATAATCGTCCATGCATATTTTATTAATTTCTGGTTTATAAAGGTTAGAATTATCTGGAAAAGAAAAAAACCCTTCCTTGAAAACGAAAAATATTTTGGACGGAAAGGTAATTAATTACTACTAATCGTCCATGCATATTTTTATTAATTTCTGGTTTATAAGGGTAACAATTATCTGGAAAAGAAGAAAAAACCCTTCATTGAAAAAGAAAATTTTTTTGGACGAAAAGCAAAAATTCATTAAATTCGGTCGTGTCATGCCCATAACTCCAAGAGCCTCTTAGGCTATTTTTCCTTTTCTATTTTTGGGCTCAAACAGAGAGGACCACACGGAGTTAACCCTATACGTAATATCAGGCATAATTTAATTACAATAATTTAGTTTGGCAATAGAGCTTTCATATCTCTAGAATTTTCTCCTCTCTCACTAAATTTCACTCTCTCTCAAGAAGTATTCTTTTGAGTTGGTTGAAATTGTGGTTGGAAACTAAAATTAGGAGCAAAAATCCTCTGTACCTCTCTTCCGAACATTTCCGTCTGTTGGATCAAGTTGGAATTTTTACATGATCTAACGGTAAAAAACACACCGAAACATGGGTACATAAAATTTTTAGTAAAGATAATTTGAGGGGAAAAGAATTAGGGTCCACAAGCTTTCGGGTCCACTATAATGGAGGTTGTGGAAGTCTCCATTGTGCCAAGGTCGGTGACAATAACAGAATTTTGGTCTTCCATTGCGTGTAGCTCTTTGGAGTTTGGCCATTTGAAGTTGACTTCATTATAAACTCCATTTGAAGTTGACTTTCATTACTTCTGGTTAACATTTTACCATAGAAGCATCCGCGCACAGATTAGGCTTCTGACTTGCAGGAATAGGCTAATGTTACGCCAATAATCCATTTGAAATTGACCGGATTGTACACCTTTGTGTCTAGCTATGTATATAACATATTGATGTGCGTAAAGAAGAGACTGAAAAGCTCTCTCCTTCGGTGGAAAGACGACGAAAATGTCCTCAAATGCAACCACTTATGTCGTTCTTGGACATGCTCAGTCCGGGTACAGATGTATCCTTGAATCTTTTCTAGCAATTGATCCGGAACTGGAAAATCGATTGAAAAATTATGAAGAAAAATTATGTAACTGCAAGACACGAGAGAAATTACATTACAGAAGAAAGAGAGCAACGAAACCACAGCAAAAGAAGAAGCCTTAAAATGGAAGAGGCTCCATCCATGAAAGCATCTCCAACAAATGCAGAAGGCTCAAATAGCAAGATCCAGTCCATTGTGAATCAGAGAGAAGTCCATGTATTTGGGCATATTCTAGGACCAATCTGAATTTCTCAAAATTCAGACCATAAAACTATCAAAGAAACTAATTCCCGAGTGGAGCAAAACATGAAGTTGTCCAAGCCTATATCACCAAAATCTGCAGAAATCTATGGCCAATCTCACACATTCCACACACACACACACAGAGTTGCCAAATCAGATCTCCCTATATCCTCATCTTCCTTTTAGCAAAAACAAGTGTGATTTCTTTTTGAATCTTAACAAACGCGGATGAAGTAATGAGGTACCAGTCTTCAAACCTCACATCTCCCTATATCCTCATCTTCACAGACTTAATCTTGCAATAAGAATTAATCAAATAATATTCTCCTAATAAAGTTGCAAAAAATAGAAGTACTTTTCAGGCAGCTATCTCAATTACATGACTGATTGTGACTAAGAGTCACAGAAGCAACTTATTAGCACCAAACACCACTTTTCCGAGTTTAAAATACGAGGGCAAACTATACATCGTCTCTTTGGTAGATTCAGCTTCAAGGCTTCAAGCAAAATTTTCCAGGCTCATTGTATGTCTTTTCCAACTGCTCTACCCTGTTGATCCTGAAACCCCTGATCCTCACTTCCTCAGGCAAAGAAGCATCCTTGTGATCAACCTTTTCAAGGATCCAACCTTTGTTTTTCACCGAACCACCCACTTTTACCTGTCATTGTCAAAACAAAAGATTGCCTTACTGTTGATCCTTCAAAAAAAATCAAGCTAAAAGGTTTGCTAGAGGAAAATTTTCTGTCTAATGGGCCAATTCAAATAAGCAATTATGTGGTGCTTGGTTAATTAACGACCAATATCCTACGAAATGAAGTGCTAGTAGGAAACCAGAGTGAATTTCTAACTGATACAGTATTGTTGAGTGTTGACACTTTCTCTCCATAGTTCAAGAATACTCTAGATAAGTCTGAAAGTTCGAAGAGGGATCAAGAAAATGGGAGAATGTTCTGAAGAATTCTAGAATGTTCTGGAAAGGGGTATACTATTGGAGAAAGTTCTAAAACAATCTAGAAGGTTCTAGAACGTGGGAGAACCTATAGTGATCTGGAAGAGTCCAGAAGGTTCATGAAGATATCTTCCCGAGACTCTGGAAGGATCAAGGACATTCTGCCATGTTCTAGGTGTGTGGAGTGTTTAGAACAAGGTGGAAAAAAGAAAAGACCGTAAAATATTCTAGAATATTAAAGAAGGTTACACACAAGTACAAATAGAGGGGCTTGGATCCTCATGAGATGGTGGTGACATAGCCTCCCTTTGGTATGGTAGGGGGAAACCCAAAGGGGGGAGTACCAGCCAAGTGTATGCACAAGCATTTGTATACGTAATAAAGTTTTTGTTTCTTCCAATGTGAGTATACTCAACAGATACTTCCTCTCACAAATAAAAATGATCTGGTTTGGTAACACGGGTACAAAAAGCATGTCTTTTAATTTCCCAATGTAACACTATGAACTCAACCATCTTAAACACCTGATGACAATCAACAAAAATGGTTTTTGTGGACTTGATAGAAAAAGGGCTCGATGTTTTATGAAAGCTTGGAGGAATACTCAAAGTACTAAACTATGCCATGTCTGAAAAGTCGGTTTGTACGTCACTTAAGTCATTGCATACCTCTGCATCTTCAATAGAATTGATGACAAGAGCCCCATCCAAGGAGAGATCCTCGAGAAAGATTTTACTTCCATTAATAACCAAGGTAGAATCCTTAGAAATGTAACAGCTTCCACTCACTTTGCTTCTAACATCTGCGAAAGTCAAAGCCCATTTGGGCTTCCAGGTGACACGGGGCCACACTTCCACCTCTTGTTCATTGAACACCTGAAGGACTCGATCATCTACTTTAACACCAGCCTGATGCCAAAAGAGAGACATATCCATGTCTTTAGACGTTCTGAAGCAATAGTAATCCAAAAACATAGGCTTTCTCAAGCACATGTGTTAAAAAAAATGTATGTGTGCACTGCATGCACATGCGTCACTAAAAGCACTGCATGCACATGCGTCACTAAAAGCATGCACTTGGAGACAGTGTCAAACTTGCGTCACTCTAAATTTGATTGCAGGGCAAGGAAGTAAAACCAATAAAATGCATTTGATTATATAAGAAGGAACACCATTGCACCATACATCCATTGGATACAGATTTCAAGTTTATAAGTGGTACGTAGTAGTGTCTGTATTGAAAGTTCAAATGAAGTAACATAAATAAGAATGCTAGTACCATAGGCACTGGGATTTGTAAATCGGAAAGTACATTCGACAACATGGTATATCTCCGATCCAAAAAAGCAAATTTAGCATTCCCAAATTGTTTACATATTTCTTTTGCTTTTATCCTAGGATAAAAAATAGTTCAATTGTCATTGACTAAAGTTCATGGAAAGTAGATCTCATAGGACCAAAGTAAAAAACAGAAAAAGAACAAAACATAGTCCTAGAAATATGTTTAAACTGAGCTTTTCAAACAAGAAACAAATGAGAAAAAAAGCCAAACCAAACGCAATATATATCCTCTGTAGGCATATTTCTTTTAGTGCCATCTAAGCATTGAACAACCTAGAGATCATATGAACTAGTATAGCTAGTATAGCTTAAGTCAACAAGACAAAGATTAAGAACGTAGGTTGATTTCCTGCAAAATCCCATGGCCTTATTTTCTAAGGGCAACCTGCTACCATAATAGCAGTAGTGTTCTACTAAGTAATGGAATCAAATCCAAAATTGCCAGTAAATTATTTCCATTTTTCAAAGAAAATGGGTTGGCAAGAATGCCAATGAAATAGTTTCCACAAATTATTTTCCCCAAGGAAATGGTTTTGGCGATTGATCTAGTTAGCATGTACTAATAAGTGGGACAACAATGGGAATTCTGAAAAAAGAAGCCAAGTTAAGACTTTGGGGCAAACACCTTGACATAGGATCTGATTCAAGCAACAAACAGTCACACGGCAACAAGAAATACACAAGAAACTACATTGAGCATCGTAAGATTAAACAGTTTCTGTAAAATACATAGAAGAGTGAAATGAGTACCTTTTCAAGAATGCGGCAGTTTGCCTGATAGACGGCCATTTCCCCAGAGGTAGCACTGTGATAGGGATTTCCCTTTGGTACCTTCAGTTGGATGCCAACAGATGTAAACATACAAATATTCGCTGTATTAGAAAACAACAAACTGCACAACTGATCAAAGGTAGTATACCCAAGAAAGAAAGAAAAAAATCTTCCTCATAAAAAATAACGAAGCCCCTAGAAAGAAATACCATTAGCATCCAAATGCCGAACCATTATCAGCAAGTTTGCATACGTTGACATAAATAAGATGACCACAAGAAAGTAAGAACAAAACACTTCTCAGTAAATAGTGACACCAACCTTCTCATACTGTTCCAGTTCAGTACATTACATCAAAAATTACAATTCTAAACTACAACCCAAAAAAGCATACAGGTAGGAAGTTCAAAATACACTATCAGGTAACATAATAAACAAAATTGTCAGCAGAAATATCGACATAGAGTGCTAATATATTATGGACAACTAAGTACCTTAGCTGCATCCTCAGGATTGTTCTTCACAGGTGCATAAGCAAGCCAAATATCCATTACCTAAGTACAACAGGATTGCACACTGAAAAAATCAACTAAAGAATCGCAAAGTCAAAATTGAAATATATTAAATAGAGTAGCCAAAGAGACGCAGATCATAGATTTTACGGACCGTAAATCCAACCCGTGCCGTTGGAGGCAATGTTTTAGGGTAGTCTTGCATCATACATTCTAATCGCGTGGAGGACTTAAAAGACGTTTTGCTAGCATCTTTGTATCTGTCAAAAAAGGGAGGACAAATAAGTTATTCAGGAAATACACAACTTTGACCATCAACAATGCAACAGTCAAAAGACTAATTCCAAACGTATACTTTACTCTTTTATCCCCATGAGAAAAGAGATATTTCACTTCTCTTGATGTACCACTTAATAAGTTCTTGGATTCTATACGTCCAGTACAATTGTCCAATTAAATGCATTTTCATAGATAGCTTAGCAAAACAAAAAAAAATGTAAAATAAAAACGCAGGAAACAAATAAATGGACCATTGTTCAGCAGAGTTGTGAAATCTTTGGGTTCCAAAATAAAGCATTGGGTCATGCTTTCTTGACTGTGTCTTTTTAGAGTAGCCAAGTTTACCTCCACATATTTTCTCAACCAAATCTTTGGAAATTATATCATGGTTCACACAAGCATAAGTGCATATTACTTGGTTATTTCTCAATTATTAAGACAGAAGGCACGCGACTAAATTATGTGGCACTAGACTTTTATACTGAACAAAGCATATACTTCAGTTACATAAAAAAATGGGCACTTTTAAAATTTCACAGCCAATTCTGGGAAATTTAAACAATGCATGGGGCTGAATGTGGAAAGTTTACAATCTCTTGTTGACTGAACCTTCTAATAACAGAAAGGCCTTGTGTAATTTATAATATATCCTATCAAACCATATGTGAAGTGGTCATTTTTTTATATCTGAATAACATCTATACCAGCCACATCAAAAGTGTTTCCAGCTAGACAGCATCATAGATTCATAATAACAGGCATAACGTTTTATTAACCAGAATAGAGGTAATAAAAGGGACGGAATACAATATTCCAAACAAACCGACAAATACAAGAAAACAGTGGATAACATCATGAAAATTCAAGCTTCAAATAAGGGCTGACAAAGGGTGTATAGAAATAAGAAGAGAATTTACTTAGGGTTAACAAACTCCTTTATAGCACCACCAGTTTTAGTAAGCTCCTCAATGTAGGGGCCAAGTTCAAGTATCAACTGCAAAAAAAAAAAAAAAAAAGTATGATTACCACTAGTCAAGCAAAAAAAAAAAAAAAGAAATACTGAAGCTTATCGACATAAATGAATCCAAAGCTGATTGCATAATACTTTTTCATAATGGGACTATGATACAACTCATACAAGTCATGAAGAAAAGTTCTTGATTAGTCATTTTCTAGACTTATACACCATGGATCCATTCTTCTACATAATGTAGTCTACATTGGTAGAATTTATAAATAAGTCAAATCTACCTTACATGTTTATGCCAAAAATTCATAGTTAATCTGATGGTCCGAACGTCCAATTAACCATTTCGTAAACGGTCACACTTCTTAGAAAAGAACATGGTGGAGATTGGAGATTGATTATATGCAGCCTTGAGTGAAAAGACCATATGCTTTTTTCTAAAACTAAAATATCACATCCCAGTTTGTTCATGGATTAATGTTCTTGGATGTCCATTCGCACTTTGAATGACAATGACTAAGTACTTCTAGCAACTTAACAAGCTCCAATAAGCAATAAAGTGAACTCTTCAAATTAACAAACAGATATATTCTGAAAGAGAACAACTTTGAAAAGACAAAAATACTAAAACTATGGAGAAAAAAACCAGCAAACAAGAACACTTTGAGACATGAGAGAAACAGGAGAAAAAACTCACATGCTTAGAAATGCACATTGAGAAAGAAGATAAACACGGAAATCATACTTGGTTAATGTTTCCTGGAAAAGGAGAATAGCCTGTTTCACAGTTGACATCACCATCAGGATGTCCTGTTGCTCTGAGCAAAGGATCAAGCTGATTGTATTCCACATTGATCACCATCGTCCTACCTAAAGAAATTTTTTCCCTAGTTAGAAAACATAATATAAAATATGAACTCAGTTCCCACAAGAAGCATAAAACTGTACATGTTTACCTTTTTATTACGCAAAACAACTGGAAACCATCTAGATAAATGATACGGAAATACATATTGGAAAAAACAAACAGAACAAAAATTGTTGCTTCAGTGCTTCAGTATTTCATTAGAAAGTTTGTGTGCATAACAATATCATAATTTTGAGTGCATTCCAATTTGTAACTCAGGCTCTTGACATCATAAGCTGTGGATGACAGCAGTATGTGATAGAGAGCCTTAGTTATAAATTAATATCAAAACCCTATGCTAGAACATCAAGGTGACAAGAATCAGCGAAGACTAACAAAATGATTTCTCACTTTTATATCTCTTTTTTCCTTTTACACAATGTAATTTAAGGCATGAAAGACTGGTTCACATATTCCCATCAGGCATTTCTTCTTTGTACAAATTGTTAATCATGATGTCAAATTATCGTAATTAGCGAAGGTCTCACAAATCCATTGAACAAGTAGACTGAGAAAGATTGAGACTATAGATCTTAAAGCAACATGACAATAACTTGTGATAGGAAAAATGAACATGACATCAAAATACATGGCAAATAGCAAACATTTACACTTCATAAATTTTTGCAATGCGTCAAATTTTGTTTTTGACAAACAAGATCATCCCATTAAACAACAAAAAACAACAGTTACATACACTTCAGCGCTGCTATTGCAAGTTCATGAGCAGGCCTAACATCCGATATCGGTACTTTAGCATAAAGCAAGAACATAAACAAACAAAGTCTAAAATAGAATTATGACTAAAAGAGCTGGCTTGCTCCAGCTCCTTTAGAAGGGCAATGCATATTAAAAAGGGCAATTAGCATGCCTACAAATGTCGAAGCAGATTCCAAGTAGATCATGGCAATGGCCATACTACTCTCCTCACCCTACACTAAAATCTGCATCGTTATAGTCATTTTTGTTACAATGAGTGTTAATGGACGTGATCAAGTTATTACAATGGGACTAGCACAGGAGTCGGCAAACTTAACTTAGGCCGTTAGTGAGGCTAAGTTGAGAGCCTACGATGATTTTTATGGTAGACTTGATAGTAAGGATGGAGAAAATAATATATATAAACTCGCCAAACTAAGAGAAAGGAAAGCTAGAGACTTCTCTCAAGTTAAGTGTATAAAAGGTAGTGATTCGGAGGTGTTGGTGAAAGATGAGGAGGTCAAGGATAGATAGAAGATGTATTTCGAGATGTTGTTAAATGAGAAACATGAAGGAACCTTTGGTGAGGAGGAAGTTTTTGTCCCTAGCGAGAAAATAGAATACGAGTTCTATCGGAGGATACAAAAATTCGAAGTGGCCAAGGCTTTGAAGAGGATGAAACCGGGTAAGGCCTTAGGACCTGATGGCATCCCCATTGAAGTATGGAGAAGCCTAGGTGACTTGGTTGACAAAATTGTTCAACAAGATTATTTTATCTAGGAGGATACCTGACGAATGGAGGAGGCACCTTAGTACATATCTACAAGAATAAAGGGGATATTCAAAGTTGCAACAACTATAGAGGTATTAAGTTAATGAGTCATACGATGAAGTTGTGGGAAAGAGTTATTGAGCATCGATTGAGGATGGTGACTATGGTGTCGGAGAAACAGTTTGGGTTCATGCCTGGGAGATCAACTATGGAAGCTATTTACCTACTAAGGAGATTGGTAGAAAGACATAGATCAACGAAGAAGGATCTCCATATGATTTTCATAGACCTGGAAAAGGCTTACGATAGGGTGCCTAGAGACACTATATGGTGGGTTCTGGAGAGGAAGGGAGTGACCAGAGGCTATATTGACGTGGTCAGAGACATGTATGAAGGTGCGATCCACCGCCATTAGATCACCGGAGGGAAAAAACGAGTGAATTTCCCATCACAGTAGGATTGCACCAAGGGTCAACCTTGAGCCCGTACCTTTTCGCATTAGTTATGGATGAATTGACTAGGCATATTCAGGAGGATATCCCATTGTGTATGTTGTTTGCAGATGATATTGTCCTTGTAGATGAAACGGGTAGTGGTGTTAATACTAAATTAGAAATTTGGCGGGAAGCATTAGAGTCTAAGGGCTTTCGGATAAGTAGGAGTAAAACTGAGTATATGGTCTGCAAGTTTAGTGATACCAGAAGTGAGTATGAGGAAAGAGTGATGATCCAAGATTAGGAGATACCAAAGAGGGACCATTTTAGGTATTTAGGCACTATTATTAGCCAAGATGGAGAGATTGCAGATGATGTGACGCATAGGATCCAAGTGAGGTGGCTTAAGCGGAAAAGCGCTACTGGTGTACTGTGTGACAAGAGGGTACCAACAAAATTGAAAGGAAAATTTTATAGAACTGCCATAAGACCAGCGATGCTTTACGGGACAGAATGTTGGCCTATTAAGAAGCAACAAGTGAATAAGATAAGTGTAGCGGAAATGAGAATGTTGAGGTGGATGTGTGGTAAGACTAGACGTGATAGGATTAGAAATGAAACAATTCACGAGATGGTGGGTGTAGCACCTATAGAGGAGAAGTTAAGGGAAAATAGGTTAAGGTGGTTTGGGCATGTCTATCGTAGGCCAGCGGATGCAGTAGTTAAGAGAGTGGATAGGATAGCTTTGAGTAGAAACACACAAGGGAGAGGAAGACCCAAATTGACTTTAGATGCAGTAGTACGCAAAGATCTAAGTATACTGGGTTTAAGCGATGAAGTAGCATTTGACAGAGCTCAATGGAGGAAAAGGATTCATGTAGCCGACCCCAATTGATTGGGACATAAGGCTTGGTTTGGTTTTATGGTCCCTGTGTTTTCCTTTAAAATAAAGAAGAGGCGTCGTTGGTTCAGTAAGTGATATTCTTGATGCATAGGAGGTTCAGGATAAGGGAACATGGAGAGATTGTACAGGCAAGAAACTCAATTCTAACAGCAATACTATTACCATCCGCGTGAGTAAGTTTAGCGATTCCTCCAATAGCTTCCTTAGCTTTGCGGGGCACAGCAAGAGAATTAACATGGTACCGTTTGATGGCACTTACACCCAATGCAGCCGGAATTGCCTAAACACATAGCATCAGGTTAGAAGATAAATGCACGCACATTCTACCAAAATTAAACAATGAACTCACAAAATAACATCAACTGAACCTTGAAGAGAAGACCATTTGTGTCTTGGAAAAACAGAACCCATCTCAAACCAACATCACGCCTGAAAAACCAAAGGACAAAGTGAAAAGTGTGATTAACTTGAGAAGGGAAAGTGAAAAGTACGAATTGCAAACAAGAAAAGTGGTATATCTGATCTTATTCTCTCCTCATCCTTCATGAGTAATTATCTCTCTGACCCGTAAATGGACCATATTTTAGCCATCCAGGAGTATTAAACAAAAGTATATGTTTTGTATGAAAATCTGCATAAAAAGAAAACAAAGTGACCGAGATAAAAGGAGACCAAAATTCACCAATATGGATATACTAACTTACCATTGGTTTAGAAGGCCACTAGAATAAAGAAGTGAATGAACATCGCCATGACCATGAGGTTTTGTCTGTAGAAATAATGGAAGAAAATCAACAGTAGAAAAGAACGCATGATGTTACTGAAAAAGGAACATGTTTATAAGTGATTTTGCATACAATATCTGCCGAAAATAATTCCATATATTCACAAACAAATAAAAGTTACCTGAATTACATATTTATTGCGTGGGTCCACAGCAAGTCTTGCATCATTATCATCTAAGCAAGCAACTTTTTCCTGAAATGAAAGGTGGAAGCAACATTTCCGATCATCCCATGCCACAACTGTGAACTGTATCAAATAACTGCGTTCATGATCAGCTGTTTACCTGCTTCAGAAGTTTTACTTGTGTAGGTTTCATTCCGAAGTAAGAATTTGATTCCAATAGCTCAAATATGCGTGCATGTGTGTCATCAGATGTCATTATAACAAAAGGAATCAGTTTTGAGGATCCACCTACAAGTTCAAAGCAACTGTATTGGTTGGCAAGAGAAGTAGCTCTCATACTTGTTTGATGCACACATAACTTCTCATAAACATCTTCGAAAGTGGAATCCCAATGGCTCTTTGTAGCATTAATTGGTCTTCACGAGACTACATCATCCTTTATAGTTCACACTTGCTAACTTTAGAATCTAAACCGGCAACCCAACTCTTTAATCTAGTACTAGATTCATACTCAACTGAACAACCAAACATGAACAGATATCTCTTTACGTTAAGAACAGTTGAGCAAGCTGCAATGTAGCACAATTTGGCTGGTGTTTGTTTAGTTAAAGAGGTTACAACAACAAGGACTCAATAGGTCCAATGGCATCCAGAGGTAGCACAAAGAACCTCAGCAGAAGAGGAAAGGAGTTTGAGACTTTAAGTCCACCAGTTTGAGATGCCGTGTGTACGTGTGTGCACGCGTGTATTATATACTCATGTTCTTTAATTTCCCCAAGCAATATGAAACAAAAAGAAAGAGAAAGCGAACTGTATGCTCAAAACACAGAACCGAAAAACAAAATAATTATGAGGCTTCAAGCACTTCTTATGTTCTCCTTAAAAACCGAGCTAATGTTCACAAAAATATATTTTGTCCACTAAAACTCTAATGGCATGACTCATGCAAAGATTATATACAAATATGTATGGCATGGTCCCTGTATTGCACAAAGGCTATCAAAGGTTTGATTCATTCCAAAGGATCTGTTCTGTGACAAAATAATCTTAGTTCTTGTGTCCTGAACCCATGTCAAATAATCTTGTAATGATGCCTTATCTACAAGATGATAGCCAATACTTTTTCTTATTTTTTACTTCCCTACTGTAGCATTCGGAATCATCATAAATAAAGATGTTTTTGCCACTTCTAGCGTAAAGAAAAGAACTTGGAGAAGAGTTTGCAATTTCACTAAGAAAGTATTAAAGCTACTAATGTATTGAGGCATGCTAATGAAATTATTTAAATTGCAAGAAAGGACACAAAGGGGTATACTATACATGTTGAAACCAGGTAGAGTCAACTTTTGCCTACAAATGAAAGACAGCTTGTCACGATAACTATAGTAATATGCACACTGAAAAACAAACCTTCCACTAGTCTACCGCTAGCATCTTGTAAAGCTAGAATTGACTCGATGTAATGCTGTAAGAAACATGTTCCGGTGGAAGACTCTCGAGGAAGAGCAACCTGCAAGAGGTAAACATGCTAAAGTTTCTAAAATTGACCTGAAAGGAAATTTATTTACATTATGGATAATTAGCTGTTCGTTTCACAATACTGTATAAATGGATACACCTTATGCACTAGAATCATTGAACGCGGGCACCCAGATCATCCAATGCAAAAATGGGGTCATACTAGAACAAAATTCCAAATGTAGTCATCGCAATAACCAAGAATTTGATCCAGCAAAGTAAAAAGTCCCACAACATCATCTATAAGATACCTTGATTCCATTGTACCCAAGACGTTCACCAAGCCCCCCTGCAACAAGAACAAATGCAGCATTCCGCATTTCCCTGACACCAGTCTCCTCAAATTGAACAAAGTTATCATCACCAAAAGTCAGAGACTCTCCTGACGGGACCTGTAAAAAGAAAGCCAATTTTGTGCTCAACTTTCACAAACAATAAGTTTTGATACATTTTCCCTGGAAATTGAAGAATGAAGATGGATGTTTCAAAGACGCGTGAGATTGGTCCAAACAGAAAATAAACAGCTGCCCTGTTTTAGACTTGCTGATGTGTTAGATGGATTGTTGCGTACACGATACAACATATGCCTTCCCTATTTCTCAAGAATCCGTTCAGCCATAATATTGGAGAAGCCACTATTTGCATTTATTCATAGTTTCATACCATGGAATCAGCAGCAAAATATATAGATGATGGAATTTTGCTAATGAGTAAGGTACTAATTTTAGAAAAAATCAAAACTATGAGACCAGGTTTTGTGAAACTCCTAAGGTAAAGTAAAAAAATGCTTCAGCTCGTCTAAATAGGGGGAATACATCCAATAGGATCTTAGGTATCAAAACAGGAGTATCATGGCTTACAGATGGTGTAAAGCCATCAAACGGGTTCCTCCCATCTTTTGAATCTGCTAAGAGTTCTCTAGCAGTTTTGATATAGGAAGCCAAACCCCCTGGATAGCTTGAATTAAGTCTCGCCACCTGAAACAAATAGCAGCAAGTCATCAAGCATATAAGAAGAACACAACTACTTTTTTCAGATATGCAAAAGCAGTAGCAATATGTCTAAGATCAAGCCAACAGGAAGGTATCATGACTTAAATTAGTTTCTGACCAAAAATAACGAAGAAATTAGTTCAAAAAAACCTAAAACAGCTTCCAGCAGTATGTCAATTGTTTCTACGTGACATTCAAAACATTCCTATTATCTAATGCTTATATCAGGTTGTAAACTTACAGTATCTTTTGCGCCTAAATTTTGAGTACAACTTCATCTAAAAAATTTATGATAAGCCAACTTTGGATACTCAAATGTTCATTAAACTGCGCAAACTGACCTATAACCAGAGCAATCTATAAATTTTCTACCTAAATGTTTTAAAGAACACAAAACAACAGCCTACTTGTTTACAAAAACAGCTAATTTAATTATCAACACAAGAGAAACAAAAAAGTGCCCATTTTTTAGTTTGTTCTCTATCCTTCTGAAATCTATTCAGCTTTAGTGCACCTTTCTCAGCTTTGATTAATTTTCATTTTTTACTTTTCTTGGTCGGCTCGATTGGAAAAATAAAATAATTAACTGAAAACATGATAAAATTAATAAACGGCTAAACAAAGTAGAGGGAAAAAAAAAACATTCTGAAACTTCGTATCTTTACTTCAGAAGTGAACTTGTCCATAGATTTTTACTAATGAAAACATATCAAAAAAACTTTCCCAAAAAAACTAAATTTTCAACTTTTAAGACACTATACATCTGTATTCTGAAATCCAACCAATCAAACATTTTTTAATTAAAATCCAGACCCGAATTCATCAACCACAACCCTAAGTCGCACGGTTGCACCATAATCCTCCAGCTATTTCACACAAGCTTTTGTTCTTGCGTGAGGGTGACCCATAAATCTTTTCTCTTAGTGCTAGAAGTTATGCCACTTACCCCCGTCCTCCTTACCTAAGCCATATAAGGGACGTGCGTGAGCTTGAACACAAGAGGATGAAAGGGTCTTTCAAAAAGATCCCAAATTGGTAAAATTTGCGAGAGTGAGAGTTGAGAGCACGAGCCTAGAGCGATGATTGAGAACGGGAGGAAGGTGCTTTTTACGGATTTATGTGAATAAGCTCCTTCGTCCTTACCCAACGCTTGGGTTCAATCAAACATGTTCAGAAATAACTATACAACAAACCATATACCTGATCGAAGAAAGCTCGCTTCTGATCATCATCAACACCAGGCTCAGACCAATGCTCGAACAAGTGACCCTGTCCCATCTCCAACAACATCTTCCCCAATTCAATCTGCCCAATAAATCACTCCCACCCAAAATCAAAAAACCACTCAATTACAAAAAAAAAAAAAAAAAAGCACGTCGAATTCAAAAATAGATGCATGTAATTGTGCGTGTACCTGGTGAGGAGAGAGGAGGGAGAGATTTTTTTTGAGATTCGGAGCAGAGGAGGCCCAATCAGCATTGACATCAAGCTTCGAGAGGGTATCAGCGGTTGATTCAACTGCGGAGGCCATTCCGTTTACGCAAATCCAAAACTGTTCGGAGAGCACTGGATGGAATCGGGGTAATTGGCGTGGTTTTGAGGAAAAGCCAGCAGAATTGTTTGTTACTGGAAAACAGGGGGGAGAGAGAGAGAGAGAGAGAGAGAGAGAGAGAGAGAGAGATCGAGAGATCTGGGAGGTGAGAGAAGGGATGGGCGGAGATGGCAGTTGCGACAGGTCAGGTGGGGAGGTATATTCGTCCCAGTCCAAGAGAACTCAACGACATTGTCGATTCGGTTCGGTGACCTGGCATTTTAAAATGATTGTGACCACTCTCTCTCTCTCTCGCTGGTTTCGGATTCTCGCCCTTTATTATTTTCCGTTTTTTCCTGCACAGGATTTGGTGAGTAAATATGCACCGTTGATCTTTATAATTGATGGCTCAAATATGATTTATACTATTATCGGTAAGAGTGCATAGATAATTTGAATCATTAATTATGGAGATCACAGTCTCCATTACTCACTATGTACTGTAATGAGAAATTCTCACTATAGACCCCACTTACTTTTTTTCTTTCATTGGAAAACAATTACTCTTTGTGATGAATTTCTACTTTAGACGTTAGTTTTTCTCCCACGTTATTCACATTATGGAAAGTAAGGTTATGAACATCATACCATACTGGTCGGTACATACTGATTTTGTATAAAATATAGTATCAAGGATCTATACCAAAAAATATTGACGGCATTTAGATACCGGGTGATATTTTACAAACGTGGTTATTTCATAATTTTATTGAAATTAACCCATTTTTCCAAAATTCCTCACATATATGTGTAACTAGGGCTGTAAATGAGCCAAATCGAGCCGAGCTTTAGAATGTTCAAGTTCGTTTATTAAGTTTTTAAACAAACTCAAGCCGAGCTCGAACTCAATGAAAATTTGACGAGCCAAACTTGCCGAGGTTTGGATCGAACTCGAACTTGTTCACAAGCCTTCACAAATGAAAAATATTAGATATATATGCTCTCATACAAGTCTAGAACTTCAAATAAATTTTTTATTTTGTTCATAAAGAAGTCTTATACGTATAAAAAATTATAAACACATGTTAAAATTTAAGTTTATAATACTTTTTTTAAGTTCATACATGTCAAATTATAAAATTTTCATTATGCATATGAAAGTTCATACATGTTCAAGGTTATATATGAGATATTCATGTATATTCCAAAGCTCATGTCCTAAAATATTATCATTATTGAGGTTAAACGTTTATTATCTGAGCCTAAAATTGAAGTTCGAGTTGATTCGTTTAGTATTTGAATCGAACTGAATGCTGAATTCTATTACCGAAGAATAGTTCATGAATCGGTTCGATTCATTTTTACAGCCTTATGTGTAACCCAACAAAATCCCAACCCAATTTCAACCTACTCTCTTCAACGTCATTTCAAATTTGGAGCAAAGTGATTGCCGCCGGTAACCTCCCGTAGACTACCAACGAAATCTCTCTCTCTCTCTCTCTCTCTCTCTCTCTCTCTCTCTCTCTCTCTCTCTCCATATATTTACACCCGTATTTGTACATAGTCTTACACATGCATGTCTCTGTGAACCATTTTGGGTATTAACTTTCTTGAATTACAGTTCGTTTTCGGGGCCTCAAATTGATTCATTAATAGCCGTTAAAATTCCAATATCCGATTCTTGAAAAGTTGGAATCTTTTTGTTTTCATTAGTACCCACAATTGCATTTTTTGTTTTGAAATAATAGATTTCTGAATTTGATATTGTATAACTCAATATCAATAGATAGATTTTTCGTCGTTTATTTTAATTTTAATGAACTTCTTGAATTAATACTCATGTTTGGAATATTTAGTAGTTAGGAAGGTTTTGGAAGGAGTAACATTTGATGCAGTATTTCATTACAATGGAAAATATTACACACACATATAGTTCTGGTAAATCCTATGTGGGACCATGTATCGATCGGTACTGGTACCGTGTCAATGGGAAAACAAGTACTCCAGTTGATACGGTATTCAGAACCTTGGTAGAAAGAGATTATCTTCTTTACAATGTAGCACAAACACATTGTGGGCCCCACTATCCAATCATTGCAATAATATTGACCATTCATCTTATAGGACCCGCAACTAATATAACCATGCAAAAAATTAACTTGATCGGATATTGATAAATATGTCAAAAGTTGAATATTGATTATAAAAATGAACAGTCATAGACATTTTATTTAAAAACTATTGATAAAATCCAAACCATCCGCCTTTCAAATCAAAATTCATCTTTTGCCATAGGTATTGATGTCTAATCAAAGTTGATTTTTTCTTGCGTTGATACATTGTTATGTGAGCCCTACAAGATTGATGGTTCACATTATTGCAACGTACGCTTGGTGGTGCCCGAAAAAGCAGGTGGCGCAAACCCATCCGTAAAGAAGATAAGCTCTTGTAGAAAATAAATGATAAATTTCTTTTTGAACCCTATAGTTTAAGAAAGTTTCAATTTTTACATTGTTAGAGCAAATCCAATGCAATAGTCAAAATGGCTATAGCCATTACTATATTTTGGCACCAAAAAAGTGATTTTTGGTGTTAAAATAGAACCCAAACTCTAGTGCTTGGTTATATTTTAGAACCAAACAGTTTCAACTTTAACTAAATTTTCCACCACCTCACTTTTAATTACGTTTTCAACTCTAATTCAACTATGTACGTTATTTTCAACCCTGTTGTGATCTAATTTTTTAACCCCCATTCCAAACTATTTTTTAATTATGTTTTTTTATGCATATTTTGTCATCCACTGTTTCAACCACCATTCTACCCTAGATATTTTGTGCATCTAACTTTCTCATCTAACATTCAACCCAACTTTTCTATAAATACACAATTGAACCTTATTCAGTCACCACCCATTCTCATTTGCCATATAGATTTTCCTCCACAAACTAATATCATGAGCAACTTAACCAAAAGGGTACTGCGGAGAGATTTCGACGGAGATTCCTTTGATGAAGATGAAGTTGCAATGGTGCAAATGGTAATGGCAAGCAGCTATCAACAAATGCAAATGTGTCATAACCAACAAGGGGGTTATGTTGGTTTTTTCAGTGGCGGAGCTTTTATCCGTCTTAATAGGGCTGCCGCCAACGAAAGAATCCATTCGGATTGCTTTTCTGAAGATTCCCTTTTTAATGAAAAAATTGGGGAAATAAGAAAATCCCCCATTGAAGTCCAAGATCTCTCTCTCTCTCACACACACACACACACACACACAAAATTCCTTCTATCTCTTTATTTTTGTATTCAGCCATCACCGTTGAGGGTTTTTCAGTAAAAGACATCACCATTGATTCCAATGATGGCAACAACCGTTGAGATTCCAGTAATGGCATTGAGATTCCAGTAATGGCATTAAGATTCTGGTCGTCTTTGTTCTAGTGATGGCGTTGAGATTCCAATCATCTTTATTCGGCCACTTTTCGGTGGGATTTTATTTTTCGGCTATTTGCCGAGCACTTTCAGGTATGTTCGATGTCCCATTTTCTTGTATTTGACAGTTGTGATTGTGAGCTGGCAATGATGACTATAGTCATTTTTGGTTCTAAATATAGAACAACTATAGCTTTGTGCCATTTTAGAATTGAAGCACTGCAATGCATTCTAGATTTTTGAGCTTAATGTCATATTTTGAGTATAGAACTGATTGAGACTCTTACATTAGATTTGCTCTTATGGAACTGAAACTTTCAGAATTTTAATCAAGTATTCAAGTGTAACAATTTTATCATACATAAATTTTTTATGTATGATAAACGTCACGTGACCCGTTTTTTCAATTAACGGTAGTAAGTGCCACGTAAGTGACGAGATTCAATTCTAGGGTTTTCATTGTAATCGTCGCTGCATATTATCCTAATTCAGAGCGATCAGAACCAGCCCAAAATCAAGCAGGTACTCCTCTCTCTCTCTCTCTCTCTCTCTCTCTCTCTCTCTCTCTCTCTCTCTCTCGCGTCGTATATAATATAGTGTTTGCTGGCTTTTAGGCTTATAGTTTAGTACGTAAATGCTTAAACATGAAATGCTTGGGCCTAGTAAAGAATCACTCCTTGAAAGAGTATAGTGATGTCCCATCCACGCACCAAGAGTTAATCGATTTAACGCAGATGAGCAGTAGTACCATTCTTTTAGAGCATTTTCAGGTTTGCCCAGATTTTACTCAAGTTTGAGTGTGAGTAAATTGTTCATTAATAACATAGTTGTAATATTCCAGTTTTCTTGATTTGAGTAAAATTAGAAAATTTAATTTGATAAAGGTTTTAGTTCAAGACTGAAGTGGGTTTTAGCCTTTGGCTTTGTAATATTCGAGTTTTCTTGATTTGAGTAGAATTTGATTAAAATTTAATAAAGGTTTTAGTTCAAGACTGAAGTGGATTTTAGCCTTTTAGGGTTTAACCCAGATTTTGGTTTTGAGCAAAAAGTAAGGACTGCAGATGCTTTTGGGCGGCTGAAGCTGTTGCATCTAGGCTTCTACTCAGGGCCAGCCCTGTTCATTAGGTTTGCATATTGTGTAACCTTTTGGTCTTTTTTTGCCTTTTTTTCCCCAGAACATGACTCTGCATCAAATTTGTTCTAGGACCGGCTAGTTTGATTTACTAAGGGAAAAAATAAGAGAGAGAGAGAGTTTAGTTGGGGCAACTGGTTTTCTTGGTGGTTTAAAATGGCAAGCTTATTTGAGGTTCATTTTGACTTCATGAATGATGAGAGAATGGCGAGGCGGTCGAAGAGAAAGTGTGTCCGCAACAAGGAATCCAAGGTAAATAATTCTTTTAGTCACTCTTTGAAGAGAGTTTTGGAATATCAGATATTGGGTGGGGAAATGGTGGATGAGGATTACTTGTGTTTTCTTAATCATTTGGCGGAGGATTTCAAATCGAGGAACTCGATTGTGCAAGACAACGACGAGAGTGGTGAAGATGACGATGACCCTCATTATAAGATGTTCTTGGACAAGGTAAAAGTGGATGGAAAATCTTATGTGCTCGAGGTTGCTGTAAAAAATGAAGTGCCTTTTTATATAAAGTATGAGGCAGAGGATACCTCAGATGATGAGGATGATGAGCTTGAGCTACCTATTATGAGGAAATGGACTAGTGCTGTGGATATAGAGAGCTCTGAAGCTGCAAAAGATTTGAGAATGGAAACCCGGAAGAATTTGACGAATCTGTATAGAGAAGATGTTATGGATTCTTTGAAAAGTACGAGGAATCGTGTAGGAAGTGAAACAACGGGTTTAGTGGTGGAGAATGATATTGCACACGAGCCTTTAAATCATGTTTCAGGCAAGGGAAATGGGTTTTCCAGCGAGAAACATTGTCCAAAGGATAGTCATTTGATTAACGCTGACAGTGAGCGTCGCATGGAGGTTGATCTAGTGGATGAATGTTACCAATTCTATCTAAATGGGATTAAAGGGGAAGCTGATTGTCCAAGGGATAGTGTTCTGATTGAGGTTGATAGTGAGCATGAAATGGACGTTGATCTAGTGGATGATTCCTACCAAATTTACCTAGATGGGATTAAAGGGGAAGCTGATTCCACAACTGAAGATGCTAAACCGGTGAAATGTGAAAAAATGGAGTATGAAAGTTCTTCTGATTCAGAAGTATTGATGGCCCTGAATGCCTCAGATTTTTATCAAGGGAACTATTCCCCATTTGAAACTTCAAAACGGTATTTTACATTGGTAAGTAATAAAGTTGATTGGTAGTTGCTTTATTTACTAAAAAAATTGACAAATTACACCTGATGATTGAGAATTTTGTCTTCCTCTCGATTTAAATGTTCTTGTTATTGTTGTGCAATTGTGAAGTCAGACGAAGATGACCAACATTGCCTTGGAAATCCCAATACAAGCAACCATTCTGGGTTTAGGGAGAAGCTCATGGATAAGCTCAGTGAATCATTTGACCATGAGGAATATGAAAAACTTTGGCAAGATATAACTGAACAAAGACTGAAGGAGCGACTTTTTAACTTTCGTTCTGGAATAATCAAGAGTTGCAAGAAATTTAATGAACCTGGCCCGTCTTATCTTGAACAATACCCTGGTAAGTTGAATACCACGCATAAAACAAGTTCATTTGACTTCTCGATCTTTTCCCCTACCCAACCTGGCTTTTGGATTACTTTTTAGGATAGTGCAATATATTTTGAATGGAAATCTTTCTTTGCTCCACAACTCCATGCTGATTGCTATTTTTTTTTCTTTCAGGTTGTCAGATTCCATGCTGATTGCTTAATTTATTTATTTATTTTAATTTTTTTTACCTCATGTTTTGATAAGATCTGTGTATGATCTTCGAATGATATGATATTTCAATACCGTTTTGTGATCATTATTCTTCCAATATTCTGAATCAATTACAGGATGTCAAAGTGTGAAAATTAAGTTCCAGGCAAGACAATGGAAATTAACATTAAGAACCAAGTTAGTTTGTTGGGAGATGGCTGGCTGAATTAGCACACTTTAATGATTAACATACCCATCCTTTTAGGAGCTTTAAATTCATTATTCTTATCATCTTGTGAATAAGAAAGTTAAGCATGCAAGGTGCACGACCAATGGACACATTGTACACATGAACACGTGCTCCTGCAAAGGAAATGCTTAGAACTTTCCACATATCCATGACATCTTTTGGTAGGCTTTAAACTAGCAAATATATCCATTCAGCAAAGGCTTTCTTTTGGTTCCAAGACACCCCTATGAAAGAGTGGAGCTCATTCTCCGATGCTGTATCAGCCTCGCGCATTGGGCTCTGAACAAGATTTCTGATGGGCTTCCTGCCTGACCGATATTCCCCAAAAGTCTTATTAACCATCCTTCTTCTGAGGTTATCCTTGATAACTTAAGGCTTTTTATGACAATGTCATTGATGCAAACAAGCTCCTTTCTGTTGTTGGTTCGCCTAGATCGCCATCTTATGTACTTTTCGAAGGAGAATCGAGCTAGACTGTTCCCTCAATATTGGAGAAGAGTGCCAAGTTTTTAGTAGAAGTCTTTTTACTTTTTAGGCCACCTTCCTGTTTGGCAGAACATGTCCCTTACCAGGCCAATCTTTCGGTAACATGGATACAAAAGTACTGATTCAAGGAGTCCATTTTAAAATATAAAACTGTTTGTTATTGTCCCACAGAAAACATGACTGTTGTCTGAGATATGGATAAATTTTTGTGCCCTCTGGAGATATTTATCCGTTAAAGATATTACCTTAATCAATAAACTATATTCCAACACGACTGAGTACACTTGTGTTTGAGCTTTAGTTTAAATCTCATCTACTGTCAAAGAGTACACTAGACTTGGCCTAAATGTCAAGCTTATGAATAGGAAGTAAAAAAGCTAAATATGTAGCCTCCGTAGATGTTACAGAGGCTTAAGTTGCTTAAAACTAGGTCTAATAAGGCAAGGTGAGATATCTTTACAGTTCAACTGAAGTTTTGGCCTTTTGCTTTACCTTCTGTTTTTCTCAATATCTACGTGCTAAATGTCAACTGCCCTAACTACTTTCAGATTTTAGTACTCATTACATGCGTTCATCTCAATTGTAAAGATCTCCTTGTTGGATATCTTCATACACTAAGTAGGACACTTTCTTTAGTGCCTTGAGCTTTTAGGAGATCAATGGCTTGAAATGGAATCTAAGCTTTGGTTTCTTTGAGTTCTTGGGTTTAAGTCTCTCCATCTTCATATCCCGCTTGCATTGTACTTCTCTTCAAACACAACTGAGCGAAAATATATGTTTGAGTTTTTGCTAAAATCTCTTCTACTGTCAATTCAGTACCCTAGACCTTGCACGTGAGGGAGGTTGTTTGATAGCTTGGGTTTAAGTCTCTCCATCTTCATATCCCGCTTGCATTTACTTCTCTTCAAACACAACTGAGCAAAAATATATGTTTGAGTTTTTGCTAAAATCTCTTCTACTGTCAATTCAGTACCCTAGACCTTGCACGTGAGGGAGGTTGTTTGATAGCTTGGTACATATTTGTTGTTCTCATTTCTCAGTCACTTAAGTTTTGAGATAAGTGGGTATTAAATGCTTCTTTCTGTTTACTACCTTCACTGTTCCTTTTCTTTTTCTGTGTTTCTATCAAAAGCTTTCCATGCCTTTGAATATGCGATACCTGATTTCTTCTTGCCATAGTATGAGATGGTATTTGAAAACACAATTTTATATGCATTTTTCAGCTATTTCTCTTTGTTATTATTATGTTTATTTTTTGTAAGTCTTCATACAGCTTGAGCCAATATTTACTATGTTGATGGCAGTTCTTGAAGACAAGATTGACGCAGTCAAATTTGACAAATGTAAAGTATTGAATCTCTTGCGAGGGTTTTTCTTTTGGTTGCAGGTGAGTGTTTTTCATATTTAGCTTGTTTTGCTATTCGTTTTTTTGGCGTTCTTTGGTGGTCAATTAACTAATGACGGGTGAGCTTTTTCTTCCTTAAACTTTAATAAGAGCCGGACATCAACAGGTATAATTTAAAAAGTGGTTTGTACATCAAAACGAGCAAATCCATGTTCTATAAGTGCAGTTCCCGTCCCTTTTTTTGTGGCTTAGATGTTTTTGTGTATCTAACAGAAAAATTCTTTTTGAGAATATCAAGACTTAATGAATTACCCAGTTACTAGTAATTATTTTGGGCAATTATCTTTAAGAATGCATTAAGTACTGGTTAAGGGTAAGCTTCTTGGTTGATTAGGAAAAGTATTTAAAAACACTTTGCATTATTTGCAGTAGATATTGGTTCTTGCTAAGAAGTTTTGGCATACTGTTAGGGTTCTTAGTGAGTGGATTTTGGTTTTATCAGGTAAACATATGGATGGTACGGGTCTGGAACTAAGGGGTTGTCCCGTAACATCTCAACTTTCTTAACACGAGGGATTGGGGATCTAAAGTCAAAGATTAAAATTTTAAATGTATGATTGCTTTTGTTATTTACTTAACCTTTTGATGAGGCTCAACCTTGACCTAGTGAGAAACCCCCTTGCTTCCAGGCCAAACATTATTTTGCAGTTGGGCTCCCTGACTCCCACAATAATCCTGATTCAAAAAGTTTTGTCCATTTACAACTAATTACTCCTTGACACGCTACTTTCCAATACTTGTTTTCTGTAGTCCTGTTGGACTTGACATGGAGAAGTTGATTGTTTACAGTCCTCTCTTGAATACAAAAACAGTCCGGATTTGGAGTTGTTTCAAGGGAGACTGACGGTGGAAGAGGTAGATTTGTCCTACCGAGATTGAGTAAAACTGACAGCTCTCTGTCAATGACATCAGGAAAATTATAGGGGGATTTACGATGGAGAGGGTTGGCCAAGGGCATACAGAATGGGCTTATAATCTCTAGCATACTACTTAGCTGCTTCAAGTGGAAATCTTGTAGTCCTTTTCCTTTTAACTAAAAATGTAATGGAGAGTCAAGACGAACAACTTTCAGTAAAAATGGAGAGGGAGAGCTGGGGGGGCAGGGGGGAGTTAAAATTGTCAAGAACCCATTATGAACCACTCTTATAAACCTTGCATGACTGACCATGGTTTGTTCAAGAAGCATGCAAGGTCGTGCTGGACGTGCATTTAAGTTCTGTGGTATGCTGATATGCTTAACGAATCTCTCTCAAATTGTAGCTTGATTAGAACAATAGTTTGTGGTACGATTTTAGGGTTAATTGTCAGATTACGCTAGAGACCAGAATCTAAATGCTGTGCGATTGCATTTCTGGAGTTTGAATGTTGTATTTGATGGAGAGATTCTCATCAGACAATCCAATCCTCTGCAGTATAGGATTTATAGTACCTTTGGGTTGTGGTATTGTAATCCCTCGTTATTAGACTGACTGGGCCACTCATCCTATGTTATTGTATGTACTCTCAGTCGCAGTCTACCGATCAAACAAAGCTCTGAAGTTTACAACTCACTGTAATTAACAGATGAAAGTGGATTTTTGATGTTATTTCTCCAACAAAATTTTGATGATGCTATCGATTACTCATTTCTTATTATTTGCATAATAACATGACTGTCATAACAGAAATCCCATGCTGCAGTAGCATTTTCTGATGCTCTCTTTCTTGGGTGTATATCTTTTCAGAATTTGGTTCAGAAAGATGCATTCCCTCCATGGTTAGACCCATTGTGTTTGGAAGTGATGCCAAGAAATTAAGCGGAAGACTGCATCTGCTGAGCCATAGGATATGTAAGTTTTTGTATGACAACTTCATCCTAATATGAAGTATGCCTTAGCCACGGGCAATTACTATGGCTGATGGTGTTTTTCTGCCTCTGAAACCCTTCCCAATCACTTACGAAGACATTCCATTTTGGGGCCTTTCTTTTGTTCCGGATATTCTCTATATTAAGTCCATCTAGGTATATATTTTGTATCTTCGCTCCCACTTTTTCCTTCCAGTTTTTAGTAGAGTCCATGTTAAGCGAACACTGGGGCTCTGCTGTCCACGGGGATGGCAAGCCCTGCCAACCCATCTGAGTTGTCCATTTTGACAATCAACGATTTAGATGGAGAATGTATCTTTCCTGGAAAGAGTTAATTCTTACCGGTAAGAATTTATTTGTGAATCTAAATTGTTGATTGCGGAGATGGATGGTTCGGATGGAGGGTTGGCAGCGCCTATTTGGATGGGTCTCAACAGTCGTACCCGCGGAAAGAAACTGCTTCGGCCTCTGGTAAAACAGTGTAAGATATTCCGGTGCCGGTTGTCCAAGTCTACCGCTAACAGTACGCCCCAGTTGAGAAGTAGTAGGAGGGCAGTCTTGAGCATCCCGTGAGTTGAACCTCTCCTTGCGCTTGTGCATGACCTCATCAATGTTTGTACTTTCGGAAAATACTAGTGCTACCTTCGTTTCGAAATGTTCGTCCGGTCTACAAAACGAGATCTAAAAAATCATTTTTACTGAAAATTTCAAAGTTGTTTCATAAATTTAAAAACTCACTGATATCTAGTAATAAATTGAATTTTGCTTGAAAGAATGGCATTATTATTTTGTTAAAATTCTTGTTTTGTGAACTGAACAAACATCTTGGGACGGAGGGAGTATAATGATTTGAGAGACACTGCTAATCTAGTTGCTATAATATTTAAGAGGTATAATTATTGTGGTCATAACCTGAAATCTATGGAGGAATGATGGTGTAGAGATTTGGGTATCTGCTTGCAATGGAGTGGAGATTAGTCAACTTGTTTGAATGGGTCTATAAAGAAATAATTGGCTCAAATATTGGAGCATACGACTTTTTTTATGCTCTAAGATTCCCAGCTGATGGCATTCCTTGGATAAAGGTATTCCAGTTTTTTTTTTTTATCTTTCTAAAGGAATATTACTATTTAAAATTCTAAAATGTGAGAGAAAAGAAACCTCGATGGGAATGAGAATGACACCTGGCCAGGTCCACTCAACCCTGGTTCACATGGTATCCTTTATCTTTGTTCGTTAAAAACTCATTCAAGATCGTTCTTTAATGATCTTATAGTGAGTGATTAGTGATATAACATTAGCATTTTCTCATATCTGTTCAATAACATTTTCCAGCAGTGAGAGTCGAAGGTTCACTAACCACCATTGACGGACCAACAACTCAAACATTCAATCGAATAGTTAGTTAGTGGGCAAATAAGAAATTAGAGTTTTCCAAAGGTTTCAAACTGTCATTGGGACATTCTATCGAACAGTTAGTAAGCAAGTAAGAACTCCATTTAGAAATTTTACATTGAGGAACTGTAATTTGCACATTAAGCAGTATGGGAAATCAAAAGGAAAACCCACCGTTTATCAAACCGGCTGCCTCCGTTCAGTATGCAGAATCTCTGTATAGTCTGCAATGGAATTGGGCTTATAGATGTATGGTCGAATGAGTTGAGGAGGGAAGGGCGTGTGTGTGTGTGTGTGTGAGAGAGAGAGAGAGAGAGAGAGAGGATCGGAGGTTGAATATTAGGCGCCATATGGGGGTCACCGTTTGAATGTGTCGTTGAGGTTGGGGGTGTCCTTTGGGGAGAGGTTGTTTGGGAGAGGCGGGGGAATAACATAGAAGGGAAGGGTAATTTTGTAATGAAAAGTAGACAAATCTTCAGACTTTTATAAAGAGTATAGATAAAGCTCGACTATTTTTCGAAGCAAGTTAAGGTAATCAAACTTTCTTTGGGGTAAGTAAATCAAATTTGAACGAACTATGGTTTGGCTCGTTTAGCCTTTGATGTTTAAAAAATTAAAGTCACGGATATTTGACTTATAATCGGCTCAATTTTCAGCCTGTTTAGAGCAAGTTCAGCCCTTACTCAAACTCAAAATCAAATTTGAAATTTTAATAAAAATTCCCATAAGCTAGCGAAGTCTTTAAACCAAACTCATATCAATTGAGTTTTACTTAAATTCTTAATCAAATCAAGGCAGAACCAAACATTTACCCAAACTTCCAACGTCTACTTCGGTGGCACTCATCACCAGAAAGCGTTCGCCACTATCGTCGTCCCCAACTCCCCCAGGGTAGCGAATCCAAATTGAGAGGCTACTAAGTATTTTGTGGTGCTTGGAGATCGAGCGAGAGATGTAGGAGAGAGATCGTCAGCTAATCGAGATCAAGAGAAAGAGAAGTCGCAGGAGAGAGACAACCTGTCATTTTCGTGGAAACGGAGATAGACCTTTTGTTGTTCTTCCTTCTGGCGGAGGGACAGAGGACAGTGGGGTATGGCAGTTAGAGCTTGAAATTTGAGTAAAGGGCTGGAGATGCTGATATCAAAATAGGCTTTTACTCAGATCTTTACTAGGAAACCAATACAAGACTCAAACACAGCACACACGCATTAAACGTAAGAGAGATGATAGAAGGGATAACAAGTAATCCAAAACCAGTGGTTTCAAGGAAGAAAAACAGATATTCCTTTCAAAAATAAAAATAAAAATAAAAACAAAAGGAGGAAGAAAAAAAGAGAGTACCGAATACTAAAATTACGCCAAATCTATATGACCAATTATTCCATGGTCTCGGGACAACGCCACGTGGTGCCCCAACACCCTTATTCACCCTACATTCCTGTGGAGAGCATTGCAATTTGTGGTGGATAAAATTGTTAGGGCATCACGTGACGGTGCCCCAAGATATACAATAATTAGTCAATCTATAAAGCTGGTGGTGATGACTCTTACAATCTTCTTGTAAACGAAATATTATATCTTCATTTTTCTTTTCTTGCCATTTCAAAGCACGTCCATAGGATTTTTTGCATAACTATCAGAAGAGAAAATCACATTGCTGAAACAGCTAATATGAATCTAATTTACTCCACTTACCTAATTACTGACTTTATGCGTTTTCAAGTGGAATTCTAGTTTTTCTCACACACAGGTTACATAGCTTCTCCCTATGGAATTCTGATTTTCCCTCCTATGATTCTGACTGTAAAACTAAACTTTTTTCTCTTTTTACAAGTTTTAAATAAAAATATCATTATTACGGTTTAGTTTGTTGCAAGAATATGGAAGTTTAGGAGTTTTTTCAAGCTTTATTCCCCCTAATTTTGCAAATTCATAGCAAAGATTCTGACGCTGAAGATTAGGATTTGTAAAACGGAATCAGTAATATTGCTCACAAAGTTGCAAGCAAATAGCTTCACCCAAGTATTCATTACTCCTCTAGTGGGCTCATTTAAAATTGGAAAAAAGTTCCGTATGAATCTGACCGCGTAAAAATTGATATAGCACATTGGAGGTTTCGGACCAGGGATTGTGACTAGAAACGGGCTCACCTTGGTGTCGCAAAATGCAAAGTAAACATGTTTTAGTGCCGCTTTACATGGGCCATGTTAAAAATTATTTGTTCACATGCCCTTACACCTATGTAGGACAGAGTCATATGGAGATTAAACAACTTGCTTAAAAGTAGGGTCTATGTAAAAAAAATTTGGTCCTCTATAGTTTGATGGCTTTCATTGGACAAAGATTTTGGCATAAAAAGAGGGTGCAAATTAAAGATGCTGATACAGGGTCAAAAGGAATCTCCAAATGGTGGATTTAATCAAGAAAAACAGATGGTGGAGGGCAATACTTAAAAATGAGAAAGCTACAAGTCTGCTGTAAAAATTAACTGAACATTAATTAGGGAAAAAAAAAAATCACCGATATAGAACGACTTTCTATTTTAAAATGGAGTGATGTTGTAAGAAAAGAATAGATGAATTGTTTAGCAAAAAAAAGAAAAGAAAAAGAAAGAAAAGAATAGATGAATTTATTAAATTTGAAGCTTGACATGGCAAAATGACGAATCATACTTCGTGTAGTTAACACCAATTGAAAGGGGACGGCTTAATTTGGTTTATTTTATTTGGCTATTGGCTATCATCAAATTAGGAATCTTTTTTTGTTTTTGTTTTGAGGAAGCAGAGAAGACATATTACGTGCATCATAAATACTTCTTGTAGTTAACGCCAATTGAAAGGTGACGGCTTAATTTGGTTTATTTTATGTGGCTATCATCAAATTAGGATTTTTTTTTTTTGGAGGAAGCATAGACATTGCTTTCATAATAAAAGACAAGAACAAAAGACACCATCGGTCCGAAAAAATAAAAAATTAGGAATCTTTTTAAACCTCTTGAAGTCTGAACAGACGAAGGCACTCAAAGTCGGTGGTTGAATAGCAAAGAAACAAAAAAGAAAGGAGAAAATAGGGAATCAAATTCAGAATAAACTTTTATTAGCCTCATTGAGGTTTACAGGCAGCAACAGTTGCTTGTTACACCCCCTTAAACACCAACAAAAAATCCATGAGTCCAACAAATACAGCTCTCCCCCAACATTTGAGGAGGAGAAAAAGGACCCATTTTCCAGAAAAAAAAATGTTACTACATCAATTGGAGAGTCTATATTGTGACTGCAAAAGGGAAGGAGGAGGGCACCCCGGCAAACAACCTCTCATCCAAAACCCGTGATAAAGAGCCAAGAAGATGGAAGAAACCAACTTTAAAATGAAAAATAAGAGATGGATATACAGAAGAATCACACGAAAAGGAAGCCCAATATTTCCTAGCATCATGTCAAACACATAGTTAGTCGAAGCTTGAGGAGCGGCTCCACCGGCCTTGCAAGTAGTCTTCGAATGAGACACTTTGCTCGATGCTGCTCATGGAGAGAGAGTCTTCTTGCACATCAAGCAATGCAAGGTTAAGATGGGATTGGAGATTCGAGCGTGGAAAAGCCTCATCATCTAGCATATCAGTCCCATCTGAAGAATTTACTTGTAGCCTTGCCCAGTTGGTCACCTCCGAGTCACCCTGGAGGAGCTTCAAGACCTGTCATAGACAAGAACGTGGCTCTGTTCGTAAAAATTGGAAATGTGCATCATAGGCAGCGGGGGGAAAAAGACATGGCCATGATGTAACAAACAATTTTTCATGGGCATCACAAGATCAAAATCCTGGCCGGAGATTATATCCCGTAGAAAGGCCATAACTCATAACTGAGGTTGGTCAGTCAGAGCAATGCAGGATCCGAGGTGGGTTTGATATCAGAAGCTCATAAGCATATAAACAAATGTTTTTCTTGCAGGATTGAACATTGTCTAAACCATTGACGATGTTTTTTCGCTTTATTTTGTTTAAAAGTTGGGTATGTCATTGTGGTGTGGGTATTACAGAAATCTGTAAAATGGTGCAAACGGCCTAAACGAAATGTTATTACTTAAACCAAGGTTCTTAGAGTGGAATCGTGTACTTTTAACCTTGATACCTGCATTTATGAGTGGCAAATCACGTTGTTTACGATTTTTAGTTATACGACTCAAATACCAAGATTTTTTAGTAGACTTCGGTGAAGGTGTAAATTGTATTTTGAAATTGTTTCCATGTATCTTCTAGTGAGAGACGAGACAGTGACAATGATCAACCCCAAGGGTTAAAAACAAAGCGTTGAAACTGAATGGTGAGACTGATTTAGAGTAGAAAGCAAACCAGTTGGAACAAAAAGACTGATTAATCATCTATAAAACTAGAGCAAGCTTTACAAATAATTCAGCTCAACTTTTTCTGTAGCAGTGGATACCACATTAGACCCTTTGGAATGCAAAAAGTAATCCCCCCCCATTCAGTTTAGGTTTGTGTTCTTCTAAGAGGAAATTAGAGATTGACTTACAAAGCTCATTTGGGGTCGAGCTCGTGGCGCACGTCGGATACAAAGTGTAGCAGCTAAAACCATCCTCTCCAACTGGTCACTATCATAGTTTTTAGCCATGCTAGGGTCCAGCAATTGGGCGACCTTTCCACCATTTAGAATAGGTTTTGCCTGTAAGGGATAATTTGCTTTCTTAGAATGGAAGCGATAAATAAGGATGTAAATTCAGAGTGAGTGAGAACAAGTGAGTGCAGAGGACATACCCACATAACCAGGCTCTCTTGGCCCTTTGGATGGTCATTACTTATAGGCTTTCTTCCCGAAAGAAGCTCAAGAAGTACAACGCCGAATGCATAGACATCTATCTTGTCATTAACTTTGCCGAACATGAAATATTCAGGAGCCAAGTAACTGCAGTGGATAACATGTTTACCAACTTACTAATATGTAATGGATACCAAAATCAAGAAATCCATGAAGGCATAATTGAGAAACAATTTCCCCAGTTGGTTAAACCAATTCAGCATTTTTTATTCAGCATAATGTAATCAAAGTTCCAGCAAAATCAATTATTTATGTTTTGCTATTCGCAACAACCCGAAAAGGATTTAGAAGCTGGAGAAAGTACGCACCCAAAGGTCCCTGCAACATCGGTGCATGTTATATGCGACGAGGTTGTGGAAGCCCACTTAGCTAGTCCAAAATCAGATAGCTGGAAACCACCCAAAACAAACCAACATTGCTAAGAGAATCAAGCAAGAGAAACCAAAAATCTAACGCGACCATTGCAAGATCAATTTCACTTACTTGTGGCTCAAAATCGTCAGAAAGTAGTACATTAGATGATTTCACGTCCCTGTGGATCACAGGGTTAGCACTTTCATTGTGTAGATATTCCAGTGCCTCAGCTACACCAACAGCCACCTTATATCTCTCACTCCACCCGAATGAATTGGGATCCTTCTTATTACCTGCTTTATACAATAACAAAAAAACATGGTAAATATTCAATTATGCACATGGCAATCTTCAAGTACAGACAATTTTGTAAGAATATACATTCTCATTTTATAGCTTAGTTACCATGAAGGTTATCTTCCACACTTCCTCTGGATAGGAAATCATAAACCAAGAGGAGATTTCCATCTTCAAAACAGAAACCGAAAAGTGAAATGACATTCTTGTGATGTAAGGCAGTAATAATCTCTATCTCCAATACAAACTCTTTAAGTACATCTTCAGATGGCTTCAAGATTTTCACAGCAATTTCCTTGCCATCTGGAAGGCGACCTTGATAAACTTGACTGCTTCCTCCTTTTCCAATCAAATTCTCTGGAATAACAGAAATGATTGCGCCAACTAAACATTCAAAATCAATCATTCACGACAACTATTCCTCAAAAAATTTAGAAACTTGTTTGGTTGATGGATTTTGAAACTTGAATATGAATCTTGCGGACCCATTTTTGGGAACACAAAAGCTGTTTCTGAATCGTATGAAACAGTTTTCGCTCAAAAAATGAACAAGATACAAAAATGATGAGTCAGTTTTCCCAAGAAGTGATTGGGTAAACCTGCTAGCTTTTTAAGAAATCGAGTGGATTCGGTTTTATACATATGTGAGGAAGCTACTTGAAAAAGAAAAAGATGCATTCTTCTTTAATCACATTATTGAATCTATCCAAATCAAATCCAATGAAGAAATCAAACCGAGTGTGAAATTGGATGTGGCCTGCAGAAGCTCCTGATACTTAAACAGTCTGCAAGTTGAAGAGTACTTCTCATGAAGTCCCTCTAATTCTTCTGGTAAGCTTCTTGAACTACTGGGAGAGGACAGAGCAGAGAGAGCATCAGCACCAACAAGAACCATTGCACCACTTTCCCCATCAAGTTCAGAAGATTGATTTTCATTTTGATTACAATTACTTTGCTTTGAATATACACTTGGGAAAAAGTTTCTGCTTGGCAACTGCATTGCCCACTGAACCACAGAAATCTGCCGATCAGGTAAGATAGGACGGCGAAGAAGTGGCCAGCCAAATTTCCGTTCCGGCATTTCAGTTATCAACATGGATATTGAACTCGATTCATCCCCTACCCTCTGTACTGCCACTAGAGCCATTGAATTGTCTTCTTCACCATCACCAGAAATCGATGACTCTGTTGATTGGACACATGAATCTTCAGGCAAAATGGGATTTTCTGGGGAACAAATAGAACAGTTCTGTTTCAAGGCACTCTCTCCACAATGAGAGCCTGCTTTTATCAAGGCAAGCTCTGAATTTCCACAAGTACCCTGATCACTTGTTCCTGCAGGGTTTCCATCCTCATTAGCAGCATGCAGTACATTGGAATTCTTGCTTAGTACTGACTTTTGAATTGCACTGAGCAAACTATGTTGGCGATCAATGGTTCCTATCATAAAATAGAAGAGAAAAAGTTTTAAAAACAGGTGCAAAAGCAGAAGCACTACAAGTTGGTGAAACCGCTACAAGGTTCAATCAGACTTATTTTAACACAAGTGCGAAAGCAACCAGCCAACACTACCTTTTTCACAGCCATTAGCGATCAGAGATGCTTCTCTATGAAAAACAATCTTCCCATTATCAACTGCGAGTACTGAGCAATCCTTTGGTAGTTTTCTTGCACAATACTTGGCAACAGAGGCCGATGATCGAATTGTATGGTGTTTTTGAGCAGTTCCTAATATAACCTCATTAGCAAAATAAGACTTGGCTTCCCTAACCAGAACTTTCCGGACAGAAGAACCTCTGCAGACCTTAAGCTTGAGATCCACCTGAAAATTTTCAACATCGTCTGAACTCATTAGTTTCTGGAAAACTCAAATATACAACAAACCGACAAAGTTTAGGCCGAACTAAGGACAGTGCTTGAACTTCCCAGAACCAACCAAATAGGATAGCAGAAACACAACTAGAGTGTTTGGCAGCCAGGATCCGCCGACAATATTTCGCACACAGACTCAAGTCATTGTGTTCCGTTTGGTTGTTCAGAAAATGCAAAAGAACGAAATTAGCACTTCGAGCTTTCGATTTTCAACATTAGCACAACGAAGGTCAATGCACGTACTTCTTTGTATTCAAGAGTATTCGATCTTTTAGGAAGTGCAGCAATTAACAAACATCAGTACGTACTCGCTTAGTATAAAAGAGTATTCAATCTTTTGGGAAGTGCAGAAATTAACAAACACCTCTAAGAACTATATTGGCAATTCCTTTCCTTTCTTTTCATGGAAACCAAAAGAGAGGCTAGTTGAAATAATTCAACACGAAATGCAAAACCCAGAACAAATCATACACCAAAAGTATTAAAATATGTAAAAAATCCAAACCTGCTTCAAGTTGCAGAAGCCGTCGTACACAGCAAGAACAGAATCAAATGCTTTGACAAGGGAGAGAAGTGAGGATTTCCCTTCGCGATCCACAATTTCTGCACAAACCCGTAGTACCAAATCAGTCATTTATTACTTCAGTCAACCGAAAACGCCCAGAACAATAAAAATCAAAATCAGCGACTAATCAAAGTTCTAATTCTCTCTCTTTCACGATTCCTGCACAAGCAAATTCCACCAAAAACCCCTCCCACCAAACCAATTAATTAGCCCATAAAAAGCAGAAACCCATAAAAACGAAGAAGAAAAATGGATAATTTATTTACTCTCCCTCTCACTCCACGATTTTCACACAAACCCATTCCAATTAGCACTTCATAAGCAAAAATAAAGAAAACTAAAGAATAAAAAGAAGTAAAGAGACTAATTTCAACTCTCTCTCACCGTCTCACGAATTCTACACAAACCCCAGCCACCAAAACCAATCAATTGGCGCATCAATTACCAAAAATGAGAAAAAGAAAAAAGAAAAAAGAAAAAAACAGAAGCAAAACATGTAAGTTTAACTCTCTCTCTCTCTCTCTCTCAAAAACCATACCATTGTTACCCAACACATGAAGAGCAATCACATGATCACCACTCTGCGCAACTTTCACCAGAGCCCAAGTAAGCAACTCTCTGCTCGGAGAATCCAACTTCACCCCCACCACAACCGTCCTTCCACCGCCGTTAACTTCCACTTCTCCGGCGACCCCAGATTGAGTCATTAAATTCCGCTTGATTATTCCACTTGTGGGTCAGATCAACAACACTTTGCCGTCTTCTGGTTGATCAATTGAGACACATTTGGGACAATTAATAAGCGGGTCATGGACGTAAAGCTTGAACCGCCGTCGTGTTCGCTTTCTGCTGCTTTATGATTACTAGTTTTTGGTTTACTGCTGCTTTTTCGTGCTCTAATAGCCCACCAGAGAAGAGAGAGAGAGAGAGAGAATTTGTTCCGCGTGTGGCTTGTTCTACGTTATTATGATGCGATTGATCCACATCGGGTCATTGCCGGCCCCACTTGATGTTGTTAACAAGGCAGTGAAGGAGAAATTACCTTCTCCCTCCGTTTTTAATGGTATGTTAATCAAGAAAAAATTGTCTAATTTTTAGATTAAAATTATTGAAAATTAATCGAGATCTTTAACTTGGTACATTTATTTTTTTTAAAAAAATATGCACAAAAATATTTTATTTTGGATAAAACGAAGTATCGACTTTTTGTAATAAATATCTAGTGCTCTAAGATAAGTAAATGGATTACTTTTCATGCTGACAGGCTATTTTTTTCTAAAATAAATGTTGTTTTGATCAAAGCGTTAGATTGTTATATACTAATCAAAGTCTTTTAGCACAATTGTGCTGCTTTGATTATTTCTTCCCCCTTTCTCTGAAAATAATAATAGTAAAATACTAAAAACAATTATGCTCGTTAAGATTGTGAAGATTCGAAATCATTTGATAAGTGATATTTTACTAGTTTTATTGTGTATATTCGTATAAGACATTTTTTTTTATAGCATTCCAAACATGACTGTCATACGATTTTCTAAAATATGAAAAAACTTTAGAGTTAAGATTTTAGTAAATTTGGCTCTACTCAATTATAGATTAATTTTACTCCTCTAGTTTATAGTTTTTTTTTTTTTGTGTTTCTCAAGCTTTTTTTCTTTTTTGAAACTTTATCCCCAAGTGAATTTTTTTTTTTTGGATTTGCAACTACACAAATTATATACTCAATGCCGTCCAGTTTCCTTTCTAAATGATCTCTTCCCCTAATGGCAATATATACCACCTAATAAGGAATATTGTTATTCTAATCTTCATTTTTTTCCCCCTGTTACATTTATCATCTCTTTTTTTTTATCAATACATTTATCATCTCTTGTGTCTATCAAATCAAATGGACGATATTCAAAAGTTTGAGGAATGTTACATGAAATGAAAAAAATATAAAGAAAAAAAGAAATAAATAGTAAGATAAGTTTTTTTTTTGGGTGTATAAAGTCAACTTTTTTAAAAAAATGAAAAATTAATTTAGCACCATTTTTCTTTTTCTCTCATCAATCCAATCAAGTAAAAATGAGTGTTGCTTCTAGTTTTTTTCTTATTCATTGGCGATATCTCCATTAGGAATAAGATCGAAAAATACTCTACTTGGACCTCCCTAGCTAGGCGTCCAAAACCGATGATCGATGACGTCCAAAACCGCTTCATCACTCGCTAATCCTAGAGAAAAGAATCTTATACTAATTACTTGGGTATAAAATAAGTGATTTCTTAAATTGCAGATGAGATCTCGCCATCTAATAATTCAAGCATTCGGGTCGAAATCAAAGTAACCGTATAGACCCAGAGCAACTCATTCTGGCCTATATTAACAAAGAAATACATATAGTCCACATCCCACAACGATAGGTCGAAAAAAACGATTGCACGATGACAAATTCAAAAGAATTAGATGACAATGACTTACAGCGTGTTTGGATGCAGTATATGTACTCGAATATGAGAGGACCCGGATTACATATCCTGGTCCCACCATCATCTCCTACAGCGTATTTGGATGCAGGATATGCACCCGGATATGAGAGGACCTGGATTACATATCTTGGTCCTACCATCATCTCCTACGTTTGGGTTGCAGTTCTTGCTCCCCGATATGTTCACTGTTTGGATTGGAAATTAGGGCTAGGGTTGATTTGCTAACGACTGGGGTACCCCCTATCGTTCACAAATTTGGATATATTTGTGGGTTTTTGGTACGATTCTACCCCTCTAAATCCATCTTCTACACGTCGTTGGGTTGTGTGGAATCAGTAGGGTTTCATTTTTCAAGAGAGAAGGTAAAAGTGAGAAGAGAGAAATTAATCTATTTTCTTTATTAAAATAATAAACTAGGGGCAATTAAGTCATTTGCTCTCTTATCCTATCAAATCCACTTTCCAAATTTCCTTTATCAAAATACCATCCAAACACCTCATATACAAATCCACCCTTCTTAGGAGGTGGGACCACCCTCGTTTCAAATCCACCTTCAAATTCGCCTTCATTACATATTCACCCAAAATCAAATCCGATATCCAAACGGACCGAAAGAAGCGACTTTGTGTAAAGAGGTGTTACTATCGGAAACAAAAAATATCGTACGTTACTTTGATGTAAATAAGTGAACCGTTGCTATACGGTTAGAGGCCTCTCCAAGTGTGAGGTCAAAATTTTTGAATTTGCTTTGAATTTGCTGGAAATTCACGTGATATAGCCCGTGTATTCAATAAATACTCTCTTAAACATTAAAAAAAAAAAAAAAACTTGGGTGCCGGCCGGGTATCACGTAAGAGCATCCACATTGGCATAACCAAAACCAAAAAGTTGCTAAAGTTAGCAATGTTTGTTAAAAAAAGTGCTCACATTGGAATAACCAAACTTAGCAACCTCTTAGCAACTAACCAAATTTTGTCACTTGGATAACCAAAACTAGCAACCTTTTGCCAATAACCAAATTTAATGGACCCCACATCTACCCAATCAAGTACACCCACCATTACACAAAATGACAAAAACCTTCTCTCTCCTCTTTTAACAATGTTTTCAAAAGTTTAATTTAAATTTTTTTTTCTTTTTCAAAAGTTTAATTTTAAAAAATTGGTTTTTTTCAAAAGTTTATTTTAAAAAACTGTTTTTTTCAAAAGTTCATTTTAAAAAACTTTTTTTTTTTTTCAAAAATTCCTATTAAAAACTGTTTTTTTCAAAAGTTCTTTCAAAAAAAACTGTTTTTTTTTCAAAAGTTCATTTTAAAAACTTTTTTTTTCAGAAGTTTATTTTTAAAAACTGTTTTTTTTCAAAATTTATTTTTAAAAACTGTTTTTTTTAAAACCGTTTTGTACTTAAAGAAAATTCAAAATATTTTTTAAAAAAAATTTCAAAACTATTTTTTGTAGTTTGAAAAAGTAATGTGGCAAGTTTTGTTTATCATTTGAATAAGTGATGGAGGGTGTCCATTATTTTTGGTTATGGACAAAAACACCAAATGTGGACATCGCTAACTTTTAGAATAGCTTGGCGCATGGATAACCAAAGCATGTGGCCAAGAATTTTTGGTTATCCAATTTGCTAGGCACTATCATGGATCTTTCTAAGAAAATCTATGACGATCCCAAAGGATTTTAAAATAATTCTTTCAAAAAAGAGTTCATTTAAAATTCAGATTATTAATTACTGGGATGAACGACTATGATAGAGCGCTACGGGTATCATGTTAACTGCCACGTAGTATTCAGTTGTCATATATCCAAGTTTTTCTCCTTAAACATATCACGAGAATCAGTTGGCCATGCCAAAAATGATGGAGTCATTATCAGTGCAAACAATCCCACGATCTTATGGCTCCCGAGTGTGGGGCAAATACACAAGCCTCAAGTGCACTTATTTATTTTGTGGTGAGAGGACAAAGAACATTTACTACTGCTTTTCCCCGATTTCTTGTTGGTTCTTTGAGTAATTATAACATTTTATTTAATGAGAGTATTTCATTGAGGTAATCTATTTTAGCATCCCTAATTGTTTTGTCTTAACATTTTATGTATTACCAAAATCTAGTAAAATGATACTCGTACTACTGTTTATTTACGCGGGCAGAATTTTATATTATAGTACGATTTGACATATTTTGTTATCCGTAATTGATATCGTGAAACACAGTTAGGACCAGGTATTTTCTTTGCTTGAAATTAATTGGATGATTTTTTTGATCAATCCAAATGTAGGGTTTCTTTGAGCCATGGCTACAAGCCTACAAATAAAACTTCAAGAACTAAATCCCCACATCAAAGTTTTTTTTTTTTTTTGTAATTTTATACTCCTTTATTGCTTGTTATTATGTATTGACAGAGCTAATGACAGCGGCCGTCAACGTTTAAATTCCAGCGACCATATTACGTAAATTTACAAAAAGGAAAATTAAATCTCAAGAACACTGTTACGTATTTGAATTGCTAATTCCACAGGCCCACGTCCCTGAAACTTAAGTCACTTGATTTTGACGCAAACCTAAACTTAGTTATACAGTAGTATTGTTTTAGTCTATATTTTACTTCCGGTCAATTTGATACCTCTCCGAAGTAACCTCCTTGGGCCCTCCTCATGTCACTATTCTTTTTTTTTTTTTTTTAATAATTATTTTTCAAAGAAATGAAGGTAATTATGAAATTGATGTTGCTATTGCAAAAGGGGCACGAGATCCTCTGCACCCAATTTTTGGTGCACTTGCATGTATAATAAGTGATTTTTAGTCTCAGGATCGTGCGATAATCTCTTTATAGGATCCGATAGTAGCGACTGCAAATCCTTTAGTTATGGGTACATCAAAAAACGAGCACAGAGATGGGAGTTTGTCAAAGACAAGTGGGCAGTAGAACTAGACTATCAAAATTAGTCGAGATTCGCGTTAGCTAACCCGGACATCCGAGTTATGAAATTTAACAAAGGGTACGGAGGACCTTGATCCATTGGAAAGGGATAATCACAAGATAACACTAGAGTCAACAAGAAGAAACAAGACAGAGAAATGCTGCATGAAAAGGAATTCTGGTCAAAAGCCACCATGTTTAGAAGCCGCCACAAAGGGTTAAAAAAAGCCACCATTTTTATAAGGGGGGAAAAATTATATGGTGCAATGAACTTCTTGAATCACCTCGTACTTTAATTCCACGCGAAAAATGTTCAAAGAAAGTCTACAGAAACGTATTTAGCTTTCAGCGATGAGAGTAATAAACTACTTTAAATTTTAAAGATGTTCACGTCCAAAATTAATTGTTGTGAGATGCCAAATAATAGTACTATTTTTTATGGGATCCTTTAAAAATTTAATTTGAAATTTGGAAGAGCGATTGCCTTTTGCTGTATCTTGTAGTGCGGTTTGTATCCAATCACACATAAATAATTGTTTCCTATTTACTAAAATGATAATCGATTCCACAAAATTAAATGGAGTTGATTTTAGCAAACGAGGAAATCATTTGCTAAAATTAATCCATCCATTTGATTTTATGAGATTCCCAATTTAGCAAATGAATTCTTAGGGTTTTTTTTTTCATTTTTTTAAAGGGCGTTCTTAGGCTTATTCAGATTTTCTTGCACAGATTGATTTTTGCAATTCGAACTCAATTTCACAAATTTATGTTCTTCATGAACTATGATGTACAAGTTTATGTTCTTTATGTATAAATATTTTCAATTACTTATATAAAAAGTCCCCAAGGGATCTCTTACTTTGCTATGGTACAGACCTCGTAGTTTCCGACCATTTTTTTTTTTTTTGCTAATTCCTATCGGGGATCATTAAAAACACGTTGAACAGTTCAAATGATCAAAATTTGATTAGAAAATGGTAGGTCTGCACCGTAAGAAAGTAAAGAATCCTTATTAGAAGGGGACTGTTTAAAAGGTTATCTGCGATAAGATTTTGCAGTTAACCAAAAAATCAATTGAAATTAACTGCAAAGAAAACTGTAAAATTAATGTGTGGTCAAAGTCTAATTGGTGCAAATACGAACACATCCCATCCACAGTTTTTATTTTTCCTGTCAACACGGTAACAAATTTTCAAACGATTATCATTCCACTGAAAATCAAATACTAACCGACAAGGAGGTCTATATTTCCAAATAATAATTTTTTCCTTGTGCAATATGGCACAATGAATAAAAATATGCATGGCTCCCTGTAGGTCCGATGATTCGATCGTAACCCGTTCATTTCATGAACTTGTCATGAAAATAACTAGTACAAAATAGGACTATTTGATAGTGATACCCATACGATCCCGGCCGATATCCCTTCAAAGCGAGTTACATGATTACGCTCAATCGTCTAATTATAGAGATGTCCAAATCAAACCATTAAGCGGCGCGTATTCAATCTAACCAGACAGGGTTTCGAGCTTCACAATCTCCTATTTATTGCTGGTGGTGTCAACCCCATGCCCTAGTCGGTTTTGGTCCTTATAGCTCGTGTCTTTAATTTATTATACTACTACTTTGTGACAGTGATGTTGTATTACTCGTCGGTGGATTTTAATTAAATGTCCGCTTCACGTGCCATGACTATAATACCCTGGCCTACTCGTGTACTACAACCTCACTTGCCTACTATTCTGCCTACCCTTTGTGTTGAGTTTGGACACCCCAAACTATAAACTTGTATTGAATATTCTCACTTTTATTCAATACAAAATTACACAAGACACTTATTCACACTTGAGTATCACTCACATGCACACACTTTGTGCTTCTCACAACACTTGGTGTATCACTTACACACTTGGTGTTTCTCTCTAACATACCTACACAAATGAGCTCCCATCTCTATTTATAGGTCGAATGAACTTTTCTGAAAGTTAACTATCCTGTAATAATTCTACAAGCCTTCAGAGTTCAGAAATATTTCTACGATACTTGTAGAAGATTACAGAGTAGAACTCGAAAAAGACTCTATCATCTTCCATAAGTTTCTAGAATGACCTATAACATTCTGGAGGAGTCCGGAAGGTTTTGGTGGAATCTAGAATATTCTGGAATAGTCTGGAATAATCTAGAGCAATCCGGAATATTCTAGAAACATCCAGAGACTTCAAGAAAGTCGGTGATGACTCTCAACACTCCTCCTCCTCGACCAGGCTACGCTTCATCTCCTCAAGAATCTTTTTCCACTCCAGTTGATCCGGCCCACAAACATTGTTGATTGTTTCTTGGTTCCATCACTTGCATAATTGTTCCGGGCTTTCTCTCGGCTTGTTGGCATCCTTAAATGACCCCCATCCTTCTTATCATTTCTCGGTCGAATCGGGTGAGTTTCTTTTGTTTTATTGTTGGCATCTGTTTTGCCACACTTGTATATATTCTTCTTATTTTCTTATTTCCCCCAATTTCTCTTGCAACTGGGCTAGATTCTTTATGATCGTCTCTTCTTGATCACCTTGGCCATTTACAGTCACGCTGGCTATCTTCTGCTCTTTTCCAAACATGTGTTCGATTTCTTGAACTTTAGCTTCTCTTTTGAAGGAAGACTCATTAGGCTCAAAGACAACATTGCATATTGCCACTTCATCATTAGTTTGCTTATACCCATTCTCCACTTGTGCATCAAAGTCTATCTCCTCTTACGTATGCGCCCAAGAATAACGAACGTAGAAGCCCAAAGGTGATTCGATTTCCCATCCTTCTTCAGTTGGTATGTCTTTATCAAACTCGAGAACTACATAGCTAGCTTGAGCATCCCACTCTTCGTCACTCTCATCATTGTGACCACATGAAGTAACCATATTACCTTTGGCTGGTCTTCTAATAAATGGACACTCTCTTAGGTAATGGCCTTTCTTGCCACAATTGAAGCATTCTATGTCTTGTCTTCGATATCCCTCAGTCCTTTGATCACTTTGACTTTTGTTGAACCGAGCTCCCCCTGCTTGATAGCTCTTGCTAGACTCTAACTTTTCATCTTCTATTTTCTTTGACTTCACAGAGTTCTGCCACCTCGAGCCTCCATTCCTCTTACTACAGAACAAGGCCTCCTCTTCATCGTTCTTTATTTTTACTCCAGTCATTTGCTTCACGAAGGTTTCTTGATTCGCTAGAAGACTCTCCAACTCCACTAATGATGGTTGCTTTGACCATCTGCGAATAGCAGCCATAAGACCACTATACTTAGGCCTTAAATCTCGGGTGATAATGCGTCTCATCCTAGACTCACTGATTTTTGATTCAGAGTCAAGTTGAGAAATTTCATTACAGAGAGTCTTTACCTTAAGGAAATATTGGCTCACGGTCATCGATCCTTGCATCACCGTAGCCAGCTCATTTTCCAAAAACTGAAGACAAGCATCATTCGTCTTAGAAAACAATGCCGCAAATGTATCCCAAACTTCTTTTGGAGTAGTAGCCTCCCGTACATACTCCAACAATTCTTTCTGAACTGTCGTCCTTAGTACGAACAACGCCTTCCCTGCTTTGATCTTCCACTTGCGCAGTGCCTCAGCATCTTCTTTCGCCGGTTGGGTAGTCTCCTTGCCACCAACGATCTCCCACAGATCTTGACCTTGAAGATATGCTTCTATGCACATCTTCCAATAGTCATAGTTATAATTGTTTAGCTTCTCAAAACCTCCTGTTATGTTGCCAAACTTTGATATTCTGATCGGTCCCTAGACCTTTGAGCACTGCAATCTCTAACAACACTCTCTTCCAACAACGTCTTCAATCACGATCTCCGACCGACACACTCTTCAAGGTCCCCGATCACTACACTCCTCACAGACCTCCGCTGTGACTTCACCAACGACGTCTTGGAATGATCACCCGATTGCTTTGCTCCTCTTGGTCCCTGACCGTCTTGCTCTGATACCAGATTGTTGAGTTTGGACACCCCAAACTATAAACTTGTATTGAATATTCTCACTTTTATTCAATACAAAATTACACAAGACACTTACTCACACTTGAGTATCACTCACATGCACACACTTTGTGCTTCTCACAACATTTGGTGTATCACTCACACACTTGGTGTCTCTCACCAACACACTTGGTGTTTCTCTCCAACATACCTACACAAATGAGCTCCCATCTCTATTTATAGGGAGCCAGAGAACTTTCTAGAAAAGAACTATCCTAGAATAATTCTACAAGCTTCTAGAGAAGCTTAAATATTTCTACGATACTCTAGAAGATTCTAGAGTAACCTGGAAGACTCTATCATCTTCCATAAGTTTCTAGAAGGTTTTAGAATGACCTATAATATTCTAGAGGAGTCCGGAAGGTTCTGGTGGAATCTAGAATATTCTGGAATAGTCTGGAATAATCTAGAGCAATCCGGAATATTCTAGAAACATCCAGAGACTTCAAGAAAGTCGGTGATGACTCTTAACACTTTCTTGGCCCAATATAATTCGGAACCGGGAATCCTTTAGTGCATGGTACACGTACTGTAAGTGTGTAATGAATAATTCAAGCAATCAAAAAGTAATTTTTAAAGTTTAGATTTACTAAAAGTATCTTATACGTGTCTTATTTTTTGACATCGCGACATTTGTTTGTAACGAAGAGTATGTGACCATGCAAGTTCATATGCACTTTGACTAATTCTTAAAGGGTTAATCTCTTCGTTCACTAATAGTGAATGATTTATTAAGTGAGAACTTCATTATGGCACTTCACCAATTCGATTTTTTTTTTGGTTGAAAAATTGTCCTTAAATTCAAGTTAAACTTATCATATCAATCCAAAAAAGAATAACGAAAGGTAATCTCATGTGATTTTCCCCTTTGTATACTATTAAAATGGCCCAACAAAACGAGAGAGAAGAAGTTTTAAACCAAAACAGGAATTATCATGGCCTAGTCTTGTTTTCATGTGGGGTTGCTCAATCCCATATTAATGAGGAGTGGGGCGTGACAAGCGAATAATCTCAAAAAAGAAGCTTACGAGTTCTCCGGGTTTCGATGACCAGTTAATTAAATACTGTATTTACTACTACTGCTTCTCAACTTTATGATTTGTGTGTTTTGACCTAAAAAATTAGCTTTTTTTTCCGCTTTATTTTAGTTTTGCAACATTTTTTTGTGTTTGTCTTGGCGAGATGAATAAAAAATGTAAAAAATTATGATTGAAGCTTAATTTTTTTTAATAAAGACAAAAATAAGTCAAAAAGACATTTTTACACTTTTTTCGATCTTATTCAAAAAATTGAGAGTTCTAATTATAATTTTTTACTTTTTTGGATTCCTTTCGTCGAGACTAACTATTAATACTCAAAAAATCGATGCAAAACTAACAAAATCAAATAAAAAAATCAAATAAAGACAAAAAAAAGGGGGGTCAAATTGGCTTTTTAAAACAAAAAACACCTAAGGGTGAGGATGTGTGTAAATTTTTTTGTGGAAGTGGGGATAGAATTTTACGAAGAAGCAATCACAAAGCATCTTCTACTTTACAAACAAAAGAAATACATTTGAAATAATGATTACGAAACAAAAGGCTACAACCTTCACTTTTTCTTCTTTTTTTTCGAAAAGCAAAATTTGATTACATTCGAGTCCCACGACTCTTCATATTTGAAAATTTTAAATGACAGTCGTATGTGAAATTTAAATTCGTCCTTTTAAATATATTCGCCGCCCTTGAGTACCAGCATCTATTTTTTAATTTATCTTTAATGTAAAGTAATACTATTTTATAAAATAAAAATGTTTTATGCCTAAAGTAGAATTTGGGCCCTATTCACTAACTTGTACAACAAATAGAGTATTATCTCCGTATCTTAACCGTACTTCTCGTATACTACACACTTAAATTTCCTAAATAAAAGGCGGGAATGGTACCCCAAATTCCTCTCCTCATTTCCTCCATATGAAGGGGAGCATGTTCTACTTTTATTTCGGATGACCAATACTGAAAACACATTGGGAAACCCAAAATTCAGTATCTCTATAAGGCCAGTGTCATCCAATTTTTTTCCACTAGCAAGAAGCTCGGGGCTCAGCTCAACTCCTCTGGTAATCAAGCTGAACTCGAGCTCAATTTTTAGGCTCGTTAGTTAATGAGTCTAGTTCAAAACTCTAAAGCTCGTCTCGTTTAGTTAGTGAGCCAAGATAGACATTCTAAAGCTTAGCTCGTTTGTAAAGACTTGATTCTTTTAAAGAGGCTTGTTAAGCGAATAATCGGACTAGGCTCTTCCAAGGCTTGTAACGAAGTCGAGCTTGAGCTCAAGTTTTGGATTTGTTTGGTTAGTAAATGAGCTGAGTTTGAACACTACAAAGGTCGGCTCGCTTACGCCCAGTCACCCCTAGTTTGGTCACTTGTGACTTGTGAGAGCTATCCTCGAGCTCATTTTGATGATCGAAACTATTCATCTTTTAAAGCTAGTTATGAACGTTAACCATTAGAAATTTTATATCGAAACATCAATATTGTGTTACATTTATCTTGAGATGAAGGAGTTTCGATTGGAAGTGAATGAGTTTATTTTTATTTTTTGTTCAAGATAAATATGTTTCGAAATGATATTAGTCAAAGTCTATTCGATATGATTTTTTATTTAAATCAAGCTTTAAAGATGAACAAATTTGATCATAAAAAAGATCCGAGAACCCGTAAATAGTCCGGGGGAACATGGCTTCCTGTAGTGCGGCATTCTAGTCATTGATTTTGTAATCAACGGTTTGGGTTTTATTTTGACACTTACATGATTTGAGCCATCTATTACCGAGACCAAAAACTTTTGTGTCATACTATAAAGTTATAGTGTGGTACCCTAGATCCGTCTGTAGAGGGTCCATTCCACTAAAATACACAGAAAGGATCCTCTCCGGCCCTCTTTTCTCCGGTTCTCCCTCCCCCGTCTCTCTCTCTCTCTCTCTCTCTCTCTCTCTCTCTCTCGGGACATGAGAGCAGTAATTGGAAGAAAACACGTACAACTTTTCCATAAAACAATGCACAAAACATGTTAAGGACCTCAGGATACACTCACTACGGTTCCAAACTATTCCCAGCAAAAATTACTAAGAAATTATCATCATTATATTTAGTCAACTACTCCAATAATTAGGTAAAATATCTGGAACTTATTCTAGAATCGACTTCCAAGATCATTTTAACTTCCTAAACGAAACGAAACTAAGTCACTTGTTTTGATCAACTTTAATTAATTTTTTTACTTATTGAATTATATGAAACTATGCTGTTTTAATTAAACTTAAACTAAACCTTTTATTGCATGTATTCATGATACAGAAAAGGAAAAAAAGAAAAAGAAAACACCTTCGTGTCTTCAAATCCCAAAATACTATGCATGTGCGCAACACTGATTCAAGAAACCCATAGTTTTCTCATAAATGATTTATTTATTTATTTAATATTTAGATGGAAAGATCACTCGATTAAGTTTCAGGGATTGTTATCCTAGTAAAAAAAGGTGGAATTTTGTGATTCGATTATTAGCATATACACTAATTTTTTTTTTTAACACTATTTGTTGACAAACATTTTAATTTGGTTTATTAGATTAATCAACTTCCAAAAAGAAAGTCACTTTTTTTCCTTTTGGAGCTATAACTGATTGATTTATGCTTGTACCAGTCTCATGTTTTATTTATATTGTTTGCGTTTTCTTAAAGTATAAAAGTATTCATTTAGTAATAATTAAGCTTAATCAAAACGACATAATTTTGTTTAATTTAGGAAGTCAAAATTATCTGAACGATATTGGATGGAACAGAGATCTCCATTCCAAAGGTAAAGGATGTGGATCCCAAAGAGAGAGAGAGAGAGAGAGAGAGAGAGAGGGAAAGTTGAACAAACTGCAGTTCACTTCTGGCAGGTGATTGTGATGATGATAGTAAGAGTATTAATTGGTTTGGAGTACTAAATTAATTTGTAATTATCGGCCGTTAAAAAGAATGGCATTTGGGGAACTAAAATGACACATTAACCAGAGCCAAATACACACCAGACCAAATTCTTTTTTGGATAAACCACCAAACCAAATTCCACTTCCGCTTAAAGTAATATATATGAATGACATTTCAAGTTTTAACAGGAACGAAAATGAAATCTGAACAACAAAATGGTTGGCTCCAAATCAACGGGTTACCTGACCTAAGACAGTTATTTTCTACTTGTTTACTGGTAGAACCTTAAAAATAAATTATTTTACCTTCTTTTTTTTTTTTTTTTTTCCTTTTGCGATAAAAGAAAGAAAAATGCTTGTGGGATCCGAAAGTTACACCGAATAACTTGGTTTTGATTTTCGACCCAAACAAAGTACAATAAGAGAAAAGTTATCCATATAGTCCATACTAATTGTGTTCATAAAGTGAGACTGGTCTCTCAAAAATTAATTATGTATGTGTTCCGGATATTTAAGATATCATTAAAAAAAGATGTTTCGAATGAAAAGGAATTCTTGTAGAGGGTTTCAAAAGGCACCAAAATCCTCTGGGAAACGAAATTTTTTAAGTTGGAGATAGGTGAAGAACCTTATAACTCGGAAACACTTGTGACAACAAATGTCGTCTTAGGCTCGAACAGATTTGTGGCTGAGGTTCGGGGGAAAAATAAATATAAAAAAAATAATTAGAAGTATATTTTAGGAAATGGTAGTAATAAAGTTGTTTAATACATTATTAATTGGTGATATTTCATAAGCTGCACTTTGTGCCGAGTCTGTCTAATACCTGCTGGAAAATATCCAGTCAATCACCGATTAGTAATATTTGGCATGCCCATTAGCAAACGGAAAATGTAAACCATTTCATATAATAAAAAAAATTTAAAAAAAGGAATTAAGGCCATTGACATTTAATTTACAGTAAAATTATCAAGAAAAATCTGTAAGTGACAAAATGTGATGACGCCATTGACTGGGCAATTTGCAAATGAAGGTTGTTTTGGTCATAGGACTTTTGCCAGTAATTAAGAATTAAACACTAATATAAGGTACTGTTATAATCAAATGTAGTCATTACATCTTTTCTCCTCGGATAAATTAATAGTAATGATGACAATGGTCTAACACACGACATGTAGCTCCTGTCCAGTTTCCCTTCCTCCAATTAATCTGGTCCAGTTTGGGCTATTTTGTGGGTCTTTTTTGGGTCCACAACAATTATTGGAACCGTCAACTTATTAGAACTCGTCGAGAACATTGACCATGTCGAAAATTACGTTGATCGTATACCGTTTGATAGAATTTCGAAAGGCAACAAGATTGAAAAAAGACAAGTGTGCAACACTGGATTGCAATCCATTTGACACAATTATTGGAGCTTACTGCATTAGAAATTATATCAAATGATATCCGATCAATTTGATTTTCTTCGTGGTCAATGTTCTAAAAAGTGGACGATTCGATCATTGTTGGGAACTCGGAAATATCCCACAAAATGGCTCAAACTGTACCAGATTGGAGGAGAGGAAACTGGGAAAGAGCTGCTCCCGTTTTGTACATCTCCCTGGTTAGTGGAACTATTGTGCTTGATATTATCTTCTTCATTATTTAGTTCAGTAATTATATCGAATAAGTAGTTAATTAATTACATAAGTAATTAATTAACCTCCTTTTCAACAGCAAGATTTTTTTTTAACAAGAGGCAATTTCATTAAAAGGCCCGAAAGCAATACAAATGGAATGGACCAAAACTACCAAATAATCGTAGACCCAAGCATGGCATCGCTTAATGGCACATATTACAAAGTAGACCAATAACACAGTTTGCTAGTATAGCTGGTCAATGGTGTGGTAGTACATGATCCAACAACGGACGAACACACAATTCAAGCCATTAAAAAGGAGAGATGAAATCTGGGAAAAAATATCCAATACCGGGGAGAGAAAAACACTCTACAAAAGGAAAATACATAAAACTAACAGCAAAACAAAACGTTTAATACAAGGGAGAGAAAAAAACTCCACAAAAGGAGAAAACAGAAAACAAACAAAAAAGAAGAAGAAAAAGAAACACTTTTCAACAGTTGGATAGTTCAGTTTAATTCACGCCTTTCATATTCATCCCTGTCATATTCATCCTCTTGCGGGGGGAACTGGGATATGACTGGCTTTCATTTAACTTGAATTTTCCAAACATTTTAGGCCATCAATCCTATCTCAATTTGTATCCATTAATACATGCATGAGAATACCTCAATTTGTATCACGCTTTAATTTCATGTACAATATTCGTTAACCTATCAAATCAGTTTGGATGATGTTAGTATTGTCACCACACGCACACAATGATCAATACGAAAACAATAAAGGAAATCAACACAGGAATTTACGTAGTTCCCCAAAACTGGGTACGTCCACGGGAGCATTTATAAGAGAACGCTACTCCTATTCCAACCCTAACTAGGATTATAGTCTGAATACCTATAATACCCTTTGAACAATCGCTCACGCATCGCTTTTAGTCGCCGCTATCGTATACGCGCCTTTCCCTCGTACGATACCCATACATTCTCGCTCGGGCATCATGCGCCGGTATCGATACGCGTGAAAACCCCGATCGATACCGCCTCTATCAAAATGCCTCCCAACTTGCACATTGATACCAGGAACTTCTCTGTGCCTCTCATACACACCATATGAGCCACAAGTTCCAACAATCTCCACCTTGGCGAATATCCTCGTCCATTCAGAAGATAACCATATAAATCCAACAAGTTTTGGGAACGCCTCCTTTCTAGCATCTGGAGACATTAACCAAGTCCAAGCAATGCTCGAACTTGTCCACAGTCACAATCTTTGTTAACATGTCACCGCATTATCGGTGTGCACCTTTTCCAATATCAAATCACCCGGCAATCAACTCTCTCACCTTGTGAAATCTAACGCCAATATGCTTGGTCCTTGCATGATACACCCGTGCTTCGCCAAATAAATAACACTCGATCGTATCAAAGTACAACTGCACTCCACCTTGATCTATGCCCAGTTCTTTCACCAAACCCTTCAACCACAATGCTTCCTTAACTGCCTCAGTCACCGCCATGTATTCAGACTCAGTAGTAGATAGAGCAACTAGAGGTTGAACCATGGATCTCCAACAAATAGGCCCACCCGCAAGTGTAAACACATAACCCGTAGTAGACCTCCTGTCATCAATACCCCCAGCATAATCCGCATCCACAAACCCTACAATCAAAACCCGATCCTGCTTTTGCAAACATAATTCCACGCCCTACGCACCCCCCCAAGTATCCCGAACATCCACTTGACCGCCTTCCAATGCTTTACGCCTGGATTGGCCATGTACTTGCCGATCGTATACTAATCTAGCGTGTGCTAAATCGGGTCTAGTACATACCATTGCATACATCAAACAACCGGATTATACCGCATAAGGCACTTTTGACATATCCTGAATTTCTTCCTCAGACTTCGGACACTATGCTGTAGACAACCTAAAATGACTCGCCAAAGATGTGCTAACAGGCTTAGCACTATCCATGTTGAACCTCTCTAACACTTTCATCACATAATCCTTTTGAGATAACCATAGCTTCCCTGCTGACCTATCCCTGCGAATCTCCATCCCAAGTATTTTCCTAGCAGCACCCAAGTCATTCATGTCAAACTCTTTGCCCAACAAAGATTTCAACCTGTTCACCTCAACCATACTCTTTGCAGCAATAAACATATCATCCACATAAAGTAGTAGGAAAATACATGAACCATCATCAAGACTCTTAACATAAACACAACAATCATACTCACAGCATGTGAACCCAATTCGAATCATGTAGGAGTCAAACCTCTTATACCATTGTCTTGGAGACTACTTCAGCCCATAAAGTGACTTCTTCAACCTACAAACAAGGTGCTCAGTCCCTGACTGCATGAATCCCTCAGGCTGCTCCATGTAAATAACCTCCTCCAAATCACCATGGAGGAATGTCGTTTTCACATCCAGCTGCTCTAACTCCATATCATAGCTAGCCACCAATGTCAAGAGAATCCGGATGGAAGTGTGCCTCACCATTGGAGAAAAGACTTCATCATAATCAATCCCCTTCCTCTGCGAGTACCCCTTTGCTACCAATCGAGCCTTGAACTTTTCCTTTTCCTTTTCAGACGCAGCTTCCTTCTTCTTATAAACCCACTTGCAACCCACTGTTTTCTTCCCTTGAGGCAGTTCTTTCAGCTCCCAAGTCTTGTTCTTATGCAACAACTCCATCTTCTCCACCATGGCTTCCATCCATCTGTCCTTTTCAGGAGTAGTAATGGCCTCCTGAAAAGTAGACAGATCCCCACTGGTAGTGGACAATGCATAAGCAACCATATCCTCAAACCCATACCTAACTGGTGGCTTGATAACACGTTTGGGTCTCCCTGTGGCTATGCTTTCCTACTGCTCCTTCTATTGTTGATCAAGCTGTTCCTTTGGTTGAGAACCACCTGTGTCTCCACCTATATCTGTGTCGCCACCTGTGTCAAAATCACCTAGCTCAATCTGTATACCCAGCTGCTTGTCACTTTCCCTTGACTCGGATATCTGTACCCCTTGATGTGCCTTGACCATTGAATCCTCATCAAATACCACATCTCTACTGATCACCTTCTTCCTTGCTTCTGGATCCCAAAGCTTGTACCCTTTAACCCCTTTTTCATACCCAATAAAGATACACTGTTTGGACTTCGCATCAAGCTTCGACCTCTCATTACCGGGAACATGAACATAGGCTGGACACCCAAAGATCCTTAAGATTGAGTAGTCAACCTCTTTGTCTGTCCACACCTCTTCCGCTACCTTTCCGTTCAAAGCAATACTAGGCGACCTGTTTATCACAAACACTGCCATGCTCACTGCTTCTACCCAGAACATTTTTGGAAGCCCTGCATTAAGTCTGATACACCGTGCCCTTTCTGCTATGGTTCTGTTCATTCTTTCTGCCACCCCATTCTGCTGCGGTGTCTTTCGAACTGTCCAGTGTCGCTAAATTCCATGCTCCTCACAAAACCTCAGAAAATCCCCATCGTTGTACTTTGTCCCATTATCTGTCCGGAGGCACTTAATTCGCTTCCCAGTCTGATTTTCCACCTCAGCTTTCCACATTTTGAATGTTGCATAAACCTCAGACTTGTGTCGTAAGAAGTAAACCCAGACTTTCCTCGAATAATCATCGATAAAGGTCACGAAATACAGAGATCCCCCTTTCGAGGCTACCCTCACTGGCCCCCAAACATCAGAATGAATGTAGTCAAGAATGCCTTTTGTTCTGTGGGTTGCATTCTTAAACTGCACCTTACACTGCTTCCCCATAACACAGAATTTACAGAACCCCACTTTGCACGATTTCACCCCTTTTAGCAGATTCCTCTTATGTAGCTCCAACATCCCACGTTCCCCCATATGCCCTAACCGCATATGCCAAAGAATGGTATCATCAGTATCAACCGTTGTGGTGGCAGCAGCTCCACCTACAACTGTACTTCCTATCAGCTTGTAAATATTGCCAGGAACTTTGGAACGTTGGAGTCTAAAGTTCTCAACGAAACTAAATTTTTTCTCAACTCTGGAACATGTCTTACATCACCCAAGGTTCTCACAACACCATCAAACATTCTGATTTTAATTGTGCCTATTCCTATGACTTTACATGATGCATCATTACCCATAAGAACATTGCCACAATCCACTGACCTGTAGGTGTCAAACCACTCCTTGTTTGGAGACATGTGATAAGAGCATGCTGAATCCAGAATCCATGAGTCTGCCAAGTGATCCGGATTGGCAGAGACCGAAAGCATATCACCATCTTCAGAATCATCCTGCTCCACCACGTTTGCAGAATTCGATGGTCCATCTTTCTGTAAGCTCCATAGGCTGAGCCTCTTTTTTGGTTGGCAGTTCCATGACACAATTATCGAGTTGTATTTTTTATTTTTTCTTTATTCTAGATGCGTCTGTTTAGGATGTGGAAGGAATCATGTTGTATTTGTACTAGTGCTCGAGCACATTTTTATCTCGTGTCAAGCACATTGGCTGTTGGAAGCGTTCTAGCATAGTGCTCAAGCACTTTCATGCCTCGGGTCCAGCAAGTAGGCTGTTAGGAAAGTGCTCGAGCGACTTTAATGTGCTCAAGCAGGCGGCAAAACAGCTTATAAAAGGCAGCAGCTAGGGTTACAAAGTGAGATCTTTTGGTAGCCGATTTTTGAGATTAAGAAGCAAGGAGAGAGACAAGGCTACGTGTGGCATCTTTGTGGTATGGCTTGGAGTTCCTGCATGAAGTTTTGAGCAACCAAATCAAATACTCCAAGATCTTATTCAACCTTTGATTCAATCGTTCTTCCGGTGGATTTTTGGAAGTATCTCAGAAGGCTTGAGGATTCAAGGCTTGCGGCAATCAAACACTTGGTGCGATGAACGTGGATTCGGCAATTGGGTCTTGGGTCAATTGAGAGGATTTTCAATTGTGAGTATAGGTCGATTGTAATTGCACAACGTTATTTTCTAGTGTTTTGGTTCCTTCCCGTGGTTTTTACCCTATTCGGGGTTTTCCACGTATATCGCATGTGTCATAGATTATTGTTTATTTTCTGTGATTTCATTAATCGTCATGATTAGCTAAATAAGTTTTTTCACTTTCCTATCCCTTGCCTTTCCCTGTTTCTTCTTCCAGTTCCCTCCTTTTTCCTTTTGAGGACAGTTTTTCTTGAAGTGACCCGGTTCATGACACCTGTAACACTTCAACTCAAACCCTGCCTTCGATTTTGATCTCCCACGCTCAACAGATTTTCCCTCTCCAACTTTCTGCCACGTTCCTCGTATCCTTTAACCACCGGTCCCTTCACCTCAGTATCTACTCGATCAGAACTCATATTATTATAGGCGGAAAGGGGTCGTAGTAACTTCCTCCAGTTCTAGGGTTTCTTTCCCCCAGAGTAGAGTGGTAACGAGATTATCCAGAGAACCTGGTAGAGAGGAAAGCAACATCAGAGCCTGATCTTCCTCTTCGAATGTTACTTCAATTCGCAACAAATCACTCACAATCTGATTGAACGTGTTGATATGCTGAATTAGGTCAGAACCCTCGACCATCTTCAGCCCGAATAATTTTTTCTTCAAAAACAGTTTATTAGTCAAGGACTTTGACATATACCTGCTCTCCAGCTTCGCCCAAACCCCAGCCGGTGAATCATCACCGATCACGTGATACATAACTTCGTCTGCAAGACACAAACAAATCGTACTCACGGCCTTTGCCTGCAGATCTTCCCAATCATCGTTGGACATCTGCTCTAGTTTCTTGGACGCCCCGCTCAACGCCTTTGACAAACCCTGCTGCACCAGTAGATCCTTTACCCTATGTTGCCACAGTCTGAAATTACTAGTCCCGTCGAACTTTACAACATCGAACTTCGACACAGATGTATTCCCCACCATTGTTCTTCGTGTGATTCAATCCGCGTGAATAAACCCGCGCTCTGATACCACTTGTTAGTATTATCACCACACGCACACAATGATCAATACGAAAACAGTAAAGGAAATCAACACAGGAATTCACGTGGTTCCCCAAAACCGGGTATGTCCACGGGAGCACACAAAATAGTCGTTTATTGAAGAGCACACTCTAGGGTTTTACAATAGAGAGTATTTATAAGAGAACGATACTCCTATTCCAACCCTAACTAGGATTATAGCCTGAATACCTATAATACCCTTGTAACACCATTCACGACTGTTTTAAGTCGCTCGGTATTGATACAGGTCTTTCCTTGTATCGATACCTTTACATTCTGTTCGCCAGTAAGTGCCTCGGTATCGAAACCCTGTATCGATACCGCCTCTATCAAAATGCCTCCCAACTTGCATATTGATACCAGGAACTTCTCCGTGCCTCTCATACACACCATATGAGCCACAAGTTCTAACAGATGACGACAATCTTGAAGGGAATGAGAATGTGATACATTCTTTCACGATTCCAACCTTTGGACGAGACACGAACGAGAATGAGAATGTGATGACATGTTTCTATGATTCCAACGTTTGGATGAGATAGGAATAAGAATGTAATTCCTGATATATATATATATATATATATATATATATATATATATATATATATATATATATATATATATATATATATATTGAAATTTTCAACTAGAAATCACATTCCCAAACTGAACAGAATCTAATCACTCTCTTGTCCCATGAAAATCTTAGATTTCTGGCTCACTCATTAAAAAAATAAAATATTGATTTTCATAAATTTTCAAAATAAGTATTTCCCGCATAAGATTACTAAATTAATCCAAACCCGAAATAAAATTACTCCAGGTATCCAATTCTCAAGAATTTGATTCTTAGTAATCATATTTATATTTCCCACTAAGAAAATTCTTAGGAATTTGATTCTTGATAATCATATTCCTATTCATACTCAAGATTCCATAGGCGGGGATGCTACTGTGCAAGGGAATAACGTGGCCGTTTTGGGGCAACCTAAGTGGTTTGCCAAATGTGATCTTGTGGGACCCACTTTTGGGTTCCACACGAACGATTCGAATTGTTAAATAATTTTAAAATAATTACTCAAGCGATCTTGAAAAAAATTATGCCCATTGGATATTTTTACGTAATTAATCTAATTCGTTTGATTTTCATTCAGAATTCAGGACCTTGAAGTTTGAAAGAATCTTCAAGAAAAGTTATACAATTAAGCGCTAAGCAACCCATTGATCTGAACCATATGTGTTGTAGGGCTTGTTAAGAAGAGCATCCAGTAAAAAAATGTCTTGATTGGACATCGATAGGTATAAAAAAAAGAACAATGCTATGGGTACCCAAAAATGCACCCCAAATGCACACCGAGTGATGCGGAAAATGGGGAGCCACTTATATTTTTGGGTGGGTTCCACGATGTGCTTCTCTCCACCACACAACCCACTTGGTGTGTATTTGGGGTGCATTTTTGGGGTACCCATAGCATTTTTGTAAAAAAAAAAACCCTCATATTTTTTATTTTTTCGTTTCGTAGTTTAGTTAGATATAGGCCATAAACTTTGGAGATGACCCCTAATTTTATGGGGACCTCTCTCTTTCTTTCGAGTAATGCTAGAGACACTAACTAATGTACAAAATATTCCACTATATATGTATGTGGCACCCTCTTGGTGGATGAGTCTATCCATGTATTCAATAATGCATTAATGTGCCACGTGTAAATTTAGTGTAATAGTTGGTGTACTAGTTAGTATCTCTAGTATTCCTCCTTTCTATTCCTCTCTCCCTGCATCATTCAAGTGTTCGGATTAGTTTATTGCACTTCAACCAATATTGAGAGTCCAATCGTCCAATTTAAATCAAAATAAAAATTGGCTCCTAAAGAATTGATAAAACCTAAGAGATTTCGAATCATAGACTTAAGAATAGCAAACCCCTAAGACTATTTCCATCCCTTATTCAAATGTAGACTCAAACTCAAATTTGAGTAAAAATCATCCAAAATCCTCCCCTACTCTTTACCCAAACTATAAAAGATTTGAGTTTTACTCCAATATTTTACAAAATCTGACGTGAACCAAATTTTTAGGGCTCTTTTTCTGCCCTACTATTTATCCTTCTGCCATTCAATGCTGTGTATTAAATCTCTACTGTACAACTTGATAAGGGTGGAAAGAAGTCATATCAAATCAAGTTTTGAGCCAAATTTTTACTCAAATTTGAGTAAAAATTTCGGCAACGAGTGGAGATGCTCTAAGTCTCGAGTTTTAACCAGCATGCAACCCCTCTTTGGATGCATGTGAAATACAGATATTATTCCTAAGTCACTTTTTTTCACATTTATTGCAGTTGCGTACTGCATGCATGTGAGTATCATAGATATGCTCCCAAATTAGATTTATCCTACTAAATGCAGTTCCACCGTGAGCACATGTAGTTGCATGTGCTTCAATGCGATTGAGACATTTACATAGTTGGACCCATAACTTTTTTTTTCTTTTTTTGTTCATGATTTTACATGGGAACCATTACGTGGTTGACAATAGATATTGGGCTGGGACCCTAGAGCCATACTCATTAAAAAATGGAGTGTATATATTTTAAGGAGGTACGGGAATAAACGGGGCAGAGTTCTTAACCCGTGAGGTCAATTACATAGTAGTAGATATTCGCTATTAACTTTATGACAGGATGATTTTTATTTTATTTTTAATAATGGTTGATTTAAATGCATAAAACACCATAAACATCAATACTTATGTTAATTTGAGAAATTTGACAAGTGACCTCAGTTGCCACTGGGGCTATCGTCTAGTCTGTTCAATCCGCCCAAACCATCCAAACCAATCCATCCGTTTATTCACCCGAGGTATATTATAGATGGATACGATCCTAATATTTTTATTTTGACGAATTCGGTTCAGTTCGATTCAGGTTAGATCCGCTCGATCCGTCCAATCCGCCTAGTTATCTTTCTTTTATCCGCCAAATCCGTCAGATCTGCTCAATCTGCAACCAAACTGACCCATCCATATGTCACCTACGGATGGTTGCTGATCTTAAAAACGACAATCCGTCAAGAGCAGATCGGATCGAGAACCGAACCAATCTGGCTGGAATCGATCCGTGGACACCACTAGTTCCCACAATGTGGCTCCAATCTTAGGTACTTGAAAAGGGCATTGGTAAGATTTTTGTTTCGTTCTTACAATTATCATAAAGGAGGCGTCGTGTGAGATGAATATCTCACTTAAAACAAGAGGAAGAGACTCTTGGAGTAATTTTCTTTTATCATCATGCCTGAATGCATACTGGGAGCTTTGCACTGAGCCTCTACAAATTCAGAACCCTATATAAATATATTCCTCTAGAGTGATGTGGTCTCAACACTCAGTTATAATTATATGCATTTTTATTACTGTCACACAATTCCGATATTGATATGTTTAAGCATTTTCAAGAGTTTCCATTTGGAAGTTCTAGCGTCTGGAAAAGAAAATTTCCGACAAAAAATTATGAGTCAATTTGATTTTTCTTTTTTTGGGGGGCTATTTTTAATAAAATGTTAGAATCTGATTAATACGTTGTTTGTTTAACCATGGGCTTTTCTACAATAATAATAAGACCGATGAATAATAATCATGAGCTTTCCTCCCTGGCACTCTCGTCCATTGCATATTTTTTAGAACCTAATACTAAGTGTATAGACCCCACATAAATGTGTGGTGGATAAAGATGTTGCGGATTGCCACAAGACATTGAATAATCTCCAAAAACTGAGCAATTTTTCAGTGTCGAGTGGGTACCCACGTTCACGATCTGGGCCATCCATTTCGGTTTTGGACGGTCCGTCTAATGGAGAGAAAAACAAGAGAGAGATGAGGAGAGAGGGTTTCGATCTAGGCCATCCAATACATTTTTGGATGGCCCGGATGCAATGTTCGGGTACCATAGCCGAAAACCCAAAAAATATTCCCTCTAACTTAATCCGTCAATCCTCAAGCCTAATAGAATCGTCAGAATCGTCTACCTATTCTCTCAAATTTTAATCCCACGGCCATGGGCATATGAGGATTCGAAAAGACTGCAATTAGTGAGTTGGGCCTTTCCATGAAGTAGGGCCCGGTCCATCAGCTATAAAAGCCTAGTCATCTAAAAGGGTTTCAGAAAATTGAGGAACATATGTATGGAAGCCCCCCCCCTTCCTGAACATATGGGTGATTTTATTTCCAACCCGATTTTTGCTATATACAAGCCGGTAAAAATAAATCATGGTTTGGACAAAATGTCCTAACACAGAAAGACCATCTTGCCGCTCCCTTTATGATTTCTTCAGTAGTTAACTCCCGAATTTATCATTTATTTCAGTAATTTAAACCCGAAAACTTTAGTGATTTTTGGGAGTTAACTACCGATTGAGTGGACACACGAAAACTGTTATACAATCCAAGAGTTAATATATAAATTTATTGATGTTTTTTGAGAGTTAATATTCGAAACTAGTCATATAGTAAGTTATGGGCATTTTTAGAAGTTCAATGAGTCTTTTTGTGAGTTTTATAAAGCAAAAATAGAATTTTGTCACTTCATCTGGGTTGTATGTAACAATTGGCTTATATATAACAAAAAAAAAAAAGTTGCGAATAGAATCTTACAAATCAACCAATACCTATATATTGTCCCAAATTTTGTTTAGCCCTTGTTGAGTACATCTCTTACTTGTACCCATTATAACCGCCCTAATTTAAATCTCAAACCGAACGGGACCGCAGTAATTACTTCTGAAGTTAAAAATATGGATTGATAAAAAAAAAAGTGTGAAATTGTTGAGATGTGTCATGGAGCAATATGGGTCGGCATTTGGTAGCGTACCAAGTTGTGTTTGTACAGTGTAAATTGAGGGTTGTGTCATATAAACTCTCGACTCTAGACGACTTACTTAACTAAACATATTAACGGAACCGGGGGCTTGTAGCGAACTTGAGTATGTAGCGAGCAATTGCAATCGTCCATTTTGGCAATCAATGGTCTGGATTAGAGGTGTCAAATGGGCCTTCAGCGCTACCGGCGCGATTACCCTCGCACGAAAAACTCCAGAACTTACCGCACGCGGTTTGGGCCGCGGTAAAAGTTGGGCACGGCGCGGCGCGATGCGAGGTGGAGGTGCACCTGCGGGCACGGGGACGGCGAAATGGGGTGGGCACGGCACGGGCACGGCACGGTAGTTGGCCTAGCGTGGCACGGCGGCGTAACGGGCGCGCACGGCATCTGCCTTAGTCCGCACGGACACGGCCCGCGACGATCTTAGTCCTGCGCACGAGACGCGAAGCGGTAAATCCAGAAGGAAAGGGGCCCGACGCGGTCATGATGCGGCCATAGTCCGGCACCCACGAACACTAAATCCAGAGGTGTGAAATGCACGCATGGGGCGCACGATCTACGACACGCCTCGGGCAAGGCACGAGCATGGGCACGGTATAATAACGAAAATAATGAGGGAAAATAGAAATAAAATGAGGAAAAATAAATTTTAATTTATTTCAAAAATTGAGGAAAAATAAAAAATGATTTTTTGAATAATAAAAGTGAAATTTTTTATTTTTTAATTGATAGGTGAAAAATATTTTTTTGTAATTACGCAATATATCACGGAGAGAGAGAGAGAGAGAGAGAGAGAGAGAGAGTTGAATTTAGAAGAAGTTTTCATTAAATAAATGGACTTTAGAAAAATAAATAAATACATAATACAAAAAAAAAATACATTTTTATTAAATAAATGAAGTTGCCAAATGCCATAATTACGAAAACAAAAAAGATGGAAATTAAAAATGAATTTATAAATAATAATTAGAATTTAATAAATGGACTTGCCATAATAAGAAGAAAAAAATGAGGTAAAATAAAAATAAAATTTTTAATAATAGTTAGAATTTAATAAATGCACATGCCAAATAAGGGGGGGAAATGGATTTTTTTGAATATATTTTAAATAAATAAATGAACTTCACAAAAATAAATAAATAAATAAAAATACATTTTTATTAGGGCAATGAATTAAGTTGGTAAATGCCATAATAAGGAAAAATGAGGGAAATTAAAATTGAATTTTTGAATAACATAAATGAAAACTTAGGGGTAAAATAAAAATTAAATTTTGATAACAAACATATAAATTTTGAAAAAATATTTATAACATTAATTAAATTGAAGAAAAATGAAAAATAATTTTTTATTAATTAGAATGAAATATTTGATTTTTGAATTGATAGGTCAAAATTGAATTTTTATAATTACATAATATGTTAAATTATTAATGTGTTATATTGTTTTGTATAAAATTTTTATTATATTGTGCATTAGCCACACGATCGCAACACATTTATGACGATCCACACCGTTCACTTTATTTTTTTTTCTATTTTAATCACCCTCGCCAAATTTGAAGTCCATCGGATATTGAAAACCCTTTCATCAGGGATGTTGATTTATTATCAATCGACAATTTGTGTCCTTTGATCAAATACGTAACGATAGTAAAATCACTTCATTTTTGCATGGAGGATATAATCACTCCCACTTGCAATCTAGACGGTTCCGATACGAAAAAAATTGCTTTGTTGTTCGTTGAGTCATTCATTATAGGACATTATTGCTCTTGAATGCACGAATTTGATCCGTCGGATGGTTCCCGACATTTGATAGCCACCGTTTTTTGGGAAAATGATAGAATCGATAAGATATGAGATAAATAGCGGTTTAGATCAAACATTTGATAAATCGACCAAGACCTTTTTGATCATATACATCTAACTAACTTGGTTATGAACAAAGATGTTATGGTATATGGTAATGTACGCTAGACACGCGATCTCAACATAATTATGACAATCCAAACCGTTCACATTGTTTGTATTGCTTTTTTAATCACTCTCGCCAATTTTGAAGACAATCGGGTATTCAAAACCTTTTAATCGGGACGTTGATTTATTGTAAACCAAATTTTTGTCTTATTCGATCAGGTACTTAGTGATAATTAATTTGCTTGATTTTTTGCACAGAGGATATAATCACTCCCACGCAAAATGTAGACGGTTCCGATTCGAAGAAAAAGACTCTAAAAACCCTCGCGTAGTACAAATTTACGGCAAATTTTACCGTTGGGTGCATTGATGGGATGTGTGACTCAACACACTAAATAATATACTTAATATAAATACAAATGGCAACTATTGATATCATTACAAACGGCTCTCTCTCTCTCTTCCCACGATTGCTCTCTCTCTCTCTCTCTGTCTCTCCTCCATCGAGGTCGAAGCGTCGTCTCTCTCTCTCTCTCTCTCTCTCTCTCTCTCCACCGCAGTCACCCCCCACCACCACGGTCACACCCGATCCACCACAACCACCACCGGTCACCACCGATCACCGGATCCACCACCACGACCACCATCATCGCCCCCCATCACCACAACCCCGTCGAAACCACTAAATCACCACCGGTCACCACCATAACCACAACCCCAAATCGAAACCCTAAATCACCACCACGATCACCATCGGTCACCACCATCACCACAACCGCCCGATCGAAACCCTAAATCACCCCGGTCACCACCATCACGACGACCCCCCAAATCGAAACCCTAAATCACCACGATCACCACCCCGACCACCATCGGTCACCACCATCACCCAAAGCCCCAAATCAAAACCCTAAATCACCACCGGTCACCACCACGACCACCATCGGTCACCACCATCACCACAACCGCCCGGTCGAAACCCTAAATCACCACCGGTCACCACCATCATCACTAAAGCCCCAAATCGAAACCTAAATCACCACCGGTCACCACCACGACCACCATCATCACACCACCATCACCACAACCCCCGATGAAACCCCTAAATCACCACGGTCACCACCATCACCACGAATTTAAAATCGAAACCCTAAATCACCACCACCGACAAATACCACCACCACGACCACCACAGGTCACCACCGCCACCACAACCCCCGATGAAACCCTAAATCACCACCACCACAACCCCAAATCGAAACCCTAAATCAGTGCTTCGTCTTTGTTGGAGTGTTGGTTCGATTAACAGTAATCGTAGTTACTCTTTGATTATCTTGTTTACTGTTGTTCTGTATCTTTGTGTTTTAAAATTCGTGTTTACTTGTGTTTCTTGTTGTTTACGCACTAATCTTGTGTTTCTTTGTGTTTCTTCGCTCGCACCCTTTGTGTTTTCACTGGCGCACGCACCCGCACTTGTGTTTCTTGTGTTTTATTGTTGTTCCGCACCACTTGTGTTTCTTTGTTGTTACGCACCACATGTTTTACTGTTGTTTGTATCTCAATGACTCTGTGTTTACCATTGTCGATTGTTACGTATCTACATGGCAAACATTCATATAGACTTTACACATGGCCCTAATTGGTTCCGATGAGTCACAAGATCCACTAGCACAAATTCTGTAATTTCACAACCACATTCCCCTGATCCTTATTTATGGTTGTGTGTGCTTATTTGTGGACTGCCAAGTTAAAACTGGGCAGAGCTGTTGTTAGAGCTATTCTTGAACTATATTGAATGTTAGAAATTTGTTCTTCTTATGTCGATTCTTTGAAAGTATGTGTGTGTGTGTGTGTGTGGGTGACTGTTACTAGGGCAATGATGAATTGAGCCCATTACAAAGCGCGAATTCATACAAACACACTTGGTTGCACACAAAAAAGCGGAATTCACCTGGCGCGCTTGAGTTACTTTGGTATTGGGCGATGATGATTTTGATGAGCCTAGGTTAATGTTTTCATTGCACTTGTGTAACAAATTGATTTGGGGCAATGATGAATTGACAAACTGAGCCACTGTGATATCACGTACAATCTTGTGTGCTATCTGAGGCGGTTTATTGATGCAATTCTATCTATGATTGTGTAGTCTGATTTTGTGTGCAATCTGGCAGTTTTGTTTTAATCCCCAGGCGGTGTGTGTAGATACAGGCAGATTTTGGTTTGTGGGTTGGGGTTTTGGGTTTAGGGTTTTAGGGGTTAGGGTGGTTTTGTGGGTTGGGGTTGGGGTTTGTGTGGCGGTTTATGTGCAATCTGGCGGTTTATTGTGAATCACAATTTGTGTGCAATCTGGGGGTTTGTGTGAGATGCAGGCGGGTTTGGTAGTGCAATTTGTGGGTTGGGGTTTTGGGTTTTAGGGTTTTAGGGGTTGGGGTGGTTTGTGGGTTGGGGTTGGGGTTTGTATGAGATTACAGGTAGTTTATGTGCAATCCGGGGCTGATTTGTGTGAATCTGGCGCTTTTGTGTGCAATGTCAGGCGAGGTTTGTGTGGTTACAGGCGGGGTTTGTGCAATCCCACAGGCGAATTGTGGTCTCAGTGTGCAATCTGGGCTGATTTTTGGTTTGTGAGTTGGGGTTTTGGGTTTAGGGTTTAGGGGTTGGGGTGGTTTGTGGGTTGGGGTTTGTGTAATGCAGGCGGTTTATGTACAATCCCCGGCGTTTGTGTGAATCTCAGGCGGTTTGTGTGAATCAGGCGGTTTTGTGTGTCAATCTGGGCGAGGTTTGTGTGAATGCAGGCGTGTTTGTGTGCAATCTGGAGGCTTTGTGTGAATTGGCAAATTTGTGTGTGCAATCTGAGCTTTTTAGTTTTGTGGTTGGGGTTTAGGGGTTGAGGTGGTTTGTGGGTTGGGGTTTGTGTGAATTCTGGGCAGTTTGTGTGAATTCTGGGCAGTTTGTGTGCTTGTCTTGGCTATGATGATAAACGTTGGAATACGTTATAGGCGGGACAACATTAGAAGGTCAATTTGGCAACTAATGTTGTAACCCTACATAGTATCTGAGCCATTCTTTAATTGTTACATATATATATATATATATATATATATATATATATATATATATTTTACTTTTTCAGTTGATTGTTGTTTTGGAATAAGTTTTGAATGACAGGTTCGAAGATTCAAAATATTGCGGAAGGCCCGAAGATTCAAGAAACTAGTGTGCAAGACCAATTTCAACATTTTTATACTTAATTGTAATGGTTTTAGCCTTTTAGGTTTCTAGGATGTATTTTTTTGCTACTTTTTTTTTTTATTCGGAATAAAGTTGTAATATATAATGTTTGAGACTTGTATTTTTTGTTTGAATGAAAAAATGCAACCCAGTTTTGGATCTCTTTCTCTCTCTCTCTCGCGCCCAAGAAATTAATTTTCATTACAATTAATTCAAATTTATTACAACTCATTTTCATGACAATTCGGGCAATTAATTAAAAAGAGTAAGTTAATTAATTTTTTTTTTGTTTTTTTCCCTTTTTTACATAACAAACAAAATAAGGAATTAAAGCGGGCGGCGCGCACGATATTAAGTAAACGGCCGGCGACGACCGCGATTAAGTAAACGGGCAAGACATGACACGCGACCGCGCCTCAAAAAGATTAAGCGGGCCGCACCGCGACCTGATTACGATTAAGAGGGTCGGCACGGCCCGACACGCGATTTAAAAAGCGGCCGCATTACGACACGAGTCGACGATTAAGCGATTCGGCCGCGCACGCACAAGGCATTAAGTAAGTGGGCGGCACGGCACGGCATCGTTACAAATCGCACGCGCACGCGACGCGAAATGATGAAAAATGGCGCGGACGACCGAAAATGGGCGCGGCGATTTGGCACCGGCACGGCATGGCACGATTAAGAAACGCACACGGCACGCAAGACGCACGGCACGCACGCGCACGCGGTTAAAGAAAGCGCACGCAAGACGCGGCGGGCCCGCTTGACACCTCTAGTCTGGATTCACTGAAACTTTATTACCGACAATTTTGTTCACCCTCTTTAAAAGAGGGTGAACAAAACCCTCCCTCCTATTGGTTAAGTTGGTGTAGATTCCATTACAAAATGATGTTATGCTTATTTCTGCAATACACTTTTTTGTTAGCATAATATCACTTTAGGGTGAAATCCACACGTTTCAACTAATAGGATGAAGGGTTTTATTCACTCTTTTTAAGGAGAGCGAACAAATTGCCCTCCCCATAATAAAGTACTTTGATCGGAAATAAAGCGTCGGAGAATCTGGACTATTGAAAATACTTTAGATGACTGGGAACTCACTACACGATCTAAATATGAATAATGTGTAAACCTAAATATGAATATATGATACAATGACACAAAAGCATATAAAATATTATATGGTAGCAATAGATGTGATCACGATAACATGAACAAGTCCGGTCAGATTTACGAACAATTATCATAAACGATTTGAAGGTAACAAGTGACGAGAAAACCAGTAAATGGGTTGATCTTGCCGATTTCGGATTTTGCGGGTTCAAGTTGTAGTCAACCCTACTTATCAGTAGTTGAGTCGTGTCATATGCGTGTTGTCTCGAAATATGCAATCCTAACCCACAAATTTGGGTACAGTCCGAGTCGCGTGGTAATAATCCCACACATATATAGTTGTTGCACAGATTAACCAAGTTTACCTTATTTCAAGTTCTACTACGACCAACACCACTATTACTACTAGTAGTAGCAGTTTGATTAAGGTGATTAAGTCTCCCCATTACAGTTCCAGCAAGCTAGAGATTATAATAAGTTCAACTTATAGAAATTTCACCAAATTTTTAAAACCTCTCCTGCAAATTTGGCTGAATTTGGAGATTGTGGAACGCGAACGGCATCTGGGGTTGGTACTCTCTCACTTGTTGCTGCTGCTGCTGCTGCTGATATCCATTCTCCATATCTCCTCCGCCCTCCATAGCCATCCGTTGCTGGTGCTGCTTGGATCGGATACAATAATAAACCAAGAAAATGAAATGAGAATTACCCCCTCAAAGAAAGAAATGAGTAAAAAAAAGAAAGAACAACAAAAATAGAAAACCAGACGCTGTAACATGCGTGCATGAATTGTTAGAGAACCATGCATTGCATGCTATAACTATTGAGGTTTTAGAGATTGAGTTTCTTATGCTAAGTTTGGTTTGGCGATCTTCGGATTTTTTTTATTTGAGCAATGTCACAGACACTAACTAGTATACAAAATATTATACCAAATGCAAACGCGACAATACCACATTAATGCATAATTAAAGACATGAATATACTCATTCACTAAAAGAGCGTCACATGCACATTTAGTATAATATTTTATAGTTAGTGCCTATAACATATCTGTTTTTATGCACTATCTTGTGAACTCGCGTAAAATGTTTTCTGTACAACAATGAAAAGTTAGTTGAATTTGAAGGGCAAATGAAGAAATGTTATTAATGCCTGTTTGTAGAAATTAACAAGGTTGTGTTGATTTTACTTTGTGAACCAAAAATCTATGCAACAGTCTTGGTAGAAGAATAAGGTAGGAGTATATGAAGGCAGTGCATGTTACCCCTATTTGATTCGCTTAACTCGAATAGATTTCACAATTGTTATGAAAAATCTACAAAGGGAAATGAATTCTGTCTACAACGATTACAACAATCCGCGGAGCAGAAAACACTATATATGATATGAGCTGTTGTGTTGTACCGATTTCCATTGTATCCTGCTCATGTGTTGAGGATGTATAAGCTGTTCTTTTTTGGTTGACCTCTGGTTAACTTTGTAATTTCTCCCTTTTGGTCCGAGATGGCATATGATTGTCGCTATGAGGGGTGCCAACCTAGTTGGGTGTCTCTTAGCGTTGTGATGCCACTCCCTCGGTTCCATTTAATCTTTGTAACTTGTTTCCAAAGATTAATTTTGCCGTTCAAAAAAAAAAAAGTACTCTCTTCCTCTATAGGGGCACATTCCCGAGTGTGGAATGTGCCACTCCTGGTCCAAAAATGGTGGAGAAAAATTAGGTCTACGCATTAACACTCTCTTAGTATAGAAAAATCGTTCCAGCCTCCTCTCAGTCCAATTCAACATAAAAATCGTTCTTTTAGACGAACTACTTTGAATTTTGAGTTATAATCAGGCTGAGACGATTTTCGTAATTTAAAACAACGCCTATTACATTTTAATAGATTGTTAAACTATTTCCATTCTATGTTGACGGATGATTTAACTATGAAAAGCCTACGTACTTTTTGTTAGTATAAAAAGCCTACGTACTTTTTTTGAACATTAATTAAGTATATAGATATTTTTCGGGTGTCACCTCTTATTCCAAATCATGGTTCCGCCATTGTTCAGTATGAATCAACTGCAAGTTAACATCCATAAGGGTATATATAAATGTAGTTGGGTAGGATCTATAGATGAGCATACCAGTACGTATTTGAGTCGCTCGTTTTCTTCCTCCAGCATCTTTTCCTGATTAGTCATAATTAAAAGCCCAAAAAAACAATATTTAATAGCCAAGTGTCTCCAAATCAAAAAATAAAATAAAATAAAATAGCCAAGTGTCTTCCCGAAACATAGATATAAGGGCGACTCCAGAATTCTAACAAAAGTGAATTAAAACATTTTGTGTATGAAACACTAGAGTAAAGATATTGTATTTTGGTTGTATATTTATCAGGCTTGGTTTATTATGTTTTATCGAGCTATATTATATATTTATTCATAAATTTAAGTGAATTTGAAATAAAAATTGGTTTTATACGAATGATCCAGACAAAAATTATGCAAAAAAATTTAACTAAAAATATATAAATTTTTTTGTGTGTTTCCGAACCAAAGAATCAAATAGCAGTGTAAAGGCCCCTGCAATATATATAGATACTAGTATTCCATTTGAGTAACTTTGATAGCATCTCCAATGATTTCTCAGTGTTAAATTAAAAAAAAAAAAAAGAGAGTCAAAATCTCTAGATTTTGTGTCTTCTCCCTGATCTCCACATACATTTTTCTCTATCTCCCTGAAAACCTCCATCTGTGACGAAGACAAGGGAAAAAGAACAAATATCACTAAATAGTTTTAGAGAAAAACCTAAAAATAATGTGTAAATTTTAACTAATAAGTACTTTTACGCGCACAAACCCTGTCACATGAGGATGAATCCTACAACATAGACACATCGTGAAGCGTAAAACCACCCTTGTGAGAGGTTTTCCATGTCTATGGACGGATCTGTGCACGCAACACTTTTTTTTTTTAAACCAAGGGGGAAAATTTGTCAATAGATTTACCTCTCTCGCGCGAATACTCGCGAGGCCAGTTTGCAGTGCATCCTCCAAGGCCATGAGATCTTTGTGACCATGGAGAGATGTTATGTCTTCTCCTCTCAAGTGCCTGAAAATTTAACATATGGTCTGAGAAGATATTTAGAGACAGAGAAAAAAAAAAGGAAAAAAATGAAGAAACAAAGATTCAAATTAGTTGACCTGAGCTCAATCTGCATGCGATCATTCTCCTTCTTGATTCTATCAATTTCATTGTTCAGATTCTGTAAAAAAAAAAAAAAAAAAAAAACTCCCCCATTTGTTGCACATAAACACATAACAAAAAATAAAATAAAATTCATGTATATATATTATTTTTATAATCGCAAGAAAGAAAGAAAAAAATCAGAAACAAGCAGAGATCTGCACAAAGATTACTAGAAATAACCAGGTAAAAGAGAGACTTCATTCACAGATCTAATCAAGGTAGTATTTAATTAGGTGTTTATAGACTAAAATGCCTAGTTTTTGCTAGGAAGTAGAAGAGAGAGAAATAACATTTTTATTGCCAGATCTGTCCAATGGATGTAACATCTCATATAGATTTTAGTGTCTCTCTGAGATTAAAAAAATTTGAAAATAAAACTGTTGACAAGACAGGAAGAAAAAAAAAAAGGAGATCAATTAAATTAAACCAGAGATATCCATTTGTAGATCTGTCCATAGAATCCATATTTCCAGTTTATTTTCATTTATTTGGCAAAAAAGACATGTAATCTTGTTCAGAGACCAGCAAAGAACCTCAAACGCTTTTAGGGCAAACTGTGCATATATATGGACAGAAGAGATGAGTGAAGAAAAATCAAGAGAGAGAGAGAGAGAGAGAGAGAGAGAGAGAGAGAGAGAGAGAGAGAGAGAGATCTAGAGAGAGAATAAAAATGAAAAATACCTCATGCTTTGCATCCCACAATTTCTTCCCAGACTGCTTGTGGTACCTCTCCAAGATATCAACCAACCTAATTCACGCAATCAAAAATGGATTAAAAAAATAGCAAACACAGAAAAAGAAAGAAATCCCACAAAAAATCAAACCATAGACATCCAGATTCAAGAGAAATAGCCAAAATAAAAATAAAAATTAGCTCCACGAAAAACCATATCTTTATATACTTTTTTCCTCGACAAACAACTCGTTAAATCCAAGATCCAATCACGGCCGACGGACTTTGAACATCGGAAACAAAAAAGAAACCATACTTAATTACTTACGTAGTAGAAGGGCTGCAATACTCGTGCATCTTCCCATTGCTAGCGAAAATGACAACAGAAACATTAGCATCACAAAGAACACTGATTTCCTTAGCCTTCTTAAGCAGCCCATTTCGCCTCTTTGAGTAGGTCACTTGCCTGTTGCTTGTGTTCTCTATCCTCTTTATCTCTATCTTTCCTCTCCCCATCTCCCTCTCTCTCTCTCTCTCTCTCTCTCTCTCTAGAACCACCTAATGAATACTTATCCTTCTTTTCTTTTTCTTCTTCTTGTTGCTGGAGAAGAGATATATAGAAAGAGGACATAATTAAAGGTGGGGGGAGGAGAGAGAAAGTGTTGGGAGTTGGATTTTCCATTAGAGGATTGGAAGACAAGAAACTTTCGGAGACTCAGAAAGGATGGGGTTAGTATTAGGGGTCTTGACAATGCCAACCCAACTGATAAAATATCTGCTTTTGCTTAACTTTTTTAATCCTTGTAACTGCACCCTCTTTACCTCTGGTTGTTTCTCTCGAGTCTCCATATAAGTCATGTGAAGACTGAAGTGAGCTAGGGTTTTATTTCTTGCTTACCTTCTTTCCAGCCCTAGCTAGCTTTACACCTATTATGTGCTTGATTTGAGCTAAAATTTAAGGCAAAACATTGGATAAAACTTTTATACATATAAAAAAGTGAATTGAAAGGCACAAGAAGTTTGAAATTTTTGAGGGAGAAAAGAAATACATGAATAGCAAACGTGATCCACAGTTAGTACATGTTCAATGAATTTAGAGATGTTTATTGAATTTTTATAAGTTCATTACCTTGGTGTGGAGTCAAAATATCAATGTACCTATGAGGTGATCCATGCGGTACTAGGGTAAGTCCACCCATAAAGCCATTTAAATTCAAAACTTGGGCAAAATACAAGTTAAAATGGCGTTTCGCAAATGAGCGAGTTTTTTTTTTCTTTTTTCTTTTCCTTTGCAAAAGAATTTTATTAATCTTTGAAAAAAAGAGATTAATATTAAACGGAACAAGGGTACAACGACAATCGTAACTCAAGAGCCAAATAGCCAGGAAGAAAAGATGCCAGCCAAACGAAAAAAAACAAAAGAGAAAAAGACAACATTCGAACCAAAAATCCAAATCCCACCAAAGCACAACAAACCCCAAGCCTTAACCAAAGCACACCAAAACACTACTCTGGACTAACCAAAGCACCAGAACAAAACCCGACCCAAAATCCACTTTAAACACCGACGACCTAAATAGACCAAGTCTAGAACCACATAAGAAATAGTCTAAAAGGAAACCCTAGCACCCTCGCTAAACCTCAAACCAAACCAAACCATGAACTAGTGGGAATAGAAAATCAAAACTCCATATCTGCAATTTCGCCTTCCTCAATTCCAATAAGGCCTTGTTTGGTGTCACTTTTGTTTTCTGTTTTTGTTTTCAAAATTTTCACAATTTAAAGAAATTTTTTTTGTTTGTGTGTCACTTTCACTTTCAAATTCTACTTCTTACTTCCACTATTTATAAAATTTGGGGAAGTTGAAAATCTCAACTTTCACTTTCTATTTTTGTTTTCTCATTCTCAGCCACCACCTCTAGCCACCACCCACCACCTTTCATCACTGCCACCACCCACCACCACCTCTAGCCACCACCACAACCACCACCACCACCACCACCACCTCACCACCCACCACCATGCACCACCACCACTCACCACCTCCACCACCACCCACCACCATCACCACCACCAACCACCATCACCGCCACACCACCACCACCAATACCACCACCCATCACCACCACCCCCACCACCACGCACCAAAGACCACCACCCTAATCACCACCTCCAAACCCACCACCACGCACCACCTCCCACCATCATCACCCACCAACGACCATCACCACCGCCACCCACCCCACCACCACGCACCACCGCCACCCACCATAACCACCACCACCTCCACCCACCACCCACCACGCACCACCACCACCCACCATCACCGCCACCACCCACCACCACCACCCACCACCTCCCGCCGGCACACTTCCAACCAACTCATAATTATGTTCTTACTCTTTTTTTTTTTTGAAAATAATCTCACACAAACATATTTTTTGTTTTCACTTCCGTTTTACGAAAAAGAGAAATTAGAAAACAGAAAACAAAAAACAAAAAACAGAAGTATTACCAAACATAGCCTAAATGTCTTTAAAGCTTTTACTTAACTTTAGATTTTTCCAAATCAAACACATCATCTATGCTAATAGATCTACATATATATATATATATATATATATATATATATATATATATATATATATATATATATATATATATATATATATATATATATATATATATATATATATATATAGAGAGAGAGAGAGAGAGAGAGAGAGAGAGAGAGAGAGAGAGAGAGAGAGAGAGAGAGAGAGAGATTTGTACTTGAATATGAGACTGTGCCCAAATAACATTAAATTGGCCACTAATGCTAGTTTTTTATTTGTTGATATTAATCGTAGCAAGCCATAAAATGATAGTACATGATTGTTAGGGTTACCATCTTTGTTGGTTTGCTCTTTTTCTGTCGTAATGTCTCGTGTTTTAGATTCTTTTAATTTTTGTAATTTGTTTCTATAGATCAATAGAAACAAATTTGCTGGAAAAAAAAAATGGCACCAATGGTAAGCTTGGGCTTACTTCTCAACAACAGATGACCATCATACATCATCTGATATCATGTGGACTAATCGAAATTTGTTAATCAAAAACCTACTAAATGAAGGAACAGTCACGCGCACACAGGTGATACTTGAATTTCGTAAACAATTATTGTTCACATATTTTTACTATAAAAAAAAAAAAAAAAAACTCTTGATTTGAGTGACAAAATGATCAAAGTAAAAGCTAGTGTTGTGCAAATGGAGTGGTAGCTAACATTACTAACAAACAATACTTCATGTTTTCTATTTATTTTTTTTAAAAAGCTGTTTTTTCTTTGGTATGGGAAAGTAATTTTAGGGCATTGGAGTTTGCGAGGGTCTTGTCTAGGAATTGAGTGATAGCATGCACTAGGATGTGGGCGATGTATTAATCAAATCTAAACCATCATATCAGAAATCAAACGTTGTTTCCTAATTCCTACAAAATCAAACATTGTTTCTGCTTATAAATAGAAAAAATGAGGGGTAAAGGAAGGTGTCATCAATTGAAAAGATGGACAACAAAATGTTTTTCATAGGAGTGGTAACCCATAAAAGGAAGGAATTCCTGTGTTTTTTTCTAGAGTCGAAGCTAGCTTTGTAATAGGTCAACCAGAAGAAATGCCTTGTTCGATGGGGTCTAAACCCTAAACCTCAAATCTAAGGTACCTACGTATGACTTGAAATATGAGGTTGCTATAATTAATCCATTGGGCATGTGTTTGTTTGCCGTCCAAAATGTTGTTCCCATCTTTGATTCGTGAAGGAAATAAAAGTAAACAAAACCTATTTTACAGCTAATTTATAGTCTAAAACTTTAGGATCGAAATATAGTCTAAAACTCCAACTTCCTAATTTATTAAAGGTTGACAAACGAATTGGCAGTTATTGCTTAAGTTTGGTTAATTTGGAAATTTAACAAAGCTTTAAAGGTTTTTTTTGTTCATGAGGAGTTGTTCTCTCAAATGACTTGATTTTGAGTAGATTGAATTTTTTACACTTCATCCGTCTGAATTTTTTAGTCCTTTGGGAGGGGGTATCATCTTTGAATTGCCTATATATCTTTTAATTTTATAATATTTATGCAATTTGTCAACATCGGATTTTTTCCAGAACTATCCAAGATAATCACTGATTATCAGTACTAAGTACGTATTGTACTGCTACCACGGTGAGTCATAAAACTATTCATTTCATCGAGCATCATAAATCATCTACATGTTTATAGCCTAGGCATTAGAGATACTAATATTTTGTGATAGAGGTGTTAAACAGGCCCGTCGTGTCGTGCTGTGCCGCTTTTCTTGCGTGCCAACTGTGTTTGTGCCTGTTTATTTAATCGTGCCATGTCATGTCATGCCTAATCATGCCATGCTCATCTTCATTCGTGTCGTGCAGTGCTGTGATGTATTGTTTTGTAACGTTGTCATGCTGTGCCAGCCGATTTACTTAATCGTGTCGTGCTGCGCCGTGCCAACCCGCTTAATCGTCTGACTCATGTCGTGTCGTGCCCATATACTTAATCGTGTCGGGCAGTGCTGACCCTCTTATTTAATCGTGTCGTGTTGTGTCGGTCTGCTTAATCTTTTGAGACGTGTCATGTCTTGTCTTGCCCATTTATTTAATCGTCCCGTGCCGGCTTGTTTACTTAATCGTGTCGTATCGGCTCGCTTAATTCTTTATTTTGTTTGTATGTAAATAAGAAAAAAAAATTAACTTACTATTTTTAATTAATTGCCCGAATTGTAATGAAAATTAATTTCTTGCAAGTGCGCGCGCACGAGAGAGAGAGAGAGAGAGAGAGAGAGAGAGAGAGATGCAAAACTAGGCTGCATTTTTTATTGAAAAAAAAAAATGTAAGTCTCAAACATTAAATCTTACAACTTTATTCCGAATAAAAAATACAACTTACAAACCTAAAAGAACAATTACAATTAAGTATAAAAATGTTGAAATTGGCCTTGCGCACTAGTTTCTTGAATCTTTGGGCCTTTTGCAATTTTTTGAATCCTGTCATTCAATAACTTATTCCAAAATAACAATCAACTAACAAAGTAAAAAAGAAAAAGCAATATATATATATATATATATATATATATAAGCCAATTATCCAATCCGGGATCCCGGATTGGAAGTTTTTTGGTGTTTTGATGTTTTTAAAAATTGTTTTGGGAAATCCAAGCCATTCAATGTGTTCAAAAGGTATTTTCAAGGGTTGACGAGATAAATTTTTTAAAAAAATAACGAGAAGGGCTTGATCCAAGCAGTTTTTCGCAAAAATTGTATATTTACAATTTTGCAAAAACTGCTCGAATTAAGCCCTTCCCAGTATTTTTTTTGAAGATTCCTCGCGGGAGCACTTGAAAACACCTTTTAAACACATTGGATGACTCAAATTTTCAAAAAAATATCGGGAAGGTGAAGTCCCGGATCCGGGATTCCCGGATTAGATCGAGACTCTATATATATATTTGCAACAATTAAAGAATGGCTCAATACTCTGTAGGGTTGCAACATTAGTTGCCAAATTGACCTTCTAATGTTGTCCCGCCTATAACTTATTCCAAAACAACAATCAACGTGTATCATCATAGCCAATAAAACATGTATAACAGCATAAATAGGGTGCAAAACATGCATAAACATGCACAACACAAATGCCTTGATTTCACACAAAATTGCCAAAATTGCACACACACACTACCCAGATTGCACACATAAACTGCAAAGATTACACACACAAACTGACCAGATTGCACACAAACTGTCCAAATTACACAAGCATGCCCAAATTTTGCACAAAATTGTCCTAATTGCACAAACTGCACAGATTGCACACAAACTACCCAGATTGCACACAAAACTGCACAGATTGCACAAAACTGCCCAGATTACACACAAAATAGCCCAAATTACACACAAACCTGTCCAAATTGCACACAAACAATCTGGGCAGTTTGTGTGTGTAATTTGGGTAGGCTCAGTACTTTGAACAAGGGAATACATGAGCTCAATCATTATCAAGGAATCACAAGCGAATAAACTGGTTGCAACTTAGTTGCCTACCAGAAATCATCACAGCCCAAAAAGTCAGAAGTAAATAAGTAATGGGCTCAATTCATCATTGCCCCTAAGAAACTAATCACCACCAGTCACCACAACTGCTTGACCGACCAGGTGACTAAAAATAAGACGAATAAAGACGCGTCCTAAGCGTAGGATTCTCGACCAGTGTAGCACAATAAATCCGGAAGTACCGGAGTCGAACCACAAAGACGGCTAACGGTGTTTGACTCAAAGAGTGGAGTTTTAGTTTAACTGCTCTTAGGTAGCCACCCCTTTGATTTGATGAGATTAATTAACTAAATTACTAAGATAATGTGACTGAATGCAGATTAATAAAGAGAGCATAGCCGAGGGAACCTAGCATCCGCAACTAGCCTAACCGATATTTACTCGGGCCACAATTCCTCTTTTCACTGATTTTAGAATAAAAGAAAGGCTTCCTAACAAATGCGCACCACCTGTCTCCAGATTCTGTGTGCATTCGAATTCCTGTAATGCCTGGATTTTGTTTGTTAGAAAAGTTTCTGTTTCCTAAAATTGCCTGAAAATTGAGTTAATTCGGCCCCGAGGTGAAACATTGGTTAGTCTAGACGCGCGGCGCTTTTGCCCCGTAGCCGCACTCGTAACGACTACTCACTCATGATCTTAATAACCACAGAAATCAAATTAAACCTAGATCTAGGCATGCTTGAAGAATAAAATATGAAGATAGCAAACGATACCGTAGATTGCAATAAAGAACGAACTTGAATACCATTTGAAAAACACCAATCCAGTTGCTAGAAATCCAACAAATAAACTTGAATGTAGAAAAGCTCTGAAAACTGTAGCCGAAAACTTCGAAAAGTAAAAACCTAAGAAAAATTCGTGGAACCTTAATCTGGGTTTTAACAAGAGTATTTATACTAAACTTGGTAATCCTCAGGAAAAAACGAACAAAAATTCGGAGATAACCTTCACGAATAACCACACGACGACGTTTACTGCGCCTGCTAAGCGCTGGGTAGAGCTACCAAGAAATGGGGTAGCGCTACCGAGCGCTACCCCTGCGCGTTGACCGGCTGCTCCTTGCTTTGACCGTTGACCATCAACAAACCGGTAGCACTACGTGTAGCACTCCTAATCCTTCTATTTATTTTTTAGCCCTTTTGTGCAAGTCTCGAGCGCTCCACATAATTAGTGTAGCGCTCTTGACAGATTATGACCACTTTTGCGCGAAGTCCACTTCATCCTTACTTAGCCTCCTTAACCTGCGTGTATGCATTCCCAATATCTCGTAATTAGCGCCCACATCTGTAGATTACATGCGAATTACACTCAACACACAAAAACACCACGTGCACATATTAAATGGAAAATGAAGCTTAAATCGCACGTCTAACATGCTAAACCACACTACTTAGGCGCTCAAAAGCAAGCTTTCCACACGCCTATCAACAACCCCAATCAATAATTCTAAATCACCACACACACACACATACACACACACACACACACATCCATAATCCAGTAACCAAATGCCTAGAAAACTGTAATCATATCTTGCAATAGACAAAACACCAATAACTATAAAACATGTCACAATGATACACAACGCAATTGGGCTCAGATCTATATAGAAATGCACATGAATGTAACAATAAGTTGCCATTAAGACCTTCATAAGTTGCCATACAATCAGTTAAGTTTGTTTTAACTTAGTATCATCATAGCCCATAAATACTAGTACAATGTAAATATGCAAGTGCAACTTTATGTTGCCACTAAGGCCTTCATAAGTTGCAAACTTGCACATCAACAACTTTACACACACCACTTGACACACACCACTTGGTTATAGTTTAGAGTTGTAAGACAATCCATATCTAAATACAAAGAAAGTTCGGTGCATGAAACTACACTTCTTCCTTTACTTAAAAACAAAGACCAAGATGGGTCATTGCTATTTGTAGAAGATGGTGAACGAGCAACATTAACCGTATGACTTGCAAATTTAGACTCATATGAAGCATATATAGATCTCACAAGTAATGTCACATTAGAAGTAGAAGTAGAAGGTAATGTAATATCTAAATTACTAGCAATCCCATCTAAGGCCAAGTTTTCCAAAAGATTTTAGCACTCAAGTGCTAAACTCATGATATTTAAAATCAAAAAATGAAGTGGTTCCGTGTATCGTTTTTTGATTTTTTTCGCACCAAATTTAAATACTCATGTACTTTAATTTGTTACAAAAAATTTGAAAAATGATACACGAAACCATTTCATTTTTTGATATGAAATATCATGATTTTAGCACCTGGGTGCTAAAATCTTTTAGAAAACTAGGCCTAAGAGCAAGACAACACCTTTTAACTTAATCATTGAGTCCATTACTGCAACTATTATAAATATTTTAGGCATGTCCGCCAAATATTTTTTGAATTTTGTTCCTATATCTAAAATTGCATCTACAAAATTTACTTTATATCTGTATTGAAAAAAGTTGAGAATAATATTATACAAGTTATTGAGCACAAGACAAGAAGTATGATAAAAACTTCATATACTTGAATGCAATGTTCCAATCAACTTGAGTTAAAGTACAATCATCATGCTTGGCATTGACATAAGATGTAATAACATCAACATGTTTCACACAAGATTTTAACATAAGATATGTCGAATTCCAACGAGTTTTCACATCAGTTTTCATTTTCCTTGGTCTCACGTTGAAACTAGCACACAACCCTTCAAATTCTTGTGTCCTAGCTTGGAAAGTAGATATAAAAAGAATTGCATCTCTAATTTTATCTATTTGTGCTCCTATATGTTTCAAATCATCTTGCATAACTAAATTAATGATATGACATACACATTGCATATGAAAAAATGTACCAGCATGAGGAGTAGACAAATTTCGTTGGAATAAATCAATAGCAGTAGTATTAGCAGTATGGTTATCAAATGTAATACTAAAAACTTTATCAACAATATCATACTCCCTAAAAATACCATTTATACATTGAAAAATGTGATTAGTATTATGAGGACAATCCATCAAACGGAAAGCAATTATTTTTTTTATACAAAATCCAACTAGAATCTATTTAATGAGCAGTCAAAGCAATATACCCAAGATTATTGTTACCACTCCAAAAAGCAGAAGTAAAAGAGATTGTACTACCAATTTGACTAATTTCAGTAATCAAATTTTTATGGACTTCAATAAAAGCTTTCAAATAATTAGCTCTAGTTGTATTTCTAGAAACTTTAGAAAAAGTAGGATTTACACTAGTTTGCATGAAATGTTCAAATCTAATATCATCACCAAAAGTGAATGGCTGCTCTGCTGCAGCTACATAAAAGGCCAATCCATGTCTCATTTTAGATTTTTTGTATACGAAATTACAAACACCAGTGGCACTACTATCACCACCAACTACGTCAGTTTTCTCTTTATATTTCTTCCTAAAATGCCTCTTAATATGCTCTGTGCCGCCACTACTACCGCAAGAATAATGGTTTGAACAACAATTACACACACCTCTCATTCCTATATCAACCCTTCTTTGGTTTTGTAATGTTCCTCAATTTTGGCATGATTCTATATACATGAAGTCTGACCCCCTTTTCGTGCCAGTATGTTGTGTAGATGTTGAAGCTGAACCTGTTGGTCCAAGTCCAACAGTGTTTGAAGTAGCTTCACCAATGGAACTGATAGGCGTGTGGAAAGCTTACTTTTAAGTGCCTAAGTAGGGTGGTTTAGCATGTTAGACGTGTAATTTAAGCTTCATTTTTCATTTGATATGTGCATGTGGTGTTTTTGTGTGTTGAGCGTAATTTGCATGTAATCTAGGGATGTGGGCGCTAATTTCAAGATATTGGGAATGCATGCACGTAGGTTGAGGAGGCTAAATAAGGATGAAGTGGACTTCGCGCGAAAGTGATCATAATCTGTCAGGAGCGCTACACTAATTCTTTGGAGCGCTCAAGAATGGCACAAAAGGTCCAAAAAGTGAACAGAAGGATTAGGAGCGCTACACCAAAAGTGGTGTAGCGCTACCGGTTTGTTAAGAGGTCAACGGTCAACGGGAGGAGCAACCGGTCAACGCAGGACTTAACAAAGCGGTAGCGCTACCCCTAATCTAGATAGTGCTACCGAGCGCTTAGCAGGCGCAGTGAACATCATCGTTTTGGCCTTCGCATAGAATATTTCCGGAATTTCGTTCGTTTTTCATTAGGGTTACGTATTTTAAGTATAAATACTCTTGTTAAAACCTAGATTAGGGAGACACGAATTGTTCTTAGTTTTTATTATTTTTAGAAGTTCGGCTACAGTTTTTCTTCCTTCAGCATTCTACGTTTCAAGTTTGTTCCAGATTTTCAGAATTTCAGCGTTGGATTTGGTGTTTCGTATTACTAATAAAGTTGATTTCTCCTTGCAATCTACGGTATCGTTTGCTATTCTCATATTTAATCTTTCAAGCATGTCTAGATCTAGGATTCATTCAAATTTTGCAGTTATTACAGTCATGAGTGAGTAGTCGCCTTGAGTGCGGCTGTGGGGAAAAGGCGCCGCACATCTAGACTAATCAATATTTCATCTCGGGATCGAATTACCTCAATTTTCAAACAATTTTGGAAAAACAAAAACTTTTCTGACAAACAAACCTAGGCATTATCGGAATTCGAGTGCGCACAGAATCTGGTGACAAGTGGTGCGCATTTGTTAGGAAGCCTTTCTTGCATTCTAAAATTAGTAAAAAGAGTCATTGTGGCCCGAGTAAATATCGATTAGGCTAGTCGCAAACGCTGGGTTCCCTCAGCTGTGCTCTGTTTATTAATTTGCATTCAGTCACATTAGCTTAGTAATTTAGTTAGTAAATTTCATCAAATCAAGGGGTGGCTACCTGAGAGCCAGTTAAACTAAAACTCCGCACTTTGAGTCAAACACCGTTAGCCGTCTCTGTGGTTCGACTCCGGTACCTCCGGATTTATTGTGCTACACTGGTCAAGAGTCCTACGCTTGGGACGCGTCTTTATTCGTCTTATTTCTAGTCACCTGGTCGGTCAAGCATTTTTGGCGGCGTTGCTTGGGATGGCGACGTGTGTTCAAGAGTGTGAGTTTTAGTGTCTTTTGTTTTTTTTAGCTTCTTTTTGTTTCTAGGTTGATTCATCTAGAGTCAGTCGAGTGGTACGTATTTTGTGTCTTCAGTCGAGTCATAAAAAAAAAGTAATAAGGAAACAACTGGGTGAACGAGGTGAGAATGGAAGATTTCTGTGAGATGTGTGAGTGTTGGGGGCATTCTGTTTATACCCGCTCCGCTTTTTATGCACTCAAGGATGCTTATCGTAATAATAAGGCTAGGGAGAATGTTATTAATCAGCGGTGGGATCCATATCCAAATATGTACAATCTAGGGTGATCCCACCACCCATCTTTTTCATGGTGGTGTTTCGAACCCCCAATGCCACCACAGGCATTGCCTTTGCCTCTGCAAGAAATACAGTCGTTTGAACCTGCCCAGGACCACATGACCCAATTTGGCTCCCTTTTCCAAGACCCGCAAGGGTTTGATCCGTATTCTACTGGCCCACCCCCGGAGCTGACTTATCCCCCTCATGATGAGAAGCTTGAGGAGAGGGTACAGACTTTTGTGCGATCGCAAATGACCTTCACCGCGGCAACCACCCAAGCAATTGGGAACCTTAGGTCCCAGTTGACTCAACTCACAGAGGCAGTAGGACAAATCCAACAGGAGTGGGAGACATTTCCTTCCCCGCCTTAAGTCAATAGAAGCAAGGAAGTCGACCCATTTCTCATTGAGGGACGAGTTGACGATCGTATGGAGGATTTTGACTCGTGGCCTAAAAGCTCCTCCGAGTTTGGAGGGAGTGAAGAGTTTACTCCTAGGGAAGGGGAAATAGGTCTGATTAACAACGTTGAGAAGGTTCACTTGGTCTTACCACAGTCCTCTGAATTTAGAGGGGATGAGGAGCTTACTGCTAGGGAAGAGATAGAAGAGAAAGTTGACCCACTCGTCATTGAGGGTGGGGTTGATGATGGTTTGGTAGAACCTTCTGAGTTGGGAGCGAGCGCAGAGCTAACTGCTCAATGTTCCCCCCTTGAGTCTAATGAAAAGGTCGAACCTACTCTTCTATATCTTCCACTGTTGATCCGCGCTGCCTACATTTTCCTTTTGCGCTCCTATGAGCCTGGAGAACGAGGAGCTCACTACCCTCCGTGTGATGGTCCGATAGAAAAATCTCCCACTGCTGATGAGTGGGATGCTGAGATTGATTATTTGCAGTCTTTAATGGATGAGCAAGATAAGAAGTATAGGTTTGAGAGTGAGTCTCTTATTTTTGGAGACCAAGACTTTGTTGAGGAGGAATTAGTTGAGAAACCAAACTTAGTGGAAGAGGTTTTGGTAGAAGAGTCGAAGTCGATGGTAGTGGAACATATTGATTTTTTTGGTGTTGCTGATTACGATTTTGTTTATCTTCCTTCTCTTGCAAATTATGTCCACAACTCAAAAATTAATTTGGTTTCACATGAGCACTTAGAGGCACTTTAATTTCTTAAAACAATTCGGCAATTGCTTTACTCGAAGTATCTTTTTTTGTGGTCTGGCCGAGTTCAATTTTTAGTGCAAAGCTTAGCGTAGGGTGGTGCATTCATGGGATTCATCTTTGTGGATTTGATTAATTTTCGAATTTCACTTTTCAAAGATCTCTCTCTCTCTCTCTCTCTCTCTCTCACAATTAAAATTAATTCCAAATAAAAAAACCATGATGGTCTTGTATAGCCACCCACTCTTCAATTCGAGTTGGGGGATGGGGAGAAAAGTATGACATGTGAGACTGCGTGAAGGTCTGGTGGCGTCTTTTTATTTGTTTTCTTTATTTGTTGTGGCCCGCTCTCACGAAGCGGGTGGTACTGACATCATTTGTTGCCTAGTAGGTAGTTGTTTCTTAAGTTTTTTGCAGGATGAGCATGCTACCACACCAGCCTTGGTAGTTTGGGCCTCTCCGCCGGAGTGAGTGCGGCATTCAGGAGCCTCAAGCAGGGGTGCCATGAAATGTGGTGGTTGTAAGTCCTATAAAGCTTTGGCTCGGCTTTGTGTGACTAGCTGTGGACCTCTTTAGGTCCGAAGGAGCAGATCCTGTGAGCAGTTCTGATGACGAAACGCAACACTGATGGCAAATTCCCCATACATTGGCCGGGGTCATGATGGTTGGCTGCCATCCGACGGTCCATCTCTTTCCCTTATTCTTCTATTTTTTCGTTTGTCTTCATGCTCTGAGGATAGAGAACTTTTCAAGTTGGGGGAAGGGGTTTACTTTGTACATGTATTTTTGTTTTGAGCGTTGTTAGTAGGTTAAGGGTCATTTTTAAATTTTTGGTTAATTTTTGAATGAGGGGATACGATCGTTATGCTTGTTTGTATGAGTTAGGTGAGCATGCTAGATTTTTATCTCAATGTTTGTCTGTTTAACTTGTTCACATGCATATATCTGACATCCATGTTTGAGTATTTTCCGCACCATAAGCAAGTTTGAGTAGGTGTTCCCACGATGTGCCCAGTATGTCCTTAAGGCATCCCATGTTTCATTGTTGTTCACTTTCCGCACTCCACAAAAATAGTAGGCGTTTGTACCACATGTCATAGTTTAAATATTTTGTATGCATGTGTGAGAGTTGGTGACGTGTTTAGGGGATGAAACAAGGCCATCTTTGCATGATTAAACCACTAAATGTGTCCCATTGATCCAATGTTAAACCAGTCCGTGTCAGTCCCTATGTCAAACCTAGGAAACCGGTGTTTGGTTAGTGTGTCAGTTTGGTGGTCCAACTCGCATTTTTAAGGCCTCGAATCAATGGAATAATAGAGCATTGAAAATTTAAATGTTGCTTTTGGGGTGCCATGTCTTTGGTTTAAAAAAAAGAGTACCCCTAAAACTTAATCCATTTCTTTTTCCCCCCAAATTCACCCATCTTGATGATAAGAGAGAGGTGGAAAGACGGTCAACTGACCCTTTGACCAGTTGGTATGAATTTCCAAGTTTTTCAGAAAAAGAAGAATAAAAAAAAGAAAAAGAAAAAGAAAAAAAAGAAAACAAAGAGAGAAAAAAAAAAGAAGAAAAAAAAAACGCAATCAAGTTGAGGGGGGCCATCTGATTCTTCCCCACTCTCTCTCTCTCTCTTTCTCTCTCCACCTCATCATCCTCATTATCCCTCGTCCTTCTTCTCCATTCAAACCTTAACCTCTAAGCCTTCCAAACCTATACTCACCAAAGTTATGGAACCGTAAGAGACAAACTGAGCTGGAATTGAGTTATGATTTCGAGGATGTGATCATGAAGGAGTGTTGAGCGCGGAGTTGGACATGGGTTGGGGTGGTGGTGTTAGTATTATTCGTTATTGCATGTGTTGTTTGGGTTTGGGACTCTTTTATGTTATGTGTTTGTTTTATGTCGGTGGTTTGACCGTATGTGTGGTCGGAGGTTGTGTTAAACTCTATTCATAACATGTTGTTTAGTATGATGGTTTGTATTAGTATTATGTGATGTTTGTTATGGTGTTATCTGTGTTGGTGACGGCCAGTCTGGGTAGATTGACCATGAGCTTTTATAGGCCGTCACCCTTTGCATGTTTCCCGTTATCTTGTTAACCACGGTCCTTATAAGCCTAACGAAGCCCTTAGTTGACCTAATGCACGTCGTTTAACTCTATTGCATGCATGTGTTATATTTAGATTATGAATGTGTGGTATCTTGATTTGAGAGCTTCCATTGCATATCTCGGCGTTGTTTTGACTGGCACTTGGTGATTCCGTTCTTTCCACGTTGTTCGCCAGGTGCCTTGCATGGGATGTAGAGTGTTTCGGTGAGTATGAGTTATATTGTGACACGTGGGAGCATTCTATCTAAAGCCTCGTTAAGGAATGGAATTGTTTGGATTTTTGCTAGAGCATGCATGTGACCGAGTTATGGGTAATAAGGAGATGATATTTAAAGCGCTCGTTTGATTTTGTACAGGTTGCATAACCCTCGTATCCCTTATTGAGTCGTTGTGTTGTTTTTATTGTTTTCATTTCGTTCGTTACTAGGGACTAGCAACGCTCAAGTTGGGGGATATGATAGGAGCGTGGAAAGCTAACTTTTGAGCGCCTAAGTACGGTGGTTTAGCATGTTAGACGTGCAATTTAAGCTTCATTTTCCATTTGATATGTGCATGTGGTGTTTTTGTGTGTTGAGCGTAATTTGCAGGTAATCTAGGGATGTGGGCGCTAATTTCGAGATATTGGGAATGTATGCACGTAGGTTGAGGAGGCTAAGTAAGGATGAAGTGGACTTCGCGTGAAAGTGATCGTAATCCGTCAGGAGCGCTACACTAATTCTTTGGAGCGCTCAAGAATGGCACAAAAGGTCCAAAAAGTGAACAGAAGGATTAGGAGCGCTACACCAAAAGTGGTGTAGCGCTACCGGTTTGTTAAGAGGTCAACGGGAGGAGCAGCCGGTCAACGCAGGACTTAACAAAGCGGTAGCGCTACCGAGCGCTTAGCAGGCGCAGTGAACGTCGTCGTTTTGGCCTTCGCATAGAATATTTCCAGAATTTTGTTCATTTTTCATTAGGGTTACGTATTTTAAGTATAAATACTCTTGTTAAAACCTAGATTAGGGAGACACGAATTGTTCTTAGTTTTTATTATTTTTCGAAGTTTGGCTACAGTTTTTCTTCCTTCAGCATTCTACGTTTTAAGTTTGTTCCAGATTTTTAGAATTTCAGCGTTGGATTTGGTGTTTCGTATTACTAATAAAGTTGATTTCTCCTTGCAATCTACAGTATCGTTTGCTATTCTCATATTTAATCTTTCAAGCATGTCTAGATCTAGGATTCATTCAAATTTTGCAGTTATTACAGTCATGAGTGAGTAGTCGCCTTGAGTGCGGCTGTGGGGAAAAGGCGCCGCACATCTAGACTAATCAATATTTCATCTCGGGATCGAATTACCTCAATTTTCAAACAATTTTGGAAAAACAAAAACTTTTCTGACAAACAAACCCAGGCATTACCGGAATTCGAGTGCGCACGAAATTTGGTGACAGGTGGTGCGCATTTGTTAGGAAGCCTTTCTTGTATTCTAAAATTAGTAAAAAGAGTCATTGTGGCCCGAGTAAATATCGATTAGGCTAGTCGCGGACGCTGGGTTCCCTCAGCTGTGCTCTCTTTATTAATTTACAGTCAGTCACGTTAGCTTAGTAATTTAGTTAATAACTTTCATCAAATCAAGGGGTGGTTACCTGAGAGTCAGTTAAACTAGAACTCCGCACTTTGAGTGAAACACCGTTAGCCGTCTCTGTGGTTCGACTCTGGCACTTCTGGATTTGTTGTGCTACACTGGTCAAGAGTCCTACGCTTGAGACGCGTCTTTATTCGTCTTATTTCTAGTCACCTGGTCGGTCAAGCAGGAACTAAGTCCACATGGTGGTGAAAATACAGGAATTTGTGGTAGTGGATCTTGTGACTCATCAGAGTCTAAATTAGGGCCATTTGGGCCATGTGTAAAGTGATGAGCCCAAAATATTGACTTGTAGCAACCCCTATGTGGTATAGTGTTAGTCATTTATTGTGCTTAATTAGATATTGATGTTATCTTTTTGATAATTCACTTTAAATTATTAATTTGCAGGAAAAATATGATAATGATCAATATTTCGATCATTGGATTCTAAAAGTGCGAAGCCAAAATTGTCACAGTTAAGCCCGTGATCAAACTAACTCAAGTGGTGAACCCAAGATTATACGAAGGCATGAAAAATCAAGACCAATAACATATTATAATCTATTGGAGTGGAACATGAACCGGTCATGCCTAGAGCCGTTGACTTACTCATGGTCCTAAAGGCTAGAGTTCGAAGCTGATTGGAAACAAAGAAGTTTAATATTGGAAACAAATCAAATTAGGTGAAGCCATTTATTAAGAGATTCATTGTACCAAAGACAGAGTTAGAGAAGTATTTGTTTTCCTTAAAGGCTACGGGTAGAATATTATAAAGAGAGGATCACGCACCAAGTCACTGACTGTGGCTAGGGAAAAATAAGTGAGAGCTTCATATATCATTCATGATTTTAATGGTTGCTGGTCGTCGCATGGGCAGGTAAATATTTTAGGCTAGGGTTGAGGATGAAGCCTCATGTTTTGTAGTAAGTATTTACATACTCATTATTTATTTTCCAAATGTATGTTTTAATTGAATAATTGCTCCAATCTCATATTAATTAATTTAGTAATTTTGGATATGGATTCAATCTTGTTTTTTCCATGATTTGAAATTGCTAATTAATTATTCAGCCCTGTTATGCAAGTTTTGATTTCAAGCACTGGATATCTTTTGTGATTTGTTTTTGAAAGGATGCATACGATTTTTTGGTTTTGAACATTAAGGCGAGGAGGAGCGAACATAAGTTATTTTTCTAAAAGGTTTTAATGATGATATTTTCCACGGTAATGGAGTTTAGCCACCAAATTACTGTGAAGAAGGGTACGGAAATAAATAAGAGTTTGTGAGTAATTGCTATGAATACGTGAGTGTGGATTCTAAAACCTTAGTCATTTTTTCCATATTAGGTTCATTAATTGTTTATTTACTTTTACATTTGCTTGTTTAGCTTTTAGTCTACAAATCAATTCACAACTTTTTGAAACTAGGTTAGGGTCTAATCAGTTTAACTTTCTTTAGTTTTCCCATGAAAAAAAACACAAGTCTCTGTGGATTCGACCTTGCACTTGCATAACTATACTATCAAACTGATTTGTGCGCTTGCGAGTACATTAAAAATTTACAATATAAAGTCTATATGAATCTGTGCCATAATAAACACAAAACAAAACACCAAAAATCACAAAGTAACAGCACAGATAAAAAATAATCACAAACTAACAGCACATAAAACAAACAAATAATCACAGAGTAAGCACAATAAACAAATAATCACAGAAACAAACTAAGAGAGAGAGAGAGAGAGAGAGAGAGAGAGAGAGAGAGAGATCCTGTTACCAAACATTGAACCAACAACACAGAAGCATTGATTTAGGGTTGTAATGGTGTGGTAGTGACTGGTGATTTAGGGTTTTGATTTGGGATTATGGTGGTGGTGATTTAGGGTTTCGATTTGGGGTTGTGGTGGTGACTGGTGATTTAGGGTTTCAATTTGGAGTTGTAGTGTTGTGGTGGTGACTAATGATTTAGGGTTTTAGGGTTTCGATCTAGGGTTGTGGTGATGTGGTGGTTAGGGTTTCGATTTGGGGGTATGGTGGTTAGGGTTTCGATTTGGGGGTGTGGTGGTTAGGGTTTCGATTTGGACTGGTGGTGGTGATGGGACCGGGGTGGACCGTGGTGATTGGTGGTGGTGGTGGCGATAACCGTATGGTGGGTGGTGGTGGTGGGTGGCGATGATATGTGCATGCTGGTGGTGGTTGCAATTGCCGGTGACTAGTGGTGGTGATTGTCGATGACTACTAGTAGTGGTGGTGAGAACTAGAGAGAGACAGAGAGAGAGAGATTGACGATCGGTGGTGACTGGTGAGGATGTGAGAGAGAGAGAGAGAGAGAGAGAGAGAGAGAGAGAGAGAGAGAGAGAGAGCCGTTTAGGTTTAGGGTTATGGGGTGTAATTTTCTATTTATACTAAGTAAAATTTCCAGTGTGGTGAGTCACAAGTCCCATCTATGCACCCAATGGTAAAAAATGCCGTAAAATTGTACTACGCGAGGGTTGTCAAAGTATTTTTCTTAGAATCGGAACCGTCTACATTTTACGTGGGAGTGATTGTATGCTCTGTGCAAAAAAATCAAGGAAATTAATTATCAGTGGGTACCTGATTGAATTACACAAATTTTTTGTTTACAATAAATCAACGTCCCAATGAAAAGGCTTTGAATACCCAATAGACTTCAAATTTGGCAAGAGTGATTAAAACAACAATGCAAACAATGTGAATGGTTTAGATCATCATAATTATGTTGAGATCACATGACTAGCGTACATTACCATATAGTATAATATCTTCGTTTATAAACAAGTTAGTTCGATGTGTATGATTAAAAGGTAGGTGCAAACTCGATTTCTTGAATGTTCGATCTAAACTGTTACGATTTCATATCTTATCAATTCTATCATTTCCCCTAAAAACGGTGGTGATCAAATGTTGGCAACCATCTGATCAGATCAAATTCGGTGCATTTAAGAGCAATAATGTCCTATAATGCATGATTTGACGGCCATTAGAGCAGTTTTTTCGTATCGGAACCATCTAGATTGCAAGTGGGAGTGATTATATCCTCCATACAAAAAATGAAGTGATTTAACTATCGTTACGTATTTGATCGAAGGACACAAATTGTAGGTTGATAATAAATCAACGTCCCAAATGAAAGGGCTTTCAATACCCGATGGACTTCAAATTTGGCGAGGGTGATTAATATAGCAAAACAAAGAAAGTGAACGGTGTGGATCGTTATAAATGTGTTGCGATCGTGTGGCTAATGCATAATATAATCAAAATTTTATACAAAATAATATAACATATTATGTAATTATAAAAATTCAATTTTGACCTGTAAATTCAAAAATCAAATATTTCATTTTAATTATTAAAAATTTATTTTTCATTTTTTTCTCATTTTCAAATAAAATTTAATTTGTGTTATAATTTTTTTTTCAAAATTTATATTTTTGTTATGAAAATTTAATTTTTCTTTCACCCTTAAGTTTTTTCATTTATGTTATTCAAAAATTCATTTTTAATTTCCATCATTTTTTCCTTGTTATGGCATTTGGAAACTTAATTTATTTAATAAAATTTTATTTTTGATTTATTATGTATTTATTTATTCTTGTGAAGTCCATTTATTTAATTAAAATTTATTCAAATATTTCTTTTTTTCCCCACTTTTTTTCCCCTTATTTGAAAATTCCATTTATAAAATTCTAATTATTATTCAAAAATTTATTCTTATTTTCCCTCACTTTTTTCTTCTTCTTATTATGGCAAGTTCATTTATTAAATTCTGATTATTATTCACAACATCATTTTTTTTTCCATTATTATGGTATTTGGAAAGTTGATTTATTTAATTTTTTTTATTATGTATTTATTTATTTTTGTGAAGTCCATTTATTTAATGAAAATTTATTCAAAAATTTCCTCATTTTTCCCTTTATTATGGCAAGTCAAAATTCAACTTTCTCTGTGTGTGTGTGTGTGTGTCTCTCTCTCTCTCTCTCTCTCTCCCTGTGATATATTGTGTAATTAAAAAAATAATTTTCACCTATCAATTCAAAAATCAAAATTTTCATTTTTGATTTTTATTATTCAAAAATTCATTTTTCATTTTCCTCATTACTGTGCCTCTTTCGTTTCGTGCCAGTGTCGTGCCCTTAACACTATCGTGTCGTTCTCATTCTGTGTCAGAGTAAGACCGTGTTGTGCCAGACTGAGATCGTGTCATGCCCGTGTCGTGCCTGATTAAGTCAGTGTCGTGTCACGCCAGACCAACTATCATGCCTTGCCTTGCTTAGACCATGTCGTGCTAGGTCAACTACCGTGCCATGCCCACCCATTTTTGTGCCTCGTGCTCATGCTTGCTCAGACTGTCTCGTGTCGTGACAAAATTTTACTGTGCCCAAATCGTGCTCATCCCGGGCCGGCAAGGCCGATTTGACACCTCTATTTTGTGGCAAGTATAGCCCTCATTTCATTTAGTGGTCAAAAATCGACTCACGATAACTCAGGTCACGTATTAATATTTTTGACAATGTTAATTTCCGAGAAACCTCCACCCATATCACCATTCATTATTCAATGCCCACTATTGATCTCCCACGAGATTGGTAAGTGCCAAGATGAGCTCAACTTAGGTGTGATTTGGCCTCACTTTGTTATAATAACCTTATTATTATTTGGTCTACTTAGTCAAAAAAAAAAAAAAACATTTGACATTTTTAAATGGAACGACAATGAACTTTTACGATTGGCATAAAGACAAAAAAAAATAGTAAAATGTCCCTAATTTTAAAAAATTCTAATTTCTAATAGAAGTTTTTTAAAAATCAACTCCTGCCTCTTGCCCGACCACCACCTGGCCTCTGACCTACCACTTTCGGCGATCCAAAAAATTAGTGACATTTCACTAATTTTTAAAATTTCTAATTTCATATAGAAGATTCAAAAAAATCAACTCTCATCTTCGGTCGACCACCACCCCACCTCTGGTCGACCACTTTCGATGACCCAAAAAATAGTGACATTTCACTAATTTTTAAAAGTTTAATTTCGTATAGAAAATTTTGAAAAAGCAACTTTTCCTTTTGGTTGACCACCACCTCACCTCCGGTTGACTACTTCCGGCGACTAAAAAAATTAGTGAAGTGTCACTAATTTTTAAAAGTTCGAATTCTTACAGAAAATTTTAAAAAAAAAAACTCCTGCCTCTTACCTGACCATCACCCCTCCTCCGACAGACCACTTCGGTGACCCAAAAAATTAGTGAGATTTTACTAATATTTAAAAGTTATAATTTCAAAAGCCCTAGTAACACTTCACTAGGTACAAATTTGTTAGAATTCTCCTAGTTTATAAAATGTCACTTTGTTCATTTTAAACTTTGTGATACATATTTCAAATTTATCATAGCCTTGTGTTTACATTGCAAAGCTAATCAAAGGACTAGACATTCCTAAATGAGCAACGGAGCAACAACACATGCAAGTTGACTAATTTTTACTGGCTCATCAAGTGAAAATCAGTAACTATTAACTGTAATGCATGTTGTTCAAGTAGTTTAAGTACAAGTTGGACAGAAGAAGTAACCGATTCAAGTAATAATATTTAAGGCGTCATCATTCTCTTTTGGCAAGAAGAAGACATCAGACAAACAAATGCCCGATCCAGAAGAAAAGTCTATAACGTCGCTGGAAGCTGATAGCACTACCTTAGTCTCGACATGTACTTATACTCAATTGTATCACTACACGGATGACAATGTAGAATCCATTTAGAGAGAGAGAGAGAGAGAGAGAGAGAGAGAAGTGATCAGATCTCCGTCTCTCCCTACCACCACCACCCGATTCTTCTACTCTCCTCTTAGCCGCATGGGTTTATCCGCTGCCGTTATCACCGCTGCAGACCCACTTCTTAGTCTCCACGGTGGCTCCAACTTCTGATCTCTCAAAAAGGATTGTGGAAAACTAGTGAATATTCACTAGTTTTGAAATCTCATGACAGATGGACGTTTTGCAATTCTAGTGATGCTCTAGTTGAGCTCCGGCGACGGCTCCACTCATCTCAACAAAGGCGGAGGTGGTAGTAGGGGTGGGAGGAGGTCGAGGCCATCGCTAACTCCATCGTATTGAAAACTAGTGAATTGAAAGCTTTGGATGTCCTTCCCTTGCATGGGAAAAAATGTGTCCTGTCTTTAAAACGGGTAAAAAATAATGTATTTTTTGACTGATTTTTCCTTAATTATTTTTAGCGAAATGTTTGTGATTACTTTGTTTGTCTTAATGATAGAAGTGTAAAATTTTATAACATTATGGTTCAATTGCATGCGAGATTAGTTTTGAGTGATAAAATAGTGAGAATAGATAAAATAGTATGAGTAGTATTTAGGGAAAAATTCAAACCCTCCCCATACTTTGAATTCAATGTCTCATCATCCCCAAACTTTCAAAATTATCAATTGAACTCCTGAACTATTGTTCCATTATCAATTACACTCCTACCGTCTCATTCTGTCACTTCGCTAACGAAACATGCTGAGGTGGACATAACAGAGGGACAAAACATTAGAATTTATAATTTTTAAAAAAACCAGATCTGAAAAATCTCTCTCACCTCCATTGCCTCAAATAGAGCAATCTTTCTCTCCTCCATTTCCATGACTGTTAAAATATCAAATTCAATCTCTCTCTCCTCCATTGCCTCCCCCTTTATCTCTTCTCCCTACCCACCGCCTCTCCCCTGGTCTCTTGAAACCACACCCATTTCTTTCCCCAAAAGCCTTGTCCTCCTTAACATTGTTAACATTACCCTCATCCACCAATTCATCATCGCCGACATCAATGTCGTTTATGCAGCCATAATCACTGCTCTCTCTGGAATTGCGGATGCTTTCTTTCCAACCACTCATCTCCTTCTTCTAAAAACCAAAATTGGATTAGATTCTTCAAAATTGCTCTGGGCATTTCAGTTTGGTACCCTACTAATATTGATCTCTTCTGTCTTTTTTTACTAGCTCCTGTTAATTAATAATCTCAATCCACAACCCATTCGACTCACTCTGTTCGAGTTCTACACAAGCCACTCAGTCACTGTAGTCCATGGCTTCACCGATGAGACCAGTCGTTGCCAACGTATCGACAGCCACTGCAGTAGTATAGAAATTCCAACTCAATTGGTTGTCGTGTACAGGTGGGGGTGTTGAAATAGTAGGGTTACAACTTGAGATTGGGGGGCTTTGAAGCAAAGGCGGAGAAGAAGAGGAATAGTAGGTCGATTGAGGTTATGATTGACGAGGAGGTCGAGGGTGGAATTGATCACAGGGCTTGGGTTTTGGTTAAGACGAGTAATGTGACGAGGATTAGGGCGAGGAGACAGAAGATGAATGGGTATTTCCTCTCCTTTATTAGGATTCATATTGAGATTGCCATAGAGTGTATTCAGATTGGTTCCAATCAGGCTGTGTGTGTGTGTGTGTGTGTGAGAGAGAGAGAGAGAGAGAGAGAGAGAAGGGGGATGCAATGGAGGAGAGAGAGATTTTTTTAGTTTTTTTTTCCTTTTTAGATCTAGGTTTCTTCTTTATTTATTTATTTATTTTTTAAATTCTAACGTTTTATCCCTCCATTATGTCCACCTCAGCATGTTCCGTTAGCGAAGTGACAAAACGAGACGGCAGGAGTGTAATTGATAACAAAACAATAGTTCAGGAGTTCAATTGATAAGTTTGAAAGTTTGGGGGGTGATGAGACATTGAAGTCAAAGTATGAGATTTTTTTTGAATTTTTCCCTATTATTTATGGAGAGTGGGGAGTATTATTTATGGAGGGTGGATTCACATTGATGTGAAATTTATGGAAAAACTAAATGAAATGAGGGCTATACTTGTGAAATTTTATACTTGTGATTTGTTGAACATATCTTGTTCTTGCCTTCAATTTCTTGAAAAATTATGTTTTCCCTCTTTGTATGGGTTTTTCTCATTTTGATTTTGTGATCTACGAAATTGGTTGTTGATTGATGAAATTGAGAGTGGAATTGACCTCCCTCCATGTTTAATTGTTGACTAGCATCTCTAATTTGAACCTAGACTATCACATTTGTATTTGGGTTGAAATTCCACACCTCTATGGTGAAAATCTGCACTGCTGCCCCTGTTTTTAGCTGCTGCCCCTGTTTTACAACAACTTCTCCAAATTTTCTAGGTGGTTTTTGGCCACCCTTTGAAATCCGTTTGACCTCCAATCGTCCGGAACTTCGTATACTTGATATATAGCAACGTGGTAACCCGAAAAATCATTTTGAAATCGTTAAACTTCGACTTTGACATGTTTTTTTTATTGGACAATTCGTTATACGTATCAGACACAAGAAATATTGGATTAGTCGCCCCTTTTGGCGAAAATTGTGGCATTTCGAAAGAAAGGGCACTTTGGTAAATTGAAATTTGAGAAATGGATTGTTATGAAAGTTTTAATGAAATGTTTGTGATAATGAGGTGTTTTACACCAATGCCGTCATTTGGTAAATTTTTTGATAAAGGCATGCGGGGTCTATGGAACCTGGCAGAGGCAGGTAGGGCCTATAAATACCCAGCAAAGGTGCGCGGGGCCTATGGAACTCGACAGAGGCAGACGGGACCTGCAAATACCCAGCAAAGGCACGTTGGGGCCTACGGAACCCGGCCGAGGGATTAAATCCCTAGTACTAATGAAAATGATGTTTTTCTTCAATGAAATAAATGGGAAATGAGATTTTGGACTATCTATGGTATTTTGTCGAAACTCGACTTGTGGACTTGGTTTTAAACTTGCGTGAGTAACTTGGGTAGTATTGGTGAAACAAAGATGGAAACTTAGGTGGTATTGAGTACTTGGAAATGAAAATGTTGTGAGGTACATATGGTGTTTGTGTAGTGATGCATTATGTGAAGCTTATGCATGCATGGAGATATTTTTTCATCTCAAGTTTTGTATTTTGATAAATGACAATGTAACTTTTGGTTATTCAATATTCTAACAATTTGGACTTATGTAATAACTTATGAGACAATATTTAATTTCACCTTTGGGGCAAGGGTGCCCAAATACTTGATTTGCCAATAGATTAATGATGCAAATTTTGAATGGAAACCTCTTTTGGAGGATTTATGGAAATATTTTATCATTTGACTTATTAAGTGCAAGGAATTTTCTTATTTTTTGTTTTTTTGTTTTATAAAAATGAGGGCGTGACAAAATATTAGTTTGAAAACATTCTTTACCTTCGAGTCCTTGCATCCATTTTCAAACACATTATCACATTTGATGATTCAAGCTATTCAGACGAGATCTTGAAGGGGTGGAAATGGTTCTGGAAGATGCACTTTTCTAAAAAATTAATTTAAGACCTTTTCTCTGGCTCATCTTCCAAAACAAACTTTCCACTAATCACCTTCGTGCGAGGAGATGAATTACCACTTCGGACCTTTGTCCAGGATTTAATAACTCACATGAAATATTACAAAATCTATTTAGGATTGTCCGAAGGTTACTGCTCTTTGGGATAAGATTTCTTCGGGTCTGCTTATGACAGCTGGATTTGGAAATTCCACTTTAGATTGGATCTCAGATAATTTGAAAAAGAGAAAACTCCTACATTTGGAGACTAGCATACCTTGGAATACTCTCTTCTGCACCACTCTTTGAAAAATTTGGAAAGATCAAAATAAAAAAAGTTTTGATAACGTTGACTCGATACCATAAGTGAGTTCTAAAATGCTATGTTCCTATGCGGTTGAGATAATGGAAGCTTTCAAATCTCCTCTTATTTCTGCCCCTTCAAAAAACCGACCAACACCTTGGTTTCCTCCCAACGCAGATGGGCTTAAACTTAACACGGATGGGTATTGGTACAATAGAAACCATAATGCAGTGTTTGGAGGTCTATATATTTAGGAATGAGCAAAGAGCTTGGGAGCTTGGATATTATGGGAAAATGATGGCAGCTTCGAGCCTGGAAATGGAAATATGTAGTAGCAAATGTAAGGGCCTCACAATTATCTTGGAGAAGGGCTTGACCAACGTTCAAATTGAATCTGACTCCCAAACAACGGTGATTCTTTTTAACAAAGGTGCAAGTGCTCATCACCCTCAAAGCAATATTTTGAATGATGGAAAATACCTCATCAATCGAACTAGTAGAAACCTTACTCACATTTACCATGGTGCAAATGAGTGTGTTGACTGTCTAGCAAGACTTGGAACGGGCTGAGATGAAGAGCTTGTGGTGACCAACAATCCTCCTTTGGCTATAAGGGAATCATGATAAAGGATAGGCTTAACATTCAATAAATCCTTGATTATCTTTCTTTATTTCTAGCTTTTATGGGTTCTATTATGGCTACCTGGTTATGTAACAAACTACCTACACTTTTGATGCAGTTTGCTACTCTCGTTTAGTCTTTAATATATTTTTGAAGTAAAAAAAAAAAAAACCAAAGACATTAATTAATTTGAAAATTTTGCATTTATTTTTTAAATTGGACCTTTATAATTCTCACTGTCGTTAATTAATTTGAATCATAAATTTATCAATTTCCGATCAATTTGATTTTCGGCATGAATTATTTACATGTTGAGGAGACGTGTTTGAGGAGAAAAACTTGGGTGCAAAGAGGGTGGGGATGATGTGATGCCCTAGAGCACATCTCGGCCGTCCAAATTATTTTAGACAGTCCAAATTTCTATCTCTTTCTAACACCTAAATTGTCCAAAACACTTTTGAATGGATGCGCACTAAGTACGACCAGGTGATACCCAGTCATCACCCAAATTTTTCTTGTGTTTGAGAGATGTACATGCCAGCATAATTACCCTTCCAAATTTTTGTACCAAAAAAAAAAAAAAAATTACCTGTCCAAATTTTCATATAGGCTTTGGTGTTCCTTTGTTAGGCTCTTTTTGGGCCCTTTTGCGTAGGCTTTGTGTGTTCGCTTGTTCGGCTCCATAACGAAATGTTTATCCAATTAAGTTTTGGCCGTCCCAAATCCCAAATATAGATCAGATAAGGATCCAGTTTTTCGAAGAAAAAAAAAAGAAACTTGTCCTCCTACCTCAAAAAAAAATTGTCCGGTTTTCAAAATGACAAAATCTCATAAATGCCTTTTTTAAATAGAAATTCAATTTATTTTCCATTTAAACAACTCATTTATATAATTATACTAGTATTTATTTTAAATATCTAGCGGCAAAATTTACTATTTCCTTAACAAAATGATACTCACTGTGTTTTGGCTTGTAATTTAGTTTAATTTTGGTGATGTAAGTAGGAGTAATTAATAGAGAGATAAATGAGAAAAATGATGATATCAACAAAACAAAACAAAAACAAAACTTTAAACCGATTAGGGCGGTATTTATTTTTAAATTTTCATTTTACAGGCCGGACTTTTTCTATTATATATAATTATTTATTTTTCCCGGAGGTAGTGTACTTTTTTAAGTCCAGTTTTTAACTACTAGCATTTTTTTCCTTTCCTTGACCGAAAATCAGAGGGCGAATGGGTTAGCGCCCAACGCAGTCGTCGACGAAAAACACAGACGCAGTTGAGTTCCCAGATTTCACTATCCCGCCCATCTCTCTCTCTCTCTCTCTCTCTCTCTCTCTCTCTCTCTAAAAGCAATCCCTTTCTTCCTAATAAGGTTAATTAACTCAATCTCTTCTCTCTCACTCTAAAATCTTCAAGCCCTAGATTACCTCAATTTCAATTTTTTACATCAATCAATGGGGGAAGACAAGGGCAGTGGCGGTGAATCGGCTAGGGCTTCGACGTCGTCCTTCGTTACGGTGGGTGAGCGGCAGAGGTTCACGGTGGAGTTGAGACCAGGGGAAACCACTATCGTTTCGTGGAAGAAGCTCGTTAAGGACTCGAGCAAGGTCGGGAGACCCGCCTCCGTCCCCGAACCGCCGCCGTCCAATGCTCACCCGGCCCTCGAGTCTCGGTTGGCTCCGGTAAGACCCTTTTCAATCGTATGTTAATTGTTAATGTCGAGTGAAAGCGTAATTGAGTTGTGTAGTTGAAGCCTTGAAGGTTTGAACTTTTGGGATTATGTTTGAATTTGTGAACAAATTGCAGCGTAATTGAGACTGTTCAATCGTATTATTCGTGAATGTGGAGTGAACTGAGTTGTCCAGTTGAAAGTTTGAGCCTTTAAAATTACGTTGGAGCATGTGAACAGAGTGTTACAAAAACATGATGAAACTGTATTGAGATATTTAATCAAATTTTACTCCACAACTACAAGTGTTTGTATTATTTGCCATGCGAAAATTTCCCAGCGGGCATTTGTTAGAATAATCTTTGATTTTCCATGCGGCGTGTCAAGTTTGGATTTTGTTTTCGAATGATGAACTATACAGACTAGAAGTGTCATGATAAATATGGAATTAAGAAATTCTTGAATTTCAAAGTAATCTGTAAGGAAATCTGGGATATGTACGTAGAAAAGAGGGGAGAAGAAATTTGGAGTGGCAGTTTTTTTATTTTTTATTTTTTATTCTTACGTTCTTGGCAGTTTCTTGAAGTAGTTAAGGGGTAGTGTCGGAAACTAAAGTTTGAGCCAGCCTTGAAACTTAAGTTCACACCAAAAATGGTGTTCCCTATAGTCATAAGTAGTTGAGTTCTGTACACAACTGCATGCATTTTAGTGTCCTTGAGTTGATACTACAAGGGGAATAACTGCATGAATTTTAGTGTCCTTGAGTTGATACTACTAGTTGAGTTCTTATCATACGTTTACTTAAGTGCAATGTTCTAAAACTCGCTAGGTGCTAGTCAGGCGAAGAACGGGTGCCTAGGGCCTAGGCACTGACTAGTCGGCTTCTTAATCTACTATATATGATTGTCTTCCTGGTTGGACCACCGCCTAGTGCCCTAGGGGGGACTAGGCGGCAGAGTTTTAGAACACTGCTCAAGTGGTCCTACATAACTCCTCCTATGCCAAACACTAATGATTCTACAAATCCAACCAGGATGCCTTACAGGCTTTACATAAGTAGCATGCAACCTAAATTGGAGATACCAAGATCTATAACATACGTTGAAGTATTTCTAGTTACTCTTTTATGGAGGCAAGGAATTAGATAACTCTCATCCAGGCCAGAATGCAAATCAACTACCTATAGCTTCTTTACAATGGGGAAATCATTAGCAAAGGAATATAAAAGTGGATACCGAAACCTTTCCTTCCCATGAGAGAGCGCATGCGCGCGCTAATTAGGGACTCCATTTTGATTCTTTTCCATACTCTTCCTCTACTTTGGAGCAGATGACTACTGCAACTACTTGAACCAAATATGATGACAGAAGATCTGCGACAAATAATTTTTTTTTTCCCGTATAAGTAAACAAATGTATATTAGAAACAAGGCATTAAGGGAATGCCACCCATGTACAAAAGAATGCAAATTACAAAAAGTCCTATACCCTACCATCAAACCAGTCTAAGAATTGGTCAAATGAAGAATTACAGTCCCCCTTGTCCCAACTGTACAAGCTATTAATAAAAAAACTCTTGATCCTAAACAAAGAGGAATCAAAACGTCTCATTTTCCTCTCACGCCATATAATCCACATCAAACCAAGAGGAATCATGGCCCAAACACTCTTCCTTCTTTTTCCCACTAGCACCTCTCCACGCGATTTAAAGTATCTGCGACAAACAAATACTTGCTATTATCCCAAAACCTCACCCAAAGATGTTTGAAATGTTCTTATCTGAAATTCTAGATTTGTCGTTTCTCTTCCTTCACTAGTGAGACTATAACTAAGGCGTAATGAGATGTAATGTACGAGATTCCTTAGTGAATCCCACGTATCTTAGAATTAGTCCTCTTTTTGTGTTTCTAATTGGCTTATTAGTGCTATTTGCTGATCAGAAAAGGTGGGGAAAAAAGAAGAGAAGTGGTGAATGCTAGCCCCTCTAATTTATGATGATTATTCAATTATTGTATGATTGAACTAATATTCATTATGGGTTTTCCTAGACCAACTCCATGTTTATCTATGGAGTTCTACAAATTTGAATGCGCCTGTTTTCTTTTAGGTTTTAGCAGGAATTCATTTGCAAATTTAACACTGGGAGCCTTCTTTAGGTGGCTGGAATTTATTCCTATGCAGAAGTTATGACATGCTCATTTTTTTCATGGATATCGCAACCAGCCAACCAATTACTTCCATTTTGGACTTGCCCACCCAATTGCTCGCCATCTGCTTCTATTTCAAGTGCAAAAAGTTTTATCTAACTAGATTGGTGGAATAAACTAGGATTTTCTGCAAGCTGTTCTTAAAAACTGCTAAATGGTGGTTTGATTGTTACAGTGGGATACTGGACTCTTGTGTTTGAAGCTGTTCTGTGAGACTTGTTCTTGAAAGAATTCCAGACCCATGCAAAGGGTGATTGGTAGTCTATTAATTCCATAGCATTGTAGTGCTGTATTCATTACCCGGAACCGTTAGGCTTACATACCAATTAATTCTTGTTGGAATTCTTATTTGAATTGATCATACTAAGAGAACCATCTCTAGCAGGGGTTTAGTTTTGGTAAATTTTCTCTGGTTAGATAAACGTTGTACATTGTTGGGGAAGAAGAAGGATGCCACAACTCACTAGTGTACGAGAAAAAGCCGAAAAGATTGCTTTACCCATTAGGAAGATAGCCACAAGTGGTGTTTGGGATGAAATATCTGTTTTTGTTTTCTTGTAATGTCCGACACATCATATGCTCAAGTTAGTAACTGTTGCTATGTTTACCATGATATCTTTCTGTGATCTTTATGTGGATTTTTAATTTTCTATTTGTGTGTGTGTTTGATATCTTTTATGACACAAAGTGCATGTCCTGTTTCTGTACATCATCACTTATCCATTTGTTTTTAACTGTTTTTTTTTTTTTTTTAATTCTGTAGGTACATGCTGATGAAAATGACGTGAACGATGCCCCCCCTGCAAGTCGTTTTAGTGCTGTCATAGAAAAAATAGAACGCCTATATGTGGTATGTGACATTGACTTCTCACTTCTGTTTCTCCGAGACTCTTGTAAGCTGTACCAACTGGAAACTGCTAGTGATAGTTTTGTATGTTTTCAATAGGCTAATCGTTACAATGTAAACTTCTCAGGGTAAAAACAGTAGCGATGATGAAGATCTTAATGATATTCCTGACGATGATGAGTATGATACAGAAGATTCGTTCATAGACGATACAGAGCTGGTTGGTATTGTTAATGTTGCCTGTTGGTTTCATGACTGGTTTGTCTTTGCATCATCAGTACTCTGATGATGTTATGGTAAATTTTGCATTCACTAACAGTGCCACTGTTTTGCTGCTGTGCAGGATGACTATTTTCAGGTTGATAACTCAGCCATAAAACATGACGGATTCTTTGTCAATCGTGGGAAATTGGAACGCATGTGAGTTTCTTGTATCCAGTTTCTTCATACTGTTTGCCTTGATATGATGATGTAGCACTTGTACCTGCAAATGGACTCAAAATGGATCTTAATGTTAAGTTGGAGAGATTTCAGATATTACTAATTGCTGAATATAGGTTTCAATTATCATTCTCGAGAAACAAGGATCTTAAATTTTTTTAACTTAATTGCCATAATTATCCATGTAGTATCAACACAGTTGGTGGGATCCGGATCAACGTTGTAGTATAGTACCTGTTTCATTTCCAGTTATAATTGCTGTCTTTGTCTCATTCAGTTGAAAGCATCTAAGTGCGGCAAATTTACTTGCTTTGACTCCTAGATCTAGAATCCTATGATTCCTAACTTAGCTAGCTCTATTTCTTAGCTAGCTAGAATCCTATGATTCCTAACGTACATCGCTCTATTTCTTAGCTTTAATTTAGCTGCTGGGAAGAATTCTTGTGTCTACTTTCCAAACAGAGTTTTCTAGCTTTTGGAGATGCCTGTTTATCATATTTATGCTGGAGCTATACTGCACTCTATTGAGTACTGCCTTAGCTTTTAGTTAGCTGCTGGCAATAATTTGTGCCTCTGCTTAGAGAAGGATATCGTTGTGTAGCTTCATGTGGTGCTCTCCTCAGTCCTCCCTGAGTTTTCCTGGTGGTGTCCGTTTTTATCATATTTGCGCTAGAGCAAACAAATCATTGCCTTGTTGTGGTTCTGTTGAAATTAATTATAGGTTCTTCCTTACTATCTTTTTTTTTTTTTGGCCCTTTTGTTAGTAATGAACCTGTGTTAATGCCTAACCAACAACCTAAGAAAAGGAGAAGAAAAGATCCAGCAAAAGGTCATGGTGAGGGTGATGATGTGGCCGTTCCACATAAGAATGTAAAAGTACGAAAGAAAGAAGCTGAAAAGTCAGAGCCTTTGGTTGGGAAGACCTCTATTGGTCCCTCTCACATTGTGGCTTTACCAAGTGTACGACCTGAAGAGATGAAATTCCAGAATCAGATGAATTCTTCTGCAGTTCCTGCTAAAAAGAAATATGCTGAAACAAAAACTTCATTGGATCCGACTCGTTCTTCAAAAGTTTCAGAAGGCGATCCCTCTTTGCTTAGACCCGAGGAAAATGATATCAACAAGCAGAAGGCAATGGCCCCATCTACCTTCCAGGGTGACAAATTGAAAGATGGAGGTGATTTTGCTGATGCTTCAGGTGAGAGGTGTCATGGCAAAAGTTCTCATGCACAATCCAAAACCCAGTTTGCAAAATCATCTATTGACGTTGATGAGTTGGATCAAGCAGTTCAACGGAGAGAAAAAGATGGCATACGCGAAAGATTTGACCTTAATGTTTCTGAGGGAATGCATTCCATGCCAACTGTGGTGAGTCTCTCTCTCTCTCTCTCTCTCTCTCGTCTTATTTCTCTTTAGTGTACTGGGATAATTATGAGTGCAGATGGTGAAACTTGTTTATTGTTTTCAAATGACTTATGTAGACGTCGAGAGTTTTAACAACCTGACTTGCATCTTCTAATGGAAATCCGTGTACTTTTTCTGCTTTAGTTATTGTTCTCGACTGTATATTGAGGCTGGGACCTGATCCTCTTTAATTTGCATGCACACTCAAAACCTATTGCAAATTACAATTTGAAAGGGGGGTTGGAACTTGGAAATGCAAGCCCGGGGGTTATTTGTGGCTGTTTTTGTTTTAGTTGTGAAATTCAACTGTTTTGAAATAGTGAAGAAAGGTAAAGAGTATTTATTGGGGCTGGGGAAGCTGGGTTTGCTTTCAAACAATGTGACACACGTCCCGAAGATGTCTAAACAATATGGTCCAGCTGGTGAATGCTAGCTGGGAAATGCTTTACTGGACTGAAAATTGGCCGATAATGCAGCTAGCTTCTTAGACAAGTGATAGACAAGTGTCCAATTCTTAACATGTATCATCAAGTGGAAAAATTCACGTGAAGGTCGCTTATACTACTAGGTTTTGAGGGATAATTGGTTGATTGATGGTAATCAAATCATGAAACTTTGTATTAAATTTGTTTCTAAGCATAAACCTTTGAACTTGAGATATCTTGCGCTACATTTGTTGTCAGAGACTGTAAGCTATGTAGCATGGACACGGACACGGACATGGATACAGACACGGGAAATTTTAAAAAATGAACAAAGACATGGCAAAAATCAATAAATTAATTAATAATTATAGGGTCTTGCTAATGTGTGCCTAATGGACACACTATAAACACACACAAACAAAAAAAAACAGACTCCAGTTACACCTTTTACACTTTTCAATACACTTTCACATATTCTTATACACTTTTCACACATTTCAATACACTTTTTCAACCTTAATGTGTGCCTATTGGGCACACGTTAGCATTTTCCATAATTATATATATAAATATATAATATATGTATGCAGTAATAGTTTATATACATAAATATATACACTTTTCTTTTGATATGTAAGGTATTTACATTGTTATGCTCTGGTATATACGCACATATATACACACATCTTCAGAGATATATACATCAAATATATACCAGTACATACAAATACAAGAGTATGTATATACATTGAGAGAGAGGGAGGGAGAGAGAGATTGTGAGAGTCAAAGTGTGTAGATATGGGACACGTGTGTCTATGCCGTGTCCCCCGAGTGTCTCTCTCCAAAAAATAATTTAATTTAAGGGACACGCCACATGGCGTGTCCAATACGTGTCCCCGTGCCCATACCGGGACACATCAACCTCTAGAAGTGTCGGTGCTACATAGATGGTAAGTGACTCGTCAAACTAAGGGAGGAGACATGCTTCCAGCTTCGTTAGCTTCTTCTCTAGCAACCCTGCCAGAACTTCTCACATCATCAAACGCATTGCCTTTGTGCAAATGAGCTCCATGGAATATACTACAAATGGGTAACAAATGCAAAAGGGAGGGACTTGGACACTTTTGAACCTAAAAACAGCCCATAAACTGAGCTTTGGCACCATGTTAGTTTATCAATTGTTCTTAAACTAAGCCGTTGGGAAATTGGCAACCAGGAATATCAAGCTATCCTGCCAAATTAACTTTAGGACTCCAATTTAGCTCTCATCTTGGAGACATTTGTAATGTTATTGGATGTTAGCATACTAATTGAATACTTAGTCAGCAAGTTAGTTCTATGTACTGTTTTCGCCCTTCCGAATTTTGCCCATGCTGCGACCTTATGGTATATTTCTCACATTCATACCATCAGGGACCAGGGACAATTGGTAAGCTTTTCTTGTTATGCTAAATAAGTAGATGTGTTTATGATGTATCATGCTCTATGTAGCACGGACACCAACACGGGACACTAAATTCTAAAAAATGGACACATGGCGGAGGACATGGCAAAAATAAATAAATTTATGTATAAATAAATCATACATGTATGTAATAACAATACACACACACACACACACGCATACATAAATACATACATACACACGTTTCTTTTGATATGTAAGATATCTACACTGTTATTAGTAGTACATATACTCGTACACATATACACCCTCAATGGAAATATATATACCAGTACATATATACATATATGCATATATATATATATATATACATATACACAGTGAGAGAGAGTGCATATGTGGGATACGCGTGTCCGTGCCTTGTCTCCCGAGTGTCCCCCTCCAAAAGATAATTTAATGTAGGGGACACGCAACATGGCGTGTCCAATACGTGTCCCCGTGTCCAATACATGGACACTACGACCTCTGGAAGTGTTGGTGCTTCATAGATCATGCGAGTAGACTAAGTGCACCAAGGAGGTAGAGTTCTTTTTTTTTTTGGTTAGCCTTGAGGAGTACGCAGCTGTAAATACCAATCGCCAGTGCATTTTGTTGCCCATTCTTTGGGTGCTTCATTTCGGGGGCACCACTAACTGTGGTTGTTTTACTATTGGAGTATTGTCTAATTTAGATCTGTAACAAATGGGGCCATATTGTTTTGTGGCTGTATAACATTTAGCTGAAAATCTTTGATAGACGATTTGGCTATTCTGGTCAATAAAAGTAACTAGTTAGTTCTATTTTTCGTGTTTACGTAGATCGATAGGTGTATTTTATTCTTTTGGGGGGCTTATGTGCTTGCTACTAGCTATTTTTTGGTAACTTTTACATCTTGCACTTGTAACTGCAACTTAAGCAATTATACATACATATTGGATTTTGTTTATCGTGCATATTATGTATTTGACAGTAATATCTGGATATCCATTTTGTGTTTTTAGATCATGCAGAAGGCTCCACTCCAGCAGAGAAAGGAAGGTTCCAGCGTTAGATATAAGAGTTCGATGCTTGAGAAAGCCTTTAGAGAGTTAGAGAACATAGTTGCAGAATGTATGTGAACTATTTTGTGATTATTGTAATGATTAGTTGATACTGGAATTGTAGTGAAAGTCAATTAATTGTCTCTATCTATGTACAACAGCAAGACCACCGTCCATGGAAGTTCAGGATGCTGATATATCATCTCAGGCAATCAAGAGGAGGTTGCCACGTGAAGTAAAGCAGAAGCTTGGGAAAGTTGCTAGATTAGCGGTAATAGAGAGCTCATGTTTATTATGTTTTAGTCCTTCATTTATGGCGTAATGGAGTTTGCTTGTAGTCACATTTTCTTTCATTAACATCTCATTGTGGTCTTAGAAGAAATTACTTTTTGGGTAAATCATACCTGTTTGTCTTGTGATTACAGCAGGCAAGCCATGGAAAAATAACGAAGGAGCTCATTAATCGACTTATGAGTATTGTTGGACACTTGGTACAGCTAAGGACGTTAAAGGTAATTTTGGAGAACTGATGAATGATCCTTTAGTAAGGCTTCATGTTGATGCTAACTTCCACCAAAGGTGGGATTCACTTAGTTGGGGGAAGGCTTGGGAGGTTATTAGAGGAGAGGGACGGAAATTGTTGATTAGGTTACAATCTCAAATCTGAGTAATGATTCCTTTCGAGGAGTTGGATAATTCATAAAAATTCTCGAAAGTCACTGCTTAGTAATGACCATAAAATTTCTTGTTTATGATTAAAAAATTAAGAAGAAAGCGAAGGTAGCAAATTGCTTCGTGTACATGAACGGGCATGAGAACGGGGAACAAAGAACTAAAACTGAAGTTGAGAATTCCTAGAAATATTACTTTCTTCATGATTGTTCTGAAAATCTTTGACGAGGGTACGTCTGAAGAATGAAATTACCTGGACAAATCAGAAGTTGGAAAATTTAGCGCTCGTCATGGGATATTCATCCATTTTCATTTTTTCGCAATATGGTGTCTCTGAAAGGGAATTTTTTTTGAGAGAAACACTGTATTCTTCTTTCTCCAACCTATTATCATGCAAGCAAACTGAGAACTCAAGGAAATTCCTAATCCCAAAGGAAGAGAACAGATCTCAAATCCGACTTGGCGTCTTTGCTGAAGTGATTTGCCAAGTCCTGTTAAGTCATCATATTCCTTGCTACTATCAAACCGAAAAGGGCAATTGCATTATTTTATATTTATGTGGGAGCAAATTAATCATGGACCATTTCCCATGGACATGGCAAAGCCCTCATTCTGGGATGATTTCTGGAACCGTTGTGAGATACTCACCGATTCAGCTATGAGAGAAGTTACTGGCAATTATAGCATATTTTTTATTTGCTCTCAAAGCAAGAATATTACCTAGATCGATTATAGCATATTTTGTATTTGCTCTCAAAGCAAGAATATTACCTAGATCGACAATGTTACGACAGTTCACATAAGGATTGGATGAAGGCGATTGTGCAATCGCTTAGTTGTCCGTGTTTTTGTATCAATTCCTTAAATGGAGAACAAAAGAACTGCTTCTGTTGCAGTAATCACATCGATCATTGATCAATTCCACACATTTGTGCTGCAGAGAAACCTCAAAGACATGGTTATTATGGGGTTATCAGCCAAAAAGGAGAAAGATGATAGATTTGACCAGATGAAAAAGGATGTCGCTGAACTGATTAGAGCACGAGTGCCCTACATGAAGTCGAAGGTAAGATCATCACACCCAACTACTCCCGCTTCCCCTTCCCAGCCCAAAGCCAAAATAAAGTAAAGCTGACAAGAGATCTCGTGTTTGGGGAGATAATATTGGAGTTTTTGCCGGGTTTAAAATTAATTTTTCTAATGTGACATGGAAACCAGAAAGCCATTTGGAATGACTTTCTTTCCCCTGCTTATTTTCAGCATATCGATGATTTGATATTGCGTAGTTCTAAATTGGTACTGAACATATGATTTGTTTTTCAGGCACTTGAGCAACAAGCTGGAGCATCTGATGATTTTCAAGAAATTGGCAATGAAGGGAAAGATGTAATCAAAAGAAAATATTGCATGGATGATGCTTTAGAGGACAAGATTTGTGATCTCTACGACCTTTATGTGCAAGTACTGGGTTGTGTTGATAATTCTCTCTTTAGAGTGTTTGCTTTGTTCGAGAAATCCTCTTTACTTATTCCTACTCGTTATTTCTTGGTCCAGGGGCTGGATGAAGATGCAGGTCCACAAGCCAGAAAGCTTTATTCAGAGGTAATTGGTTTGTGCTTTGTTTTGAATATGTTGAGACTTTGTAGTGGAACCTTTCAAAGATGCATTACGTGGTTATGTAAGACGCCGGAATAATTCTCACTCGAACTTTGCCTGGTGCAATTGCATTTAGTCTACATCTCTAATTGTGCCAATTAACTTCTCAGCCATTGATTTTACCTTCCAATGAAATGAGATGGTGTGGTTGTAACTCGTTCTTTGTTATTTGCAAATTGGTTTATATATTTTGTCTCTTTTTCCCTCATCCATTTGTTGGGTATGAAACCATTGTTGTTGTCTATGAAGCACAAATACTCTATTTTGGCCTCCGTATCACGTATCGTAGCCGTATTGGATATCGATACTCCCTGATACTCTCTGGATACGTATCCGTTATGTTTTTTAAAGTATCCAACACTTAATTTTTTTTTTTAGTATTTGGATATGTTTTGGATAGCTGGGATACGTCTTGGACGCGCAGGGTAAATATGTTATTACTTGAAATATGTTGGTTAAAAGGAAAATTAGGGCTTTACTCTCCCTCAGCTCTCTCATCCCTCATCTCACGTTGTGTATATACATATATAATGGTGAACTTGTGTAATGGAATTTTAAGAATTAAAAATTAAATATATTTAATTTTATATTTTTATATTCAACTTATCCCCCAACGTATTGTATCCGACTTTTTAGAAAAATCACGTATCTGCGTATCCATATCGTATTGTATCGGTATCTCGTATCCGTGCTTCTTAGGCTGTTGTGGCTGTTCAAACCTTCTTCAGTTATGCCTATACATATTGACCTTTTCTGTTGTTTCTGTCATTTCTGATTCAGCTTGCAAAACTATGGCCAGAAGGATATATGGACAACCATGGAATTAAACGGGCTATATGTAGAGCAAAGGATAGGAAGAGGACACTGTACAGCCGGGATAAGGTATTGACGTTTCCTTGTGTATGTGCATTCCATATGTTTTCTGTGCATTGTTACACATCATCTACGTAACTTTTGCTTCCCACTTCAACCTGAGATGGGAAGGAAATTAGTTAAGCTCTTGCTTCTCCTGCTGTTTCTTCATGCATTCATATTTAACCTACATCTGTTCTAGTTACTTATTTGTGATTTGTTTAAAATTGCGGGCATATAAATTATGTACACAACAACACAATTAACTTGCTTTCTCTACATCAATGCATTTTCCAAAAGAAAGTTGAGAAAAACACGTTGACAGTCATGCCCGCACGGAGACTACTGGACTTGATGTTAGTTTTTGCTTAAGACATAGACACAACAGGAAGACAAACAAAACGACACACAAAAGACACAGCTATACACTCGTGTGTTCTTCAAAGAAGTAAACAATATGTTTTGGGCAACTCCAGGGAATTGTTAGCACACAAAATCACCATGTTGAATAATTCTGTTAGAAAAAATGGAGGAAAAGGAGGGCCATTAATGAACTGTTATAAATTGCATCTTTATGCATTTCATGCTCAATTTTGAACTGGATTAAGGTGGGCTACTTTGTTGGTTTTCTAGCATGCATATTTTGATGGGGGAAAAGCCACTTGCGTCACAGAAACTTCATTTCCCTTTCTTTTTTTCTTTTTTTTAAAGTTTGGCGATATTGCATCTCTGTTGTTTTCTCCCTATCGATAGCTTAGGATTTCGTTGTGTTATATTTTTCATGGTGCTATTTGATGTATTATGGCAACCTGACTAAGTTTGAATGATGTAGGAATTCTTTAGGAAACTTGATGATTGCTGCCCACTAAAGGATTAATGGTGGGGTTTGGGTCATTGGGAGCTTGTGGGGCTAGGGTTCTTTCCTAGGAAAAAGTTCATGAGGCTTCTACAGGGAAATGTTAATTTGGGCTTCATTACGAAAAGTTCCGAATCTGATTTTGCCAGCTAATGCTTCTGTATTTGATACTTCATTTGCCTAAAACTCTCTCTTTTCGCAAAGACTGATGTTTTGTAATAATTATCTTACGGCTAGGATCAGGAGAAAATAAAGAGGAAGAAGCTGTTGATTCAGAGGGATGAGGAAGCAGTTCGAGTCGATAGTAGTTCTATAGCTCAGCCACAAAATACACAAGAGAAGTTGGTCACTGATTCTATTAATTATGGTTTAACTTCACACAAGCAGCCAGTCCCTAATGCAGCAGAAGCAAGAGAGGCACAAGTTAGGGTGTCAAATAGTATATTGGACAGTACCAACTTGCACCGGCCAAAGCAAGAGAAAGTAAAGGGAGTTCTAAGTAATCTCAACGACATTAGTACAATGGGTGCATTAACAAAGAAAAAGGTCAAGAGGAAACAAGAAGTTGTTTCTGCCCTTGGGGAGGAGAGGCACAAGTTGCAGAGGCAGGTTTCTCCTCCTCTCAGAAAACCAAGCCTTCCGTTGGTGGCTCCTCCTCCGCCAGTTCAAAAACCAAGCCTCCCAACGGTAGCGGCCCCTCCACCTCCAGTTCAAAAACCAAGCCTGCCAATGGCGGCAGCTCCTCAGAAACTTTGAAGTTTGAACACCTCAGCGGACGCGATACAGGTCGGGTTAGGAAGTTCTCACCTCATTGGTGTTTTGTGTAACTACAATCTTTGTTTTTCTCTCTCCTTTGTTGCGGCTACATTCATTTTGACCTGTTGTTTTTATTTTGGAAATTTAACGCTGATGTCATGTTGGATTTTCTTTTTATTAGAGGTAACCCTGAGATGGAATTCTTCTCTGCAAGATGGTTTGTACTTTGTCTCCTTGTTCCCAAGATTAACTACGATTTGCGTACAGATGATGTAAGGACCTATTGTTCTGCTCAGCGAAGGAACTGGAATCGGTGGATGTGAGGCTTTAATTATTTGAAAGCTTTGCAGATTCATTGTTGATTATAAATTTGTTTGATGAAACTGCCTTTGAGGTCAAATACAAAAAAATAAATAAGCCGGAGTAGAATGTATTTTGAAACCCTTCCAAATGTTCAAGTCATCGCCTTGAATGATACGTCTATTCTGCTCAATTCGGAGATATTAACATGGGACTTAAGAAGTAAGAAAACACATCCGGTTGTGACAATATCGGAATTGTCCAAGGGAGAGACCCGTGAAATATTGTGGTGAAAAAGGGTTTGTGTTTTATGAATGGTGTGGGAAGGTTAAGCTTGTATCCTCAATCTTGTTGGCAAAGGCACATTGACATTGTAGCACCTGGTAAGCCTTTCCAGAAATCAAATGAAATCTTTTTTCCCAATGGCAAGGAGTAAACCTCAATCTAGTATTTCCTACAATTCATAGAAATTTGAAATGGGATTTTCAATGTTGAGATTCTTATTAATTATCATGTTATATCAAATTAATCTGAGTCTTATTGTAAAAATATCTTTTATTGAGGCACACACCTTCCTACCTTGGATTATAGATGTCGAAACTTTGATGATTGTGGTGCTTTAGTGTGGATTAGTAATGTGACCCTCTCTCATGTGATCCTCTTGTGACTCACAATAAGATCTATGGCAATCAAAACAGTTCATTTTATAATTCTCAATATGTTGCAAATAATTAGATTTGATGAGACATTTGTATTCTAGTGAACTATGCACAACTGTTATAAGAGAAATGAACAGTTATTATGTAAAGGTTCATTTCGCTAATGACATACTCGATTTGATCAAGCTATACCGATGTTCAATCAAACCTTATTCTTCCTCGAATGGTAAACACATCTAAACTTGCAAAGTAAATGAATTAGACCATTAAATGAGACTGTGTTAAGTATCATTTTTGGGTTTGATTTTTGGTGCTCTAGTGTGGATCCTCTCATGTGATCCTCATGTGACGCACACTAAGATCTTCCATAATGCCATACGACAATCTATATAGTTCATTCTGTAACTCTCAATATGTTCATTATTTGTGCAAACAATCAGATTTGATCGGACATTTGTATTCAAGTGAACAAGAGAAATGAACGATGAGTGTGTAAAGGTTCATTTCTCTCCTGACATTCGATTTGATCATGTCATACCAAAGTTCAATCAACTTTATTCTTGCCCGAATAATAAACACATCTAAACTTGCCAAGTAAATAGATTAGACCGTTAAATAAAACCGTGTCAAGTCTCATTTTGGATCTAATGAGAGTCACATGAGAGAATACAACATAGATGATCTCTGATTTTTCTCGACGGAGAACTTGAAGCAAACATGGCATCTGAACCAGGTATATTCTTGTGAGTGCGAATCCAATCAGACCCGACATTCATATATTGGTTTTGAGTATAGAATGACTCTCAAGTCTCACTTTAAGAAAAGTTGCTATATAACTAAATATACTTTTACAAAAAGCAAGAAAGGCCATTATGCATTTATTGTCTCTCATCCAATCGAATATACTATGTTGTCCTCGTATGAATTCCATGAGACATGCACCTTAATTAAAAACCCTTCTTGTGGTTTTCAGGTGTACCAAAAGCCAGCAAGTATCCCACTAAGAGAAATGCTAGTGCCATGGCTATGTAAAATCACGTCATCTCGTTCTTGTAATACCAAGTAGAACCATTCAGATGGGACTGGGATGGATCTCTCAAGTCTATGATTTTGAGTCATTTTTTCTTAGCTTGTCAAGAATATCAATCACGTTATAAATTTTTAGTTGTCGGATATATATTGATAAGTTTTCAGAACTCGTTTCAAGAATAAAATTAGAAAATTTGAACCGGAAACCAATTTTTTAACAGCGTAACTGTGTTCCATATGATATCCGCTGGAAATGGTTTTTGAGGTGGTTGGTGTTGTCAGCGTGTTTTAAAAAAAAAGAGTTCTGATTTTATCTTCATTTATGCAAAATGCAACATATTCATTGGGCTCGTTGTATTCTGGAGGTAGATTCGTGAGTAAACTAGTGCACAACTACATAAGGTGCCTGCAATTCTGCAAATATTATGCAAGAACGAGAGGAGTCGATCCATGCAAACAGGGAAAGCAAGACAACAGAAATAAAATACAAAAATCTGTATTCATTTGATTGTATACTGACATCTAGGGCTGTAAACCAGTCGAATCGAGCCGAGCTTTAGAATGTTCACGTTCGTTCATTAAATTTTTAAACAAACTCGAGCCGAACTCAAACTCAATGAAAATTTGACGAGCCGAGCTCGAGCTGAATTTGCCTAGGTTTGAGTCGAACTCGAACTTGTTCATGAGCCTTAACGAGAAAAAAATATTAGATATTTATGCTCTAATATAAGTCTAGAACAACAAAAAAAATCTATTTTGTACATAAATAAGTTCATACATTTATAGAATTATAAAAATATATTCGTAAAATATAAGTTTATAATACTTTTATTGGTTTATACAAGTACAAGTTATAAAATTTTGATTATGTATGTGTAAAAGTTTATACATATTCAAGATTATATAGGAAATTATTCTGAGATATACATATATTATAAGCTCACGAGCCTAATGTCAAGCTCAAGTTCAGCTTGTTTATTAAACGAGTTTAAAATTAAGTTTCAGGTTCAGTTCGTTTAGTATCCGAATCGAACTCGAACGAGCCTTTATCGAGTCGAGTCTCGAATAATTCACGAATGACTCAGTTCATTTACAGCCCTACTGACATCCAAGCCGAATACAAAAAAAACAACCCAATACATGTAAACGAAGCTCAACTGTGACGCACCTTCCTTCTTTGTCTCAGAAACGCTACACAAGACTACACGCGATACAAGACGCCTTAGGACATTCGCCATCTTCTTCTTCCTCCAAGTAATTTTATACGCAAAGACGTTGGTCCCCAAAAATTACTTTTCCCAAAAGTTCTATCTATCGAATGCTTTCTTTAATCCGACCACCGAGGAGCGCATTTATATTTCCAACATCTTAAAGGCAGATTCTAAATAAAATATGTGGCTGGGAAACTGTTTCATTCACAGTACTAGAGGAACTAGGTACATGTATCTATCTATAAATAAAAGAGCTTTGGATTGTTATTAAAGAACATGAAAAATGAAGTTTTCAATATCAAGCCATCAGCTGATATCTATAGTTAAGAGTAACAAGCCTTATATTGGAGTCCTGTTTATCCAGTTTGTATATGCAATTAAGGCCTTGTTTGCCAAAGCAGCAATTGCCAAAGGAATGAACCCTTATGTCTTTGTCTTTTATCGCCAAGCTTTTGCCTCAGTTGCCTTAGCTCCCTTCGCTTTCTTCTTTGAGAGGTGCTACCTTCGAAAACATATAAATACATATATTGACCTTTACTTTTTTTTTTTCTTCCCCTAATTAACTTTGTCGACGATTTTAATATGCAGCAACAAGTCTGCTACACTGTCATTGAACTTACTTTGCAAGATCTTCTTCGTTTCTTTATGCGGGTACGTGCCAATTCAACCAAGTTTTCGGTTTGTTATGCAGAATAATAAAGTAGTACTCTTATACTCCTGCTTCTGGTAATCTTGAATTTTCAGGATTACTCTAAGCATAAATCTAGACTCCTTGTCATTGGATTATGTCTCCGCGACTTTTTCCGTGGCTATATGTAACACAGTTCCTGCCATAACCTTCATCATGGCTATTTTCTTAAGGTACCTCAAAATCATGAACTGATCACTCAATATTTAATGAACTCGTTTTCGGTAGACAAATGAGTACTGCAAAGATATTTTTAAAGGTTGAGCATTATTTCAGGATAGAGAGGATATCCATGAAGCAATGGCATGGATTAGCCAAGATTCTGGGCTCCACAGTGAGTCTCTGTGGGGCTTTAGTTTACATTCTTGTTCAAGGACCACCTGTGTATCAAGTTCACCCGAAAGCAAGTACTACTACAGAGTGCTGTTCCAGAAGGGACTGGATGAAAGGCTCACTTGCTTCTATCTCATCCAACATCGCATGGTCTTTGTGGATTATTATGCAGGTTCCTCTGTGTGTGTGTGTGTGTGTGGGGTAGATGCTACATAGGATGATGAGCCCCAAGGTCGTTGTTTGATGGACTTGTCTTGGAGGGGCTTACCACCCTAAGGTCGCATGGTTGATTTCCCTGGGCAGCAATTTGTCCTTCGAGCCACCCACCTCATGCAAATGCTTGTAAAAGGCTGTGAGAGGGGCTGAAGAGATTAGTCCAGTTCATCGGGACCAAAAGAAAAAGAACATAGGATGAAGAGGGGCACGTGTCCTTCCCCAACTTTAGGAATATTTTAGCTTTGCCTGTGTAATAAATGAACATTAAATATAATGTTAAAAATTTCATGTATGTCCCCTTAAATATATCACAACATCTCTTATTTTAGTGTTTCACTTAAAAAGCTGTAGTTCTTTCATTCCAAGTTTTGCACAGCCCTGTCACTGAAATCCTGTGGGGGAATATTTGCAGGGTGGTCTCGTGAAGGAATATCCAGCAATACTACGGCTTACAGCCTTGCAAACCTTCTTCAGCTGCATACAATCTGCAATTTGGGCAGCTGCAGCGACGAGAAACTTATCCTCATGGAAGCTTGGATGGGATCTTAATCTTCTTTCGGTCACCTATTGTGTAAGTTTCTTTACTGGTATATACCAATAATATATGTCTTGAGACGGAATAAATTTTACATTAAAATGGCTATGCGATTAGTCTTTTATAAGATCTTCTGTAAGTAAATCTTAATTGGTTAGCCTTAAGTTGTGTCAACCAAAATCACAATTTGATATCGATATCAGCCTTTCATTGTACAATTGTCTTGTATTTAGCGTAAAAGTACTCAATTGGAGTATATAATGGGTGGTTTCAGCGATCTGGAATTGACAGTTTGATGATTAAAATGGCAGGGCCTAATTTTTACAGGGTTGACATATTGGTTGCGGATTTGGGTTATCGAGAAGAAAGGTCCTGTTTTCCTAGCTATGTTCACTCCATTGTCACTTATTCTAACAGCCCTCTTATCAGCAATCTTATGGATGGAAACCCTTCACTGGGGAAGGTCTGTCCCTTGTCTTTATTGGTTAATTTTCCCATAAAATTTATTCATATTTGAAAAGTCAGTAGAATTTGTGGCTAAGTATTGATTTGTTACCTTACTGTTAAAAGACACGTCTAAATTTCTTGTAAAAATTTGCAAATGTCACTTCCACATCATTCTAAAATATGTTTTCAGATTGGAAAAACTAATAGACTATTATTGAGAATCCATTTTCGTGATATTGTGGCAGCGTTGGCGGTGCTTTGCTACTTGTGGGGGGGCTCTATGGTTTCTTGTGCGGGAAACATGAAGAAGGAAAAATTGAGAAAATTGAACAACAAAAGCCGGACACCACAGAGGAACCTGTGTAGGAATGTACTAACATCTGTGACTACTGTTAAAAAAGTGATGTCGCAACCTCGGGAAAACATTTAGCTTGTGAAGTTGACGGTTGAAAATATTTTGGTGACAGGAGTCGAAAATGACCAAAGTCATGCCATTATCAAGGAGAAGAATAATGAACTAGACAAGCTTCAACTAAATTGTACAAAGAAGACAGCTAAGAGTGAGAAGAGAATTTACACAATTAACACAAATTTAGACCAAATATGGATCACAATAATCATAAAAATGGAGAACATACCTGCTAAGCAAACAACTACATAAGTGCAGGGGTGTTGTGCATCTTGGTGATTTGCACCGTGATGTGCACTCCTCAGCTATCCGATCATGTTTTGCACGGCTTGGATGCGTTCGGCAATTTTAATTTAATTTTGATTTATAAAAAATCAAAGAACATCTAGGTCGTCCAAAATATGATCGAATGGCTGAGGGGTGCAAAGTAGTCCCCAGATTCCTAGATGGACATACATGACATAAGTTAGTCGACAGAGCTTACCAGAAAAACTACCAGAAGTGAAGCGCCTAGCAGATAAATATACATATCTAGTCTCATATGTCTAGGATGATTTTCTAGCTTAAAAGGATGAATTTCCATTCATAACAAGAAAAACTAGAAAATCATGCCCCGAGGACCTGCTATGTGGATCCTGTTGTCCATTCAACAAAAATAGAACCAATGGAGGTGAATTCTATAGGGAAAAAGCCTTACAAAGTTGAAACGTTATCTATTGGAACTAATAGGTACATAAACCAAACAACGGATTTCACGCCCTCAAAATTTAAAAAAAAAAAAAGGATAATTCCATTAAGAAAATCCACATGGACGGTCAACAAGTCCACGGCCACGTCAAAGTCCAAGTACAATAGTCAAAGTCAACAACATGATACATAAAAGTCTATGGGCACCCAAGCCCCAAATATACACGTACATAAGTTTTAAGTAAGTTTACAACCCATTGTCAAAAAAGAAGACTTAGACAAGTTACAAAATCATCTCAGCAAAAATACTACTTCTAAGATGATGATCTAACTCTTCCATAAGTTTCAAAATAATGCATGAATGCAGTCCAAGCACTCATCAATCATGATCTTTGATGGGTACTTGAAATTTGTAAGGGTGAGCTCAATAGCCCAGTAGAGAAATGTCTTATAATCCTAAGTGAAATAAAATGTATATGAATGATAGACAAGAAGTCATAATGCATGTACAAGAATTGAGAGAGAGAGTAAAAATAGTAAGAAGGGCTAGAAAGTAACACTTGAACATCTAGATTTCATTTACTCTCATCCCTCGTATCCTACTTGTACCTAACACGTCACATATGTCCCACACGTTCATTTTATGCATCTCATTTCTTATGAGCATTCAATTATTCTCCGGGCATGCCATAAAGGCCCCGTGTCACTCTGGGCATACCCTTTCGGGCTCCGTTTCACATGTTTTACATTCACTTTACCATCCATCAACTTATAAGATCGACTTGTAGCAATATAGCTCACGCGTCACCATATTCTCACTATCCATATTATAAAAGGAATGGGTACGGAGGTTTTCTCGGGGTAAAACACTCAAATGATTGAAGGTATGGACAATCGAGGACTAGCCAAGTATCAAGGAAAAGCCCCAAACAAAGTATAAATTTTTGTATGAACTGTTGTCTTTGTCTGGACCTTCAATACCAAGGTCCGGACAAAGGGGACAGAAAGTTGAGAAAAACTTGATAGACACTAGGTCTGGACCTTCCAAACCCATGTCCGGACAAAGGGGGCAGAATGTACAACAAAATTGGGCAGATTTTTCCCCAAGGAGGGGATCTCAACCCAAGGCAAATTTTCATGATCTAGGCCAACTTTTGAGGTTCTAAACATTCATCAAACATGGAGGAAGTTCAATACTTCAATCAAATTTAAAGATCAAACTAAGCTAGAAAATGGGTTCTCAAATGATTTTCTTCCAAATACAAGTGAACTCATGGATTCAATGCAAAATTAGGATTTGGTAACATCCAAATGAAGAGTAGAATCATACATAAACAAAGGAATAACACATGATAGCTCAATTTCAAACTAGAACATGATTTTCTCAAGGAAACCCACAAGATACAAGAAAAATGATGATCCAAGAGTCTATACACTCACACACACCACATTTACAGTTGGAAGGATGAGAAATTTCCCTACCTCAGAGAAGAAAAGTTCAAGACCCAACTTGACTCCAAGCCCTAGCCTCTAGTCTCTAGAATTCACCAAATTGAGCTTCCCCATGGTCAAATACTATCTCCAATGGTTGTGAGTTGAAGAATTTGTGCAAGGATTGAGTGGTTTTCTTGAGTTTTTAGGAGAATTTGGGAGAATTTTGGGAGAGAAAATGGAGAACAATGGAGGAGTAGAGAGAGAGAGAGAGAGAAAGAGTGGGGTCGGCCAAATTCGGGGGAGGATGAGAAGTGATTTTCTCACTCCTCTCTCACACCACAGATATTACTTTAGAACAATTACACCCCCGGTCCCCGTAATGACCTGTGTATTGCACAAATGCCCCAACTACTTTAATACACTCAACTATACATCACTTAAACATTTTAATTTATTCCTCACATTTCCCCAACTTTATTTTCATAAAAATAATTAAAAAATACGGGTCTTTACAACGGAGACTCAGTTTAAACTACGGAGACTATTTCTTGAATTTACCAAATTTAAAACAAGCGAGATAACAACCAATGTATCATCTATGCCTATTATAAAAGAGGAACACTGCATACCCATTAATACGGGGGGTAAATCATGTTGCGATGGATCAAACCTCGCTACCCGGAATCGATGATAAAAAGCGCGTCGTCGAAATCAAAGTCTTCTGAGACACCCACGACTGCTTTAAGATTCTTAAGAGTACCACTACATTTATTATAGGATAGAGCTATACAACTAGCCCTATCGGTAGATAGAATCATTCTTATTAAATGCAGCTCTACTAGATATTGGTGGGTTGCCCTGCTAGCAACAATTAGAGGCAAATCACTTAAATCACTCTTAATCAAATTGATTTTCTCCACTACTGTACATCACATTTGGATTGAGAGGAATGTATGTAAGTTCCAAAATGTTGCATGCCCAATCCACGATTCGTCTGTGGTAAAGCAGTTTTATAATATCCTTTCGAGTGAGGTTTCAACTATGCTAGGAGGGGCAAAAAGGTAGGAGGCTGGGGGTCTAGGTCACAGTACGAGAACCTATTATCCTACCTCTTATTACTTGGGGTATAGGCCCCTGATGAGATAAGGGCGAGCAAAAGAAAGAGCTCGTTCTTCAATTTGGAGAGTTTTAGATTTGTAAGATCATGATAGAGTCCCCTAACCTTGATATTCTATTAGTCAAGCGCTAGCGCCCTAGAACTAGTATAGTATATCAAAGTAGCCAGCTTCAAAGCTTACCTTATTATTAGAGAAAAGGGCGTGCCAGTGCGCCCAGAGCATTGATTCCCCATAACGAAGAGGCTACCTCTATTTCTCAATTACCTATCTTGTGCTCATGAAGGTCCCTCAGTTCCTTGGCAGAACTTCAAGGTCCATTTAGTTGTCTTACATGAAACTCGGATATTCCCCACTCCATGGCACCTTTGTCGATTTCTTTTCTTACCAATCACCATTGGAAAGCACCATGGTAGACTACTCCGACGATGCAGATTCGACTCATGAGTCTGATTCGAGGCTTTCTTATTCCATTTCAATAGTTAAGGAAAGAAGCTTCCCAAGAGCTTCCTATAGCGAATCAGGCACATGGAGAAAAGCGCAGCAAGCTCTTCTAAACTTGACAGAGTTCTGGTCAATGACACTTGGATTAGGACCCACACTTCCTCATTAGCTTTTTTCCCTACACCAGGGATCTCTCCCATAAAGAACTACTGCCAGTTCTTTTCAACATAAACCAGTCCCCATTCCTCATACAAGCATTAATCCATTCTTGAAGAGGAAGAGAGAAACCTTGGAATTGTCTTCCCAAAGCCCTAAACAAAGTTTTCCCCTAAGAATAGGCCTTCTTGGTCTTCTCACCCTGTTTCGCAGTCGGGTCCACCCACTACAGCCATCCAGTTGGAGTTGGTAGAGACTTAATTTTGCAAGAGTTTGTGTGGAAATTTCAGCTAACTCAGACCTCTCCAAATCTATCCAAATCAGACATGGTCTTGAGTCAGTCACTGTTAACATAGAATATTACTGGCTTCCACCAAAATGTGGCTTGTGTAAAGTTTTTGGGCATACTTGCAAGCCCAAAGAAGAAGCTCAAGACACAAATAAAGATGAAACTTGGAAACAAATTGGGAAGGCTTTAGGAGGAGGTGGAGGAGTCTTGGAGGCTCTCTCTAAGGAGATGCACAATACTCCCACATATGCTAACTTTGTAATGCAACTTGATAAGGAAGGTGTGGTTATTGATGATTTGGTTGATGACACCCAGAGTGAAGCAGTTGAGGATCAGAGTGATGTAATTCCTACCTCTGGAAGCTCTTGTTTTCATACTTCTTTGGTGCAACATGCACCACAATCTACTGTGGATGATCTTAAAGTGAAGGATCAAATTTCTCAAGGCTTGTCCTTGCAAACTGAAAGGGATCCTTTGGTGCCTGGTAGTAACATCCCTCCTGATCCTCCTGACATTAAAGGCGGGAGTGGCAAGAAGAGCAATCAGAAAAAACACAAGAAGGCAAGCAATGGTAGCAAAGGGGGTACCTCTACTCCCCATAACAAAAGTCAGTAATACTTTATACCACATCTTTTTGACTTGGCAGTATGCTTACTTTGTCTATTATCTGCCACCTTTTGCTATAATATTTTATGTCTATGCCTACACCTCCTCTACAATTTGGTTTTTGGAATATGAGGGGTCTTAATGACCCTCTTAAGCAAAAAGAGGTTAGGTCTTTTGTTAATAAGAATAAGTTATCAATCATTGGTCTAGTAAAGCATAAAATAAAGGAACCTAACTTCAATAGGATTTTTTGCTTCCCCTTTTGGTCTTTTGTCCACAACTATGCACAGTCTCCTAATGGTCGAATTTGTGTTGGCTGGGACCCCTCTATTGTGAATGTTAATGTCCTTGGACAGTCCAGTCAAGCCATCCACTGCCATGTTTAGTCTATCACTGGTGATATTCATTTTGTTGCCACCTTTGTCTATGGCTCCAACTTGTACATTGAGAGGAATGAGTTGTGGAGGACATGAACTCTTGGAATTGCCCTGGCCCTTGTGTTATCTTAGGTGATTTCAATGCCCTGAGATATCCTTTGATAAAGTAGGTGGTGACAACCATTGGCCCCCCATATGGACAACTTTGGTAAGTGTATTGATCACAATGAACTTGATGATCTTAAGTACACAGGATGTCACCCACACTCATATATCAGCATTAGATTCAGCCCAACTTGTGAAAAGACTTCTTTGCACTTGATCTTTCTTTAACCTTAATAGTATTTTTTTGTCCTAATTACTTTGGGGAACCCACAACAATAAATACTAAACTTAAAATTTTAAAAATGGAACACGTGACATTTAATATTAAGCAGGAGCTTGTGAACTCTGCCTTTGAAGATATTTAAGGAAGATTTTTATATGACAATCATGAACTCGAGAAAAATTTATTAGAAACTATTAAAAAATAAAAGATACAAAATCATTACAAACCTCGTAAAAAGATTGATAGCCGGGATTTTTGATGGAACAATTTATGCCAACTTAAATAATTCATAGTAATACTTTTTTTTTTTTTTTTTTTTTTGGGGGGATTTTTTACCACTGTTTCTCATTTGCTTAAATGAGAATCCCATAAAATCAACCCATTTCCATTTGCTAAAATCCCATAAAATCATCCACTTGATTTTACGGGATTCCTATTTTATCCTATTTTAGCAAATGGGAAATACGACCTTAGATAAAAGAAGGATTACGACAAATATGGTAGAAGCCAATGATACAGATAATAAGGGAAGATTTAAAGTGGTACTCACTATCAAGAGTAATAGAGTAGATTATTAGGCATAAAACATTTTGAAAAGTGACGGGTGATTGACAATGGTAGTTGCTGAGGTTAATGATTTTGATGTACTAATTTAATACATATTCACATAATATTGCGATTAATCTGATAATTGGGATCACATAATTATAAATTGATATAATCCAAAAGCATAATCATGTGTGCAACACTTAGACGTTCAAGTCTCCTAGTCCCCTTGTGTATCCATCCTAATCAAAGTGTGATCCATCCTAAGGTCTTAGATATGTTTGCCCTTGCCGACAAACTCTTGGGACCACTGAGAGTTATGCCCGATCATTACTTCCAGGCTAAGGGTGCACATCAGCCTAGTGGCTCGCCCATCCCGCCCAACTCAATCCAATTTTTTTAGGGATTGGGACAAACATTTAGGCTCATAGGGCCAGGCTGGGTTGAGATTTTAAGCCGGTTAAATAAATGGGCTGGGTTTGGGAAATTCCTATGAGGCCTAGCCCAGCTTGGCCTGATTTAAATAATATTTTATTTTAATACTATATAAATGTTAGTATGTTACTGTTGGAACCTAGCTGCTTATAGTTAGATTATCCTGGTGAAGAGACGCATATCCTTATCTCCTCATCTCCTCTTATTCAGTAAGATATCCTCATCTCTTATTCAATGATTAAACATTTTAAATATTTTTGTAAGAACTTAGAACTTTAACTATATTATTACCGTTGTGAATTCTAATTATGATCGTTATGGCTAATTAATATATATTTGTGATACCATGCTTTAGAAACATAAATGGGCTTGTTGGATGAGCTTGGGAAATTAAAATTTTATTTGGGTTGGGCTTGGATATATTAAATGAAGCCCGATTATAAATGGGCAGGGCTTGAGAATGTACAAATCTTGTTATTATCAAATACAAGCCCGGCCCGGTGTACGTGCACCCCTACTTCGAGGACCTTGGAATTGGTTGAGGTGCATGCAAGCACATCCTATTATTGGAAAAAAGAGAGTGTTATGTTTTCATCCTAAAAGCATCTCCAATGGAAGCCAAATCCCCCGCTATACCATTTTTGGCTCCCTTTTCATTTTCAACCTCTCCCAATGAGATTCATCCCGCCCAAAAATGGCCAAGCCATTTATCGTGCCCAATTTGGCCGAGTCATTTTTCCCATGTCATACTTTTCTCCTCATTTTCAACCACCCAAACATTGAGAACAACATACATTTAGAGAGAGATAGAGTAAAAATTTTCAAAAAAAAAAAAAAAACACTATTTCATCTCAAGTTAGAAATGATTTCAAATCCTAATAATTTAGAGCAAATTCTTGAATGACACAAATCTTCAAATATACGGATCTGATTTCAACTTACTAGATATCAAAGGAGGTGGTGATAGAAAAATAATATGATTTCCTGTCGTCAGGCCTTAGTTTAGGATGTGTGTGCAAGATCTCATAGAGGTCCATGTGGAGGTCCTCATGGATGTCCCATGCCAAGTCCAGTAATTGGAAATTATATTCTTCAATTGGGTTTCTCTATCTTCACTTAAACTTTGAATTACTTGTTTAACTAAGCTGTTAATGACTAATACCAATATAATTTATTATTTATACCAAAACTTAGTTACTAAAATTGTGATTATATTGTGGTTAAACAATAGTTAATGTATTTGGAATATTAATCGGTAATTCAAAAGTTAGTTGAGAAAATGGTAGTTGGAATGTAGTTGAGGTAGGGAGCCAAATTTTGGCATGTACACCACTAGAATAATTTGGCCATATTATGGCAAAAAACCATTGTAGCAAGGCTAAATTTGACTTTGACACCCAAAAAAAGGATCCTACCATTGAAGATACTCTAACATTAAAAAGACAGGTGGATTCTATTTGCAACCCCTTATTCGCTAAATACATCCCATCACTAAATACAACCCAATCCTAGATTGTACTTCATTAAAATGGCTAAATAGCATCCATTAAAAAACCAAGATCTTTCCCAAATTGCCCCTCCTATAAAAAACACAAGCCAAACCCAATTTTTATCCCTCAAATACCCGTTACCCTCTCTCTCTCTCTCTCTCTCTCTCACACACACACACACACACACACACACACACAAATAAAAAAACACAAACAAAATCCTAAAAACTTAAATCTCCCTCTCCTCTCTCTTTCTCTCTCTCTCTCTCCCCCCTCATCACCACCAACGAAAGTACCCACCTGTTTGGTTCTTTTACTTCTTTGCAATTGAAAATAATTGAGTGCAAGCATGCCAAAGTGAGTTTCAATCTTCTCCCTCAGATTAACTTTAGAAAAATCAAATCTAATCAGACGATTGTGTTTTTAATGGTTCAATTACCTCAATTAAGAGGATTTTTCTTTCAAAGTGAAGAAATGTAAACCAATATACTTAGGAAATTAAGGAACAACAAAGAAACAAGATACTTCTATTGATAAACCAAAGGTAAACTTACTTCAAAATTGCCTTCAACTTCAATTAAAAGGTGACGAGAACTTCGAACAGATGATTGTTACACGAACAAGTGAAATTAATCCTAACTACTTCCTAATCTACTTCAAACTGCGTTCGAACTCTTAAACTACTTGTCAATGAACAAACCAAGCATCATTTTGTTTGATAGCTATTTGTTGAAGATTTGTCCGAGCTTTTTACTCTTCAATCTCTTCTATTTGTAGACGTTGTTTACTAGTTGAACTTCCCGCTCAAAGTTTTTGAATTTGGCTTGCTTCGAACTCCACCTTCCACACTTTGAATTGACAGTTTCTTCCCTCTTCCACGTTTGAATTTGAATTCTTGTTAATCTTCTTCCAAAAGCTTCTCATTGAATTCGCACCGTTGCTCTAACTAATCCAAATGATTACATTTTAAGGAGATAAACTGCCTTTCAAGACGTACTCCACGTGTTCTAACTACCAATTGCCTTGTATCACAAGTTTACATGTGGACTATATACACTTAGCAGTTAAAGTCATGGCTTTGAAGTCTATCTTTGATAGTAGTGATGACTCGTAATTGCCAATAACTGCTTTTCAATTTGAGAAATAATACGACATCATTATATTCCATTAATCCAGTTTATTTTCATTGACAAACATTTACCAACATTTGGCATTTTTGGTTACGTGTTAATTAATTATTGGATTTGTTAATTTTATATGTAAACACCACCCACCATTTCCCTATTCCACTCGACGAAGGTACACACCCACCACCAATGCCATTATCACCACCACTTCTCTCTCTCTCTCTCTCTGGCGTCTTTCCCCTTCTTTCCCTCTGCCTCTCGTGTTAGTACCTCTTCATTACCAATAACAGTAGCAACATTTGCACCATCACGAAGGAAATCCACTGGGTTCCAACACCATCACCACCACGACAATGACTGAGGTCCGCCACCACGACGACGACTGAGGACCAACACCATCTCACTCTAGTATGCATTTGAATCGTCTCCTGGAAACCATTTTGGATTTTGGAATTTGGAAGCGTTCAATTAATTTTAGATTCGGAATACGATTCGTTATATTGGGTTTTGGTGATTGTAAACCCTAATTTTACATGTCAATGGTTGGAAAATTTATGGTTTGTTGGATTATTGGAAACTTTGTCTATTGTTTTGAAACCCTAAATTGTGGATGTCGATAAATCATCCATCACACTTCATCAATTTCTAAAATGTGATTTTACAGATTGTAGAATCGGAAACAGATGATGGTATTGTGGATTGATTATACCTACTACAATGACTTGAAGTTCAAGTCTGCACTTGTTCTAACAATTAGTAGTCAAAAGGTGTGAAACACGTATGTACTGAAAAGAACATTTTCATTCATAGATAGACAACTAACATTAACAAATACACCTCCTGACCTCCATTTATCGTCCAACCTATCAGTACAAAAGCAGCCGCAAATAGATTTTTCAAACCACCTCCCTAACATAATTTAAACTAATAATGCTTATTCTGACATAGATTTCTCAATCACGCTGTGGACACCCCGCGGAGCGCGTTATGTCCACGAAAATTGAAGTTTGATTTCGAAAAATGATTTGATTGGTTAAATTGAGTCGCCACCCGAATTTGAGGACTTTACCCGAGAAATCATTTGAAAAATGACTCTTTTGCCCTTAAAATAGAAAATGCTTTACCAGTCTTTAAAATGAGATTCCTCGAGTCCTGAAGCTAGGTTACGTGAGGGGAAGGAATTCAAAGCACCCCGCACGCCCGGCATGTTCACCGGTCTCTACTAAATATTTAAAAGATCTTGAAAATGTTGTTTAGACGGACTTTTGATGCAAATACATGTGAGAGCACATTGAATACAATAAAAATGCCTATGAAATATGAACACATAATTATGCAAGGTGCTGTGAATGAGTGATTTATGTGCTGAAAAGTCTGGATTTACACTAAAACCCCACAATAATGCCTTAAACTGTCTCAAAAATTGATCATAGAATGTGCATCAGAATAGGGTCCAGGCGCCTGGAGATGATGAATCCAGGCGCCTGGATCACTATCCAGACAGAAACCTTGAAATCACATATCTAGCAGAATCCAACTAATGCAGTGTGCTAATCCACTCTCATGCATTCTGAAAATGTTGTGATAACTCAGTAACAAAGTTAAAGCTCACATGTAACTCATCATCCAATGAAATAATACTCAAAATGCATTTATAACCAACATAATAATGCTCATTTTAGGCTTTCATGAGAGATTATTTTGATGTTTCATATGAAAACACACATCAAAGCCTTAGATCTGCTGGAAAGAACTCAAGAATAATGCTTAAGCCTACTTTAAATGACTTTTTCTTTTAAGAAATTCCCCCCATTTAAAGTAAGAATGTACACTTTAAAAGAAAACTTAAATGAGCATTTATGTGATGATGATTCAAACATAAGATTCAAAGAAATGTGAATCCTGAAATGCATGTGGTGTAGCAAGGATGATCAGAATGTAAGAGAAATCAGAATGTATGACAAAGAAAACTGAGATCCAGGCGCCTGCATGGAGGGGTTCCAGGCGCCTGGACCTGATGCAGGTGCCTGGAAGGCTATGGTTCAGGCGCTTGGACCAGATCCTGATATCCAAAATGCTTTCTTGTTTTGATGATTTTCAGACCTCTCTCAAGCTCTCTACTGGTATAGATGACCAGAAAGAGCCTGAAAAAGTCCCCCTCAGGGCCTACTTGGACCACTTGGTAGAGTAACTACCTTTTTAGCTTGATCAAAGGCTTGAAATGGATCTTTGGAATGGGTTTTGAGAATGTGGTTTGTGGTACTGAAATATATGGAACTAAACTGATGGTTTATGGATAAATTAGTGGAGTTCAGTTGAAGGAAGTAGGTATGAGTTGGATTTTTGAAGCAAAGGAGTGATTTTTGGAGTTGAAATGGGTTGTGTTTGAAGGGTAAAGGATGGATTGGATTTTCTGGAGGAGTTTGAGCATAGTGACAGTAGAGTAATCTGGGATTTTTCAGCCTCTTGAAAATGTGAGTGAAGGGCTCTATTTATAGCCCAACAAGGGTCCAAAGAGGGCCACTTGAGCCTTTCAAAAGGGTAAGGGTTCACCTAGGGGGTAAGGAATAGGTGCAATGATCTCCCTCATATTCTCTCTAACTGATTTTTGCAGCAAAATCCCCCAAGATTTCGTTCACGCCCACTAGCAAACTTAAAACACACTCAACCTGGACTGATATCCAGGCGCCTGGATTGTGCATCTCCAGGCGCCTGAACTGAATCCAGGCGCCTGAACCAAGTGATCCAGGTGCCTGAATCCCTTCCAGGCGCCTGGACTTTACCAATCCAGGTGCATGTATTTCAAAGTTTTGGGACATTCCGGAGCTCTAAGGGATATTTTGGTGATTTGATGTGAGGTTAATGGAGAGTTTTTTTCAAGCTTTTGACCAAACCTTGGGCGTCCTCATCAGGCATTTTCATCATCGGGGAAGCTCTGGAATCCTGAGGGTCCAGATTGGGGTGTCTACACACGCCTTGAATGGTTGTTGAGGTAATATTCAAATAGGGAGTCTTCGGTGCAAGTTGGAGTGGGTAAAAACATGATTACCCTAATGAAGAGCATAGCACGTGCCTTGGTCGATCACCACAAGAGGGTGAATAGCTCGACACTACACGAGGAGTCCATAATCCCTGTACCGAGCTGGTTTGGCCATTAATAAAGACAGAATAACAAGAATAAGACTAATAAGTCATGATGCACTAACTCGGTGTGGAACATAAAGGGATGCCCCTAATATGGCCAAGTTAGGTAGGCTACGTGTATAGCTTACACATCATTCTGAAACATATAATTTAGCTCGGCGTGATGAGTTGAGCTATGTACAAGTTATTCCGAGCTACGTGGAAGCACGACATCATCACGTATAGGGTGGTGAGACACTCCAGAATATGGTACAACGACTCCTAATGAGATAAGGAGCAATCCCGTAGAATAAGGGATTAATATGGGAAGTCTTAATGTGATCAAGAGTGTACCCTATATAGGAAAGAAACCTATATTGAAAGAAGTACTGCTACAAAATGAGATCTTGTAGCATTTGGAAGCATATGCCTAATTGGAAAGTCCTATTCGAAAAAGGATTCTTAAACCTAGTAAGAAATAGGGGGCACGAGATGCCTAAATCAACAAAGCTATCAATGCCATCAAGAGAGGGACGGTGTGAAACCCCTTTTATACGCACTGTGATTTGAGAATTCCAGTACAAGATACTAACTCATACATCGGAGGGCCTTTGCCAACGAGAGGCAAAGGTGCTCTAATCCTTTTTCTGTCTTGCACATTTGGGGTTGAGTCAAGAAAGCACGTGATCTAGACCTACGTGGATTTTATCCCCATACAATTGGCGCTATCTGTGGGAAATGCTTATAAAAAGTTCAACAAGATCAACAATGGTAATTTCAAAACCTGTTTTGTGCACTCCATGTACAGAGGATGTGGAAGACGATGGCGGAACCACCCTAGTGTACACTATGAGAAAAAGTGCAAAGGTGGACAAAATTCCAACAGTTCTTAAAGCACCACAGAAGAACCCCCCTACTAGGAGGTTCAAAATAGGGCATATCCCTAATATTCCAAAATTTAGAAATACACGCTTGGTAAACTATGATTCTCTAGGGACTAACAAAAGGCAAAGACACTCAAAGACACCACCAAGAGATGGGGAAGCCTCTAACTGACGTGAGCGGAGGAGGAGCCCCCCCAAGGAAAGAGGATCATAGACGTACGAGAGAGAGAGAGAGAGAGAGAGAGAGAGAGAGAGAGAGAGAGAGGACAACCTTGATAGAAAAGAATAGGAGGTAGAAGAACTAGCCCGTGAAGTCACTCGATGGGAGCAAGAGATTCAGGACCCAAAGAAACAACTCTAGGAGAAGGAAAAAGACTTATGCTCACAGATGAGATCCATGCAGCATGAGAAAGAAAGAAGGAGTCATCACCATGACAATGCCTCCGTAGACAGGATAGCCTCTCCACAGAAAAGGAGAGGGTAGCGTTTTCGTTGAAAAGAAAGAAAGAAGAAAACATGCTTGGGACAGGTACGAGAGATCTGGTTCCAATGAGCATATTCTCGAGCAATATGTGAAAATGAGGGAGACTGGTTAAGCAAAGGGAGGCCCTAAAATTGCAGGAGAAGTAGCTAAGGAAGGCTTAGGCCAAATCTTAAAGTCAATGAGCAGAGAAGGATCCGAGCAGAGAAGGCATCGAGCAGGTTGAAACATTCAACATTCATCCCTTACGAAACCAGCACGGATCCCGTGGCTCACATTCAACACTACCAATAGGCCATGTTCAGGCATGAACAAGATGATGCCTTGGTATGCAAGATGTTCCTGTCCAGCTTGGGAAAAGTGGCCCTGAGTTGGTACCACAAGCTCCTAGAGGGATCTATCCTATGCTTGGCTCAGCTGGCCAAAGAATTTACTGCTCGGTTTTTGATGAGCTGAGCTGCCCGAAAGACTTTTGATGCGCTCACCTCAATGAGACAAAGGGATGATGAGACTCTGCGGTAGTACTCCAAGCGTTACTGGGAGACTTTCGACGAGATTGAGAACTGCAGTGAGAAATATGCTTTGGCAACATTCAAGACAAGCTTACCTATGCATAGTAAGCTACAATAATTGCTTACTATGCATCCAGTAAAGACGGTGGCCAAACTTATGGAGAGAATCCAAGAGCACGCATGGGTGGAGGATGACATCCTGTAGGTTGGAGGGAAGATTGTGGTTGGACAACCTCAGCTTCTAGAAAGAAAGGCTGCGGAGCCAAGGGTGTATAAAAAGGAGTACACAACAGTAAGAAAAGACTATACACAACAGAAGAAGGACAAATCTGACCCAGATCTAAAGTCATACTTTAGTGTCATGGCAACCTTTAATGTCCCAATCTACAAGATGCTATACAGAATCAAGAATGAACCGTGGTTCAGGAGGCCCCCTAAAGATGATGGGGAATCTAGAAAAAAGAAAAGTCACTAACTAGCACTGCAGCTACCATAGAGATTGGGGCCACATGACAGAAGATTGTGTGGACTACAAGAAGTTCCTGGATGAGAAGGTGGCAGAAGGCCATCTCAAAGAGTTTGTGGCTAATGACAAGAAAGATATTGAGTTGATAAAAGAGATGGACCACGAGAAAGGTCCAAAGGGAACAATCCATATGATACATGGATTGGTAACTCCGTATACCAATAACGAAATCAGACACATCGAAAGGGTCAACGGACAAACAAAGCATATCATGAAGCTCGACACGAAAAGGCCGAGGGCTGAAGGAGTAATTGAGGTGTCCATAACCTTGTTTGATGAAGATCTCGATGGGGTGATGATGCCCTATAACGACGCGCTGATTATTACCCTACGAATAGGGGAGTAGGATGTGGAAAAGATCTTGGTTAGCCAAGGGCCCAGTACAGAGATCATGTACTACCACATTTCAAGAAGATGGAACTCTTGTCGGGCTCATTACAGAAGTGTTTGGTCTTGCTGGTTGGCTTCAGTGCACAGACAATATGGCCTACGGGAAAGGTCACACCACCTATCCGAGTAGGATCTATGGTTTCTGAAGACTGACTTTTTGGCGGTAGATCTTCCATCTACCTATAATGTGATTATAGGAAGGACATGGATGCATGAGATGAAAGCCATCCCTTCCGCCTATCATCAGAAAATCAAATATCAAGGGGCAGATGGTATTGAATGCATTAGGGGTAATCAAAAAGTAGTCGACCAATGTTTTAACATGGTCATGAAGAAGTCCCCGAGGGCTGAACTTGTCCAAACAATTGAAGTTCCAGATCAGCCAACCTTAGAGAACGTTGGAGGTGACACCAAGAGGATGGCGGAAGGGTTGAAAAAGGAACAAATAGGAGAGGATGATGCGGGAAGGTATTTCTTAAATGGTGAAACCCTTGCCGAACAGGAAAAGGATAATTTGATGGCTTTCTTGAAAGAGCACATTAACGTTTTTGCATGTACTCCCCAGGAGATGCCTGGAATAGACCCCGAAGTGATCTGCCACCATTTAAACATGGATTGTTAGCACAAATCCGTTGTGCAAAAGGTGAGAAGGTCGGCACCACAATACGCAGATGATGTGATCGAAGAAGTAGATCGATTGCTCGAAGCGGATGCCATACGAGAGGTGAGCTATCCAGACTGGCTGGCTAACACTGTTGTGGTCAAAAAGAAAAAATGGAAAATGGAAAGTTTGTGTGGATTTTACTAGCCTCAACAAGGCATGCCCCAAAGATAGCTTTCCACTACCCAGGATTGATCAACTAGTGGATGCGACATCAGGCTATGAGAGAATGAGCTTCTTTTATACATATCGAGGATATCATCAAATAGCCATGTATGAGCCCTACCAGGAGAAAATGTCCTTCATTTCCCCAAAAGGTCTCTATTGCTACAAGGTCATGCCCTTTGGGCTAAGTAATGCTGGAACAACTTATCAAAGATTGGTGACTAAGGATCAGTTTAGTAAGTCCATGGAGGTCTACATTTACGATATGGTGGTAAAGAGCAGGGTGAAGATTGATTATCTTGCTAATCTGAAAGTAACTTTCAACATTCTGAGGAAATGTAAGTTAAAGCTGAATGCTTCAAAGTGTGATTTTGGGGTTAGCTCGGGAAAGTTTCTGGGACACCTGGTGACAGAAAGGGGGATTGAGGCCAACCTAGATCAAATTACAGTGCTTCAGAATCTCCAAAGCCCTAAGACCACGAAAGAGGTCCAAAGACTAATAGGGATGACAACAACTCTTAACCATTTTATTAGTAAGTCCTCAGATCGTTGCAGGCCTTTCTTTCAACTTCTGAAGAAGAGAGAAGGGTATGAGTGGGGAGCCGAACAAGAACAGGCTTTCCAGGAGTTGAAAATCTACTAGTCCTCACCACCCTTACTCTCTACACCAGAAGCTGAGGAGCGGTTATACTGTATCTAGCAGTATCCGAGCACACAGTCAGCTTGATTCTCCTACGAATAAAGGGGATAGAGCAGCTCTAGTCTATTTTGTGAGAAAAACCTTGCTAGATGCAGAGACATGGTATTTACCATTAGAAAAATTGGTATATGCTCTTGTTATTACTTCCGAAAAGCTGCCACACTACTTCTTACGACATCCCATCACTGTGTCAACTAAATATCCATTGAGGGCCTTGCTTAGGAAGGCAGATTTCTCTGGCAGATTGTCCAAGTGGTTCGTTGAGTTAAGCTAGTTTGACCTTGATTATCAGCCCAGGACGGCAATAAAAGGGCCGGTTTTGGCTGATTTTATAGCAGAATTCACTCCAACGATAACTCCGCCAGCACCAACTTTCCATGAGAAGGAGCAAAGTATTGTCCCTAAGCAGCCAATGAGAAAGGCCGAGCTAAATCCAGAAGAATGGAGGTTGTACATTGACGGGTCAGCTTGCAACAAAGGGTCCGGAGCAGGAATAATGTTATTCTCTCCAGAAGGATTGGTGTTGGAACAAGCACTACAGCTGGGATTTAGTGCTACCAACAACGTGACAGAATATGAAGCCTTGCTTGTAGGACTCAGGAGTGCCATAGAACTCAAGGTCAGAAAATTAAAAGTATTCCATGATTCACAATTAGTTGTTAATCAACTTTTAGGGGCAGAATGCACATGCAGACTCACTGGCATGCTTAGGGTCAGCAGTTAAAATAGAATACTATCGTACAGTGGCTGTGGACTACTTGAGTGAACCAAGCATTGGCCGAGCGGTAGAGATGGTTGTGGAAACAGAGCTAGGGCTGAGCTGGATGGACCCAATAGTGGCATACCTATGAGATGGGACTTTGCCAGAAGACAAGAGGGAAGCTCACAAGATCAACACAAAGTCAGTACGTTTCTGGCTCTCCCTAGAAGGTAAGGTTTATAAAAAATCCTTCCTTGGTCCATATTTGTTATGTATACATCCAGCTTTGGTCTAGAAATTCTTCCATGAGATCCATTCTGGAACGTGTGGAGGACACACTGGTGAGAGGTCCATAGCCCACCGAACAATATCCCAGGGGTATTGGTGGCCTTACATGTAAGAGGATGCAAAGGCCTTTGTCAAAATTTGTGAGAAGTGCCAGAGGTACTCACCTTTGATCTGAGCTCCAGCGGAGGACCTACTTCCTCTAACAAGTCCATGGCCATTTGCGCAATGGGGATTGGACATCGTGGGACCTCTCCCCATGGCAACAGGGAAACGAAAATTTCTCCTCATCGGCACAAACTACTTCACCAAATGGATAGAGGGTGAAGCTTTGGCAAAGATCACAGAGGCCATGGTAGAAAAATTTGTCTAGAATAAGATTATCACACGATTTGGAGTACCGTACTCCATCATCTCGGACAATGGGTCCCAGTTCGGCAACAAGTACAAAGCTTTTTGTGCTCAATATGGCATTCAAAACTACTATTCAACCCCAGCTTACCCACAGAGTAATGGGCAAGCAGAAGCTTCAAACAAGACCATCCTTAAGAGTCTTAAGAAGAGGTTAGAGAGTAAGAAGGTAAAATGGCCAGATGAGCTACCAGCCATGCTCTGGCATACAGGACCACCTGACGGTGATCTATGAGAGAAACACCTTACTCCCTTGCTTATGGGACAGAGGCAGTGATTCCACTGGAGATTGGCTTGCCGACCATTCACACTCTCTTGTGGAATCAGTGGCAATGACAAAAGCCTTGGCCGAGGAGCTTGACCTCGCAGAGGAAAAAAGAAAGCATGCACTTATTACATTGGCAGCATATCAGGAGCAGCTGTGGAGAAGTTACAACAAGAAGGTCCAGCCAAGAGAGTTCAAGATTGGGGATCTAGTCCTAAGGAAAGTCTTGGCCAACACCAAACTATCTTCTGACAGAAAGCTTGGGCCAAACTGGGAAGGCCCATACAAGATTGTTGGGATTGCTGGCATTGGGGCCTATCGTTTGGCTGATCTGGATGGAGACCCAGTACCACAGCCATGGAATGTCTAGAACCTACAAAAATTCTACCAGTAATTTGATTATGTGATTTCGAATACAATCACGTCTTTATTAACATGTGAATACGTATAAATTCAACATTTGTTTTAGTACCTAGTTGAGATTATGAATAAAATCACCAACATCAGTTATTTAGATTTTTTTTTTATCTTTATTGATATTTCAAGCATTAATGAGATTTCGTCTTTTCTTATTATGGTTTCGATTAATACGAACCAAATTTTGTCTCCAAATTTGGATTCCTATTGGGGAGCAAAAAGTATGCATATTCCAATCATGTTAATAAATTCAAGTATGAGAAACTTCTAAGTATGAAAAAACTTAGATTTGCAACGAATATTGCAATAGATTTCTAAGTATGAATACACTTAGTTTTGCAACGAATATTGCAATAGATTTCTAAGTATGAATACACTTAGATTATGCAATAGATTTCTGAGTATGAATACACTTAGATTTGCAACGACTATTACAAAAAATCTTTAAATACGAAAAACTTAGATTTGCAAATGATGACTGCAAAAATCCAAGTACGTGGACACTTGGTACAAAACTTCCTAAATAACAAAACATTTAGCAACGAACATTGCACAATACTCTGGTATGAGGATACTTGATTACGTAAAAAGTACAAATATACTTAGAAAGTTTGCAATGCAAAACGCTTGGTCCAGCAAAAACTTTAAGTATGACATTCAAACAGAAATATCAAAATTAGGTGCAAGCAAAAATGGCCACACACGGTCGAGCAAAGACCACGCATGGTCAATCAACAAAGTTAAGATTGAGTCTGTTAGAAAGTAAACTAGACATCGAACCTCTTCACCATGCTCGGGGGCATTGGTGGCAAGATTGGGATCGAAATTGTTACCCTCAGTAGTACCCTCAGTAGTACCACCTCCTGGGATGGTAAGATCTATAATAGCTTCATTTGTTTGGGTTTGCTCCGGGAGGGGTCCGAGTTGAGCTTCAGGGTTTGGCTGAGCCTGAGCATCAAGATAGGCTTGGGCGACAGCTACCTCGTGTTGGTCCAAAGCGGGGAAGACGGGTCCACTTCAAGCTTGCTAAGGAATCGCTGCCAAGCTAACCCCCAGACGGCATCTTGTACGGCTGGCATTTGTGCTCTGTAGTTATTAGTGATCTCCATGACAATACGATCATATTCAGCCTCTGCAATTGCAAGTTGTTGACGAAGTTCACGTTCAACTTCTTTGGCCTTCCTCTTCAGCTCGACATTTTCTCCTTTCAGTACATCCACTTCTTCCCAAGCATTCTTTAGAGAGTTAGCATATTGGGCACTCTCATTCTCCGCTCTCTTCGCTCTTTTTTGTTCCTTTTTTAGTTCTTTCTCAGCATCTTTGGCTCTCTCAAGGCCAATAGACACCTTTTGCATAATCTGCAAAAACAAAAATGATTAATAAGGTGAAAAAGCGGTCTAAATATGATAAAAGACATAGTAAGAGAGTCTCCTCACCTTGGTGGTAGACTGGAAAATGGATTTCATAAGGTTGTGATAGTAATTGCTCTTCTCCCTGTCCATGTCCAGAGGAAGGAGCGCAGCTTGGGAAATGTCGAACACCACATCCACAGAGGAAATCTTATTAGTCATTGTGAGGGGGGGTACCATCAAGATGAGCCAGGACAGGGGCCTAGGGCTGTACCAGAGGAGGAATGTGGGTGATATGTTGGCTTGAGCTCGAGTCCCTAGTCCTTCTCCTCTACACGGGAGGTTGAACATTCTGAGGACTCTCCACTGGCCTTTTATCCCTATGTTGTTTAAGGAGAAAGAGAGTTGGTGTTTGAGAGGGAGTGGCTGTGTGAACGATCGAGGGAGCATAGGACGCCTACCCGCCGAGATTCAGTTCGTCGAGCAAATTTATCGGCTGGAGAGGCATTCTTTCTCATTCTGGGGAAGGTGAGTTAGCCGAGGAGTTTGATTCAGCTAGCAAGGCAGATTGTTCGACTAAGGAATGGATGACAGCATGCTAGTCGAGACTTTCTTCTTCTTCTTCAACTACTACCCTCCCGGATGTGCTCGGCCCTGATTAGCTTCAGACGAAGATTGGGATGGTTGTTGGGATCTTAGGGACATGAGCAAAAGTAATTTGTTGTTGATAGTCTACCCTAGCTCGACTGTGGGTGATCTTGCTTTTGTGGTGTCTGCGGCCATTGGTTCGGCCCCTATCAGAAAGAGGAAGGGGGATGGTTGGAGTTGGCGCGGGAGGCCAAAGATGCCTACTACGGTGCTTTCCTTCTTTTCTGACACCTCCCCAGTAGGTTAGAGTACAACGCAAGATGACGTGTGCAGCTCGGCCTAGTCCAATCGGTGTTGGTTCAAACTCGTTGAAGAGCAAAGCTGAAGCTATTTCCTCGCGATGGAGGCTAGAGTGGTTCATATGGCCGCCACAGTTTATGTTGCTCGCTGCAAAGAAAAAGCACATCATGGAAACAAATAAGATGGAAAGAACGTAATATTTCTATAAAAAGAAGTGAAACAACAACGGATAAGGGAACTAACGTGGTTAGCCCGTGGCTGTGGGACAGGCAGAGCCAATGGTGTTCCCCTTGGCATCTCTGGGCTCCTAGTTGCTTGTGACTACCAGAAAGTCGTCTCTTTCACCTTTCAAGGAGTTGGGGAGATCCGTGATGAGTTTTTGCTCATGATCCCTGGCCTTAAAATAGTAGGAATTATTGGCTGTAAGGACTACACTGTATAGGTAGAGTAAGTCCCACCAGTTTAGGTGAAGGCCGAGCAGATTATTTAGGACAACTGTGCCCATGACTACCCTAACAAAGTTAGGGCACAGCTGCATCGGATTTAACCTACAACTGTAACAAACCTTTCTGAGGAAAGGATGAAGGGGGAACCTGAGACCACCCTCCACTATGAAGATGAGGGGGATATGAATCCTATCGGGAGACTGGCCTTCTTCTCTTAGGTCATCACGGTTGTTTAACCGGAATTGAACATCGCGGGGATATTGTATTTTCGACGGAAATCTATTATTTTTTGGGCATTACTAAGGAGAACCTTGTGCTTGCCCATGATTGAGTAAGTTAGGGTTTCAATGTTGAAACCCAGAGGAAGAAGACGATAAACAGTACCTAAAGATCTCAACGGAAAACGGGAAGTCTAAGAATAGAGGGCGTACTTACATGAAAAGGGGTCTAAAAAATGATCTTCCCGGTAAAAAGGAGAGAGTTTTCTGACGAAAGTGAAGGAAGAATGGTGAAGAAGGCCGTGGATGAGTAGACTCACAGAATAAGCGTTAATGGCAACAACAGAGTTTTTTCGTACTTTGTCTTAGCTTTGCTTCTGGTGAAAATGGAGTGAGAAAGAAGGGGAAGGGTTTCAATGAAGGATAATCATTATCCCACCCAAAACCCCATGAAAGTGGGGTGTGACATGTACAAAACGTTAGCAGAATTGTCCATTGGGCTTATCCAAGCCACCAACGAGTCACTTCACATTAAATGCGAAAATAACCCTGCCCCTGACATGAGGGGGAGGCGTGTAAGCGATGCATCAGGAATTGTTGAAGCTTTGCACAGCGCTGACGAATGACAATAGTGACAGTGTTGGGGAGCAAATGGAGTGGGTAAAAACATGATAGCCCTAATGAAGGGCATAGCAGTTGCCTTGGTCGATCACCACAAGAGGGTGAATAGCTCAGCACCACATAGGGAGTCCATAATCCCTGTACTGAGCTAGTTTGGCCATGAATAAAGCCAGAATAACAAGAATAAGACTAATAAGTCATGATGCACTAGCACAACATGGAACATAAAGGGATGCCCTTGATATGGACGAGCCAGGTAGGCTACGTGTATAGCTTATGCCGCAATCTGAAACATATATTCAGCTCAGTGTGATGAGTCGAGCTATGTACAGGTTATTTTGAGCTACATGGAAGCATGACACCACCATGTATAGGGCGGTGAGACATTCCAAAATATGCCACAGTGGCTCCTTATGAGATAAAGAGCAATCTCATAGAATAAAGGATTAATATGGGAAGTCCTAATGTGATTAGAAGTGTACCCCATATGGGAAAGAAACCTATATGGAAATAAGTACTGCTGCAAGATGAGATCTTGTAGCATTTGGAAGCATATGCCTAATAGGAAAGTCCTATTAGGAAAAGGATTCCTAAACCTAGTAGGAAACAGTGGGCACAAGATGCCTAAATCAATAAAGCTATTAATGCTTATAAATACAAGGCCATACCCATGAAGAGAGGTACGCTGTGAAACCCCTTTCATATGCGCTGTGATTTGAGAATTCCAGTACGAGATACGAACTTAGGCATTGGAGGGCCTTTGCTGACGAGAGGCAAAAGTGCTCTTATCCTTTTTCTGTCTTGCAGATTTGGGGTTGAGTCAAGGAAACACGTGATTCAGAACTACGTGGATTTTATCCCCGTACACAAGTCGCCATACAACAATCTCCTTTAGTATGAGGCAAGTACTGGCCTTCAGTATCCTTGGAAACACACTTTCTTTAGATGCCTTCCAATGGACGTTAGCTAATACAAAACTTGTGAGATCCTATCCCAAAAAATAATGCTCGAATTATGATTTGGGTGATAAAAACATGGAAAACTGGGTAACATTGACTTACCTTCAACTCCGGCAATAGATCTCCTATTTCATTACGCATGCATAATTTGCCCAACGTAACATCCTAAACAATAATAACGTGGTTAACTTACAAATCACGAGTTTAAAATTTTACCATATATTTTTTTTTAAAAAAAGTCCAGGTATAAGACAACTCACGAGTGAGACCCGACCCGTGCAACATTTCCCATATTTGTAAAAGTAGTGAAATTTGTGTATTAAGGATCTTCCAGGTACCCTTGGTTCATGACAATTAACTAGGCATGGTTATCGACGAAATTAGTGTCCTCACTTTCAATCATAAGGGCTCTATGAATAGCTTCTTGCATGTTCATGGTCAACACACCCTTTGTCACGCCCTCATTTTCAACCAAAAAAAATAAAAGAATTTCAACAACAAATAATTGAAGTGGTAAAATTTCCATAAATTAAAGGACATCACTAGCCCATTGGTGTCAAAAGTTTGGGCACCCTTGCCCCAAAGGTGAAGTCAAATAACATCTTGTGATTCAAATATTTGGGCACCATTGCCCCAAAGGTGAAGTCAAACAAAAATAATAATGTTTGGGCACCCTTTCCCCCAAGGTGAAGTCGAACTAATATCTCATATGTTATTATAAATCCAAAGTCAAAAGATGATAAAAGAAATTAGAGTTACATTAACATCTCCCCAAAAGAAAGTTTAATGCGTAAAAGATGAATAAAATGATTTCATGCCATGTATGCTCATTATCCAAGTCATGCATTCCAAACCATGCATGATCAAAGATGGGTATCTGAAAATGATAGGGTGAGCACTCATGCTCGTAGGAGAACTATTCTACTAACGCTAGGTATATGAATATGATGTATGCACATGAGGGTAAGATATGTCAAATGATTCTTCATGTGTGAGTCCAAGTATCCAAGTCATGGAGGAAGAATTTAGAAAGTTTCAACGTACCTAAGTGATTTCTAAGCATCAACTCACAACCCATATTTTCAAAAGTCATTTCTAAGTGTCCAAAACATAATCCAAATATCTATTCTATTTCACCCAACCACCCAAGTTCATCACAAAAGTCAAAATAATCAAGTTTACATATCGAGTTTCGACAAAACTAGAAAGATAGTCCAAAACCTCATTTCTTATTTCTTTCATTAGAGAAAAATCATCATTTTTATTTAGTACTAGAGATTTAATCCCTCTACCGGGTTCCATAGGCCTCGCGTACCTCTGCGGGGTTCCATAGGCTCCGCGTGCCTTTATCAAAAATTTTACCAAATGATGATATCGGTTAAAGAACATCTCATTATCCCAAACATTTCATCAAAACTTTCATAACAAGTCCGTTTTCCAAATTTCATTTCATTACTTCACATCTTTCGATAAAAAGGGTGACGCACACACCCACCCAAGCTTTCTAAAAACCATCAAACTTTCATGTGATGTAAATGACATATTTATTTATAAAATCAAAGTTCTCAAGTCAAACATGGTTGAAAGTGATGCCAAAAGTCGATTTTATGAAGGTACAAGCGATCGGGGACCAAACGGACATCAAAGGGTGACCGAAAACCACCCCAAAAATAGGGGGCAGTGGCTGGAAATTACAGAGGCAGCAGCTATGAACAGTAAACTGTGCAGATTTTCATCTTTAGGGTCTGGAATTTCAACCCAATCACAAGAAAGATAGTTTAGGCTCAAATTAGAAATGCTAGGCAACAATTAAACATGGAGGGAGATCAATTTCACCCCCAATTTCACCATTCAACAAGCAAATTAATAGATCAAAGAATCAAAGTGGGAAAATCCACACAAATTGGGGAAAACTTGAAATTCAAGGAGATTGAGGTCAAAAATCAAGTATATGCAACAAATCATAAGTATATAACAAGAGAGAGTAGACATTGTTCCCCTACCTCAAGGATTTGCTTGAAAAATGAAGATGAATGAAACCCTAGATGTAGAAAATCTCAAATCCCGAATTATGTGCTCCCGGTGCGAATCCAAGGTGACCCAAGCTCCCCATGGTGCGCAGAATGTGAATATGACCTTGGTTCCTGAAGAGGTTGAGTGGGGAGGGAGAGTTTTGAGCTTGAAGTGGGCAAAAATAGAGGAAAGGAGAGAGGGAGAGTGAGATAGTTTATTTTTTTGCAAATTTTCCCCACACTACTTATTATAACCCTCCTAATTACACCTCACACCCAAATGTCACTTGTGTATATAATATGTGACCACAATACTTATTTTCATAAGCCAAACTAAAGTAAAGATTTTCTTACTTTAATTTATTAATAAAAATAATGAAGTACCCCCATTTGAAAACAATGGCATTTCCAAAATTTTGAAATTTTAATCACATTGAAATCTCATCCCTCCACTTTTAGTGCAAAACTGAAAAACGACAGATTTTTCTCTGAATAAAATAGGCAAAAGATGACTTGTCTTACTTAAAAAAAACTTCCAATTATATCATTGTGATTAGAAAAATCCAAGGAACAATTACCGGGACTTTTTATTGGCCAAATCGAAACTTCTCCAAAAAATAATTTTTTTTTCATACGGGTTCTTACACCCTTCCTAGTAGCTATTCATTCCAATGCCATCTGATCAGCACTTGTTGGGCCTGGAATTACATGCCCACAACATCTTGTAGTCGAGAACTACTTTCTTCAATGCCCTTCCCTCTCCATTGCTTTGTATCAGCTATTGCTAAACTTAAACTAAAAGGGCATTCATTTATAGTGTTCAATCCCTTACACATGTGGGTTGAAATTAAAAAAATGATATTATAATTGATACTTTTCAATCCCTTACTCATGGGGGGACCCACCTACATGGTCGTGTCATTGTGTAGTTCTATTGGCACTATAGTTGATATAGACTTTTTCGGTCTTATTAAGCTTTGATGGGAGTTGAAAGCTCTTACAAAGCATGCAACCATGCATGACCACACATGGACATTGAGTCGCCCCATCAACTCAATTAATGAGGCACAAACTTAGTAAATACTACCCGTTTTAAACTAAATGCAACCCAAATTTTAATAATTGAGGAGAGGAGGACCCATCCATGTTGTGGTGTCATTGAGTCATCCCATCGGCTCAATTTATAAGGTACGAACTTAGTAAATACTACCTGTTTTTTACTAAATGCAACCAAATTTTGAATAATTGAGAGGGAGAGGAGGACCCACCCATGTGGTGGTGTAATTGAGTTGTCCCATCGGCTTAATTTACAAGGCACAAACTTAGTAAATACTACCCATTTTTAACTAAATGCAACCGAATTTTGAATAATCATGGGGGAGAGGGGGACCCACTCATGTGGTGGTGTCATTGAGTTGTCCCATCGGCTCAATTTACAAGGTACGAACTTAGTAAATACTGCCCGTTTTTAACTAAATGCAACCAAATTTTGAATAATTGAGTGGGAGAGGAGGACCCACCGATATGGTGGTGTCATTGAGTCGTCCCATCGGCTTAATTTACAAGGCACAAACGTAGTAAATACTACTCGTTTTTAACTAAATGCAACCAAATTTTGAATAATTGAGGGGGGAGGAGGACCCACCCATGTGGTGTGTCATTGAGTTGTCCCATCGGCTCAATTTACGAGATACAAAATTAGTTAATACGTCCTGTTTTTAACTAAATGCAACCATACTTATTTTTCCCATGGAGTACTATATATAGAAGTCATGGTTTATTACAAACAAGATCAACTATAAAATTCTGAGCTTTTAGATCTCTTCATAGCTTCTATTTTGTATTACACACATTCATCCCAATGTTTGTAGCTTCCTTCGGCAGAGTTACTCTGTTGGATAGTGTCACACATACTGACTTATTTGGTGTGAAAGAATTTTTATCAGATTGTGAGGTATCAGGAAAAAAAAAAACGACGGAGGAGTAATTAATGAGTAAAATTTACCATGTGTGCGCAGGCGTTCTCCACAGAAGAAGCATTGAAAGAGTGGACTTATTCAACAAGTTCTAAGCTTGATTTTGTCATTTTTGTTGAAGGCCAAGTTAATGACAAAGGAATCCTCGACCTGGGATTAGATTTTTGCGTGAACGGAGTGGGAGTTACAGGAAGTTTGTGAAGAAGTCAAGCGACCTGGAAAAAAAACGGAGACAAAGAAGAAGGCAAGCACCGGGGGGTCTAAGAAATGTGAATGCCCATTTGAATTCAAATGTGTTAAAGGCTTCAAAGGTTAGATAGTGACCATCCGTAACTGTAACAACAACCATCCTGCTGCAACAAAAGGATGGGTTGAACCGTTATATCATCGGATTGAAGAGTTTCGAACAATAATTTGTCCCAACGCGACAACAAAAGATACTTTGGATATTTTAGAGTAGCCAATGTTGTGTAGGTAGAATATGAACCTCTCAACTTCAATTAAGAGTCGCCACCCGGGTTTAAGAATTATCACCCCCCGAGAAACCTTTTCGAAAAATGACTTTCGTGCCATGTATTTGAAAAAGGCTTTAGTTACTGATCCTTATAACCAAAAGATTTTAGGTTCCTAGGTTATGAGAGGAGAATGGTTTTACGACACCCTTCTTGCACGACACAAAGATTGGTCTCTACTTTATTGTTCTTGAGATTTACGAAAAAAATTTATTATTAAACTTTGTTCACGTGGGGGGAATGGGGAACAAAATAAAGGGGAATAAAATGACAATAAATGATATGTATAGCTGCTACATAAATGCAAAACATGGCATATTTCATGGATTTAAGCTAAAAGAAAAAGCAACAACCATTATAGCACACAAATCTGTGCGCACTGGTCTAGACCTGTGCGCACGAGTTTTGTTTAAAACAATGGGAAGGAAATTTTTTTATACGACTAGGAGTAGATTGAAAAATAAATATTTCCAAGGGAAAATGGCAAGAAAATCAGTTTTTGGAAATGACATCCAAAGGAGGAGTTGTGCGCACTAGTTGGGACTGGTGCACACGAGTCCCATGACAGATTTGACTTCCGATGAAAATTTATTAGTGGGATATGTTAATCCTATTTTAAGCACACTACCAGTACAAGGAATTGGAATACGTTTAAAGGATTCCCTCAAGGAGCCAAAATAGTGGGCAATGGCCCATTTTACCTTTGAATAATGCTTGAACCAAGCTCTCTTGGACTGAATTGGCAAGAATACAAAAGTCGATGGATTTTGGTGGCTTGGGATTGATTTGGGTTAAGAAAGAAAAAGTGTGGACTTTAAAATAAAATTTTCAGGTGGTTTTAGAGACTCATGTTGGTTGATATTGGTAGAAAGGGGGTAAGGAATTGTGCTTGAGGTTTTTAGGACTTGAAGATGGCTGGTAGACCTGAGTTTTATATAGGCCTTGAGGGTTCAAAGGGAGAAGTTCAAAAGGTCCAAAAGGGGTTAGAAGGGCCTTGAAAATAGGGGGCCAAGTTTTATGGAGAAGCGGACACCTAGCCATTCTCAGGAAGAGAATATAATCATGAAATTCTCCTGCTAGATTCTTGTAGAGATTTGGCATGTAGGAATCAACTTGTGCGCACGAGTTGAACTGGTGCGCACGATTGAGTTTCTAGCCTTGGTGATTTTTGGTTGAGGCATTAGTGCACAATGCTGGCGCGCAGGTTTTTAAGGTTGGTGCGCAATGGCTGGGTTCAAGAAGGTTTTTTGATTTTTGAATTCCTCAAGAGCACAATTCTAAGCTTTATCGAGGCATTTTTGGCCTTTTTTTTCATCATCGGATAGGCCTTTTAGGCCATGCTTAGAGAATCATAAAGAGTCTAAATTGGGGTGTTTGCTGAACCTATGCAAATTTTATGGAAAACAATGTGTGGTCAAAGTATTCTCTGCAAAACTTTTGGATTACCATATGAAATTTGCACATTGAATTGGATGCTAGATAGAGCCGGCTTTGGGCTAAAGTCCGTAAAGCCACCGCTTTAAGCCCCCAAATTTGGACTATTTTTTGGGGCTTCCAATTTTATATCTCTGTGTAGTAGTTATGCTTTCAAGTGACTTATTTATGAATTTTGTTTTTTGTTTTCCTAAGTAGTTTTAAGTTTTACCTACATATATTAAGAGTTGAGGGCCCAATTTAAAAAGAATCACTTTAGGCCCCCTAAATCTTAGAGCTGACCCTGATGCTAGAATACGATGGTTTATTATATTTTTGGATATTAAAATATGAACAGATGCAAAAGTGATTCTCGTACACGTGTGTCCAAGTACTCACTGCATAACTTTTGGATATGTGAAAAAAAAATAGAGACCAAAGGATATTAGTATATGAATGAAGGTAGAAAAGTCAGATTATAAAATCTAATAACAAAAGTGCTCAATGTATGAACTAGCAATAAAATAACATTAATCCGAAAAAATAAAGTAAACAAAAATTTACAAGACCATTTAACAAACTACTCTACATCGACAACCCCCCTCGTTGCTACGTTGTCACCGATGATACTTTGGAACTCCTCAATTTGATCGTTGCAATGAAGATATTTCTCATCTTTTGCGGGACTGGGAAAAAACTAAAACTTTGTGGGTTCTTATGCCTCATAGGCACTGGAGGAGATAGATTTGATGGTCCCATCTAAGATTGGATCTCTTCCAATCTAAAAAGGAAATGGGCAACTGGCAATAGCCTAAATATTTCTTGGAGTACCTTATTTGTTGTTTCACTATGGTGAATGTAGAAGGATCGTTACAAAAAAAAAAAAAAAATTTTTTTGATAACATTGATATTGAGCCTAACTTTAGCATAAGAAACATCATAGTTTATGCTACTGAAATTTTAGATGCTTTTGCCAACAAATCTACCCTGTCCATTGGCTATTCCAACTTATATTTTAATTGTTTGGCTTCCTCCATGTACAACTATTGTCAAACTTAACACAGATGGGTGTCTTTATGAAAGCAACAACAATGCTAGTTTTGGAGGACTATTCAAAGATTATCAAGGCCAGTGGGCTGTGTGGTTTTTATGGCAAACTGACATGCAACTCAAGTTTGGAAACTGAAATTAAGGGCATATACCGTGGTCTAACCATTATGTTGGAGAAAGGCTACTCTAAGACTGCTATTGAATCTGACTCTACCGATACTGTTCAATTGATAAAGGAAGAACCAGATGTAGAGCACCCTTTTCTCTCATTAATCAATGATGCTAGAGCCCTCCTAGCTCGTACAAACTCATCCATCTCTCATATCTACCGACCAGCCAAAACTAGTGTGCTGACCATCTTGCGCATGTTGGTGTCGAGCAAGATGAAGATCTTATTGTCACTATGGATCGTCCTTGGTCTGTTTGCCATTTCATTCTTGAGGATGGAATGGGTACTGCTAGGTCCAGGGACTAATGTCCCAATTTGTTTCTTGTTTTTATTTTGTTTTTAACTCTGTAATTTGACTTGGTTTTCTTGTTTTTAATCTTTTCAAAGTAACATCCCAATTTGTTTCTTGTTTTTATTTTGTTTTTAACTCTATAATTTGACCTGTTTTCCTGTTTTTAATCTTTTCAAAGTACCAAAAAAAAAGTACCATTTACTCCCTAAAACCTTTATATATTTATTTATTTTTTATCGGCAACTGTTAATTTTCCTTAGCTTTAAATTATAAGATGCATAATACATGCTAATTTAATTATTCAAAACTAGAATTAATATTGGACCGAAAAATAAATACTATAAAGGTCTTTCTATTTATAACTTAATGAACTAACAACAAGTAAAGAAGAAGACAAAAAAAAACCCTCACATTTTAGTGCAATTTTCACAATTTATAATATACTTTCACATATTTTTATACATTTTTCATACATTTCAATAAATATTTTAAATTTTGATGACGACTGGTTATATTAGTAATTTTTCATACTACACAGCTTCTCCTCTCTCTCTCTCTCTCTCTCTCTCTCTCTCTCTCTTTTTATCCAAAATCTGAAGGCCAGTAAAGAGAGGGTTTTCCAATTTCATGTTGGGCAATTTTTTGTTCGATTTGGACGATTTTACCCTTCAATTCAAAATCTCTACTTTTGAATAGGCTGTAATTAGGCATTTTGAGTGTGGGCAATTGTGTCTTTTTGTGTTTGCTAATACCCTTCCCAACTTTTGTTTTATTTACCTTTGTGTCCCTTCTCATTTTTTGCACGAGAGAGAGAGAGAGAGAGAGAGAGAGGCGAACCAGTGCACCATCACCACCCTCCACCACCGGCGTGGACCACCAAGGACTGGTTTAGGCTACAAGGTTTTGTTTTCTAGGTCTGAATCGTCGAATACACTCACGAAGAGCTAGGCGAGAGAGAGAGTGAACTAAGATCTGCGAAGAAAATAGGTGATTCCTCTCTCGGTCAAACTATCAAGCCTCGATTTAGCATCTTCAGCTATCATCATCAATCTACTCACCATTTTAACCATCGATTCAGGTAAACACATGAACTCAACATTGATATGGCCGTACCCATGGTTTCTGAACGCCAAACCCTAATATTGCGTCGTACCCATATGTTTTCTCTGTACCAGTACACATACGAGAACTTTTCTGGTGTACCCGTGCTTCATAATGTGACCCGTGCTTCATAGTGTGAGAATTGAATTTTGCAGCAGGGAATCTTGCTCTTGGGAGTATAAATTTTGTAGCTACTTTTGAACTGTGTTTCCATGTTTGTAATAAGTGATGCTCTGTTAACATTACTTCTTGTAGATTGTTTACAAGAGTAGGATACTGGCATCTTCAGAAGGTATATAAAGCATGTAATTGGTAATCCATGACTGGAGTTCCGAGGTTTGAAGTCTCCTACAACTTTTTTTGTATTATTAATATGTTTTTTGGATCAGTAGCTATATTAATAACTTTGATTTGTCATTGTGGGAATTTGAGCTCAGGTTATTATTGAAGGCTTTAACAGCTATAAAGAATGTTCGAAAGTAAATTGAGTTGGTAAAGATGTTCTTCCACATAATCCTTTAAACGTTTATCTTCAACTTGTGTGAGATGATCTTAAAGAATATTTGTCTATTTTTGCCTTGTTCCGAACTTATACATGACATGAGAGAAATAGTCAGAAGTTTTTCGTGCGACCTTCTTTTGTGTTGATCTGTGTTATTTTTCTATTGAGAGCTGCTTTTTTTTTTTTTTTGGGTCCCCTCACCAGAATCAGTAAAAGGATGAGCTAAGTGTAGAAGAAATTAATAACTTAAAATGCAACCATGCTCCCTACCTGCAACTTTCAAATGACGTATAGAATTTTTACAAAAAAAAATGTAGCTAATCCATTACATTGTTCTACAAACCTATATTCTGGTTCATAAACTTACTAATACTCATACCCATATGAACTTACTTAGGTTCGTACTCCTTATTGGAGAAGTAATGACTATTATAGATCATCAAGTGAAGGTTATGTGAAGCCACAAAGTTTTTGCGTTTTCAAATGGGTATAGTCGTTTCAGGTTAAGAGCCGTAGAGCATAGAATATTCCTTATACATCAAATTATAAGTAGATTAAGGTTAGGAGACGATAAATTGTAGAGTGTTGTCAATTGACACTCAAGAGGGTGTTGGAATAGGGTACATATCATATAGATCAAATCATTCCAATGCACAAATTGTTAGTGGTATGACTTATAAGAATTCAGCTTGTTATTTATGCTAACATAAACATTGGGGAACCAAACTTGCCAACAACCTTTTGGTTGGTTTCTTGTTGCATTTAGCTTTTAGTACTTGAAACAGTAATTAATATGCTTTTGCAGCTGTGTCTGCCAAAATCATGTACTGAATCTGACAAAACTCACATTCCTGCTTTGGTTTTGGTATTCCTGATTAGTTTGTACCCATGTAAGACACAGTGACTCAAAACTTGGTAATCATAAAAACAAATGAAGTACTAGAGTTGCATGTTTTATGCATAATAATGCTATTAGATGTATGTATGTATATATATATATATATATACATATATATTTTAAGAACTTTTAGTTTTCTGGAACTGAGAAGGGTAGGAACAGTGGCGGCTCCAGGATTATTGGTCAGGGTGTTCAAAAAGTTCATTTCATAAGTCACATAATGGAACTCCATTATAAAAATTATGTCGATAATAGCACAAACAATTATGCACGAGCATTTGTTTTTTACTTGTATTTACTCCAAACCAAAGAACTGATTGAAATCTTTAGAGTGGAATGGAAAATTTAGAAATTTGTCTCAAAACATCCTTAAAAATTAGGTTGTAGTAGAAGGTGAGTACATTATTATCATAATTTATCTATATCACTTCTAAGAAACAATTACTCCGTATTAAGATGCAAAAGTTGACTCAACAACAAATAACGAAATTGACAATTAGGCTCCGTTTGGTTCAACTTAAAATAATTTTTTCAAAATGAAAGGGAAACAAGGGTGAAACTAGTTAATATGAAGGGTAAACAAAGAGAATGGGATGGAAAAGCTACTGTTGGGAAGGAAAAAAGGTCAAAAACTGGAGTACATGATACTGTATCATGCGTCAGAGGTAACTAAAGGTTTTCATTTGGATTAAAAGTATATAACTAGATATTTAAAGTTTCCTTTAGACAGTTTCCCTTTTGAGTTTTGACCAAAGGTTACTCCAGGGTGTTCAAAGCCTTTTTTACAGGGTGTTCAAAACCTTATTTACTGCAATTGTTGGACATAGGTCTCGGTAGAAGTTAGAGGTTCAGGGTGTTCATTTGACAACCCTGAGCACTATGTACCACCGCCAGTGGGTAGGAAGCAACCAAGAAAGTAAAGCAACTGTAGACAGAATTTGTGATATCTGTATCGTGTGGAGTACATTGGCTGCAACTATTTCAGAACCCCGTGAAAAAAATGGAAATGAAATGATTAGAAGACTTTGGGTTTGGGGGCAAAATCAGGTTGCTTTCATATACCTATAGGTTGATTAGATCTTGTCAATCTTTGATGTTTATAGTCCTTTTTCTTTTTGCCATTGCAGGGTTCAAATAATCCACGCTTATACTGGGGGGCCTTTGCTCCAAACACGGCACAAAACATAACTACTACTAATATAGATTCAACTATAATAGCATTGAGTATAGACTTCATACTAATTCTCTGATATCTTCATCTGGATGTCTGCTAGTAGTAGTTGTTTTTGTCCTAGCTTGTACTTGTGAAAGAATCTGTGCTATATTATCTATTAACCCTATTGCGTTTTTTGTTGAGTCTTTGAAGAAGGGGTGAGACCTATATACATATTATTGGGAGAAGATGTAATTCATTGGTTGAACATTGCATTTCCTTAATGTGTTATTCCCTCAACCCATTAAGCAATAGTTTGAGAACCAAAAACATTAATAGGCCAAAACTAAGTAATAAGGACAATATGCCATGGACTATTTGATTACATGTTTGCATAGCTCGTAAGAATTCAAGTTAGAAGATATGTGTGCTAATTTATTGTCTAACTAAATATCTCACACGCCAGGATAAGTAATGCCATGGACTAACTCATGTACAAAGTTTTTGTGTTTTCTCATTAATTGTTCCTCTCTTAGGATGGAAAAAGTAAATCTGAGAAGCTTAAGAAGTCAACTTCATTGAAGCTTAAAATGTATTCTAACCTATTGTGTTCACTTTATGGGGCTTAAGTTTCTATATAGGTTAGGAATGAGTTCATGTCAAAATTGGAATGCGTTTCCTTCAAGTTTCCTCCGAAGCGTTGAAACTAATTCATGACCTTTAGTGATTACATTTTAGGACCCCCTCCCTCCCCCCTAATTCCACAAACTATAGATTTCCTCTTGATTTCGATTCAAATTGGGGAAAACAAGAAAAACAACCATTTCGAAAGAAACCCCCAATTTCTGAAACCCGAAAGGAAATTGATTGGCGATTTGTAATGTGTGGGGAAAATTTTGTTGGTATCTAAATTACATATTGTAATTTGTGTCTGTACCGCAAATAAGGAATGGTCAAAAAGTAATGTGTAAGTGTTCATGTTTAACCCGCTTTGATTGATATGCATGTAAAATGTGGTGAGATCAACAATTTAGTATTGTTATTTGAGAGTGTTCTAGAGAGAAGTCTAGGGAGTTGTAACTAACTAATGACATCTTTATTCCATTGTAGCATCATAGAAGACATGGTGGCGATATTTGGTTTGATGCTTGATGAAGGAATTGAATTTGATAAAGTAAGTTTCTCTGCAATGCTGAAAGCATTTTCAGTGTTTGCTTTTGGAAGCTTGGCTAGTTGCACATTGGTGCACTACTGCACGATTGAGTTTGGTTTTGAATATAAAATTGTAGTCTCATGTTCATTGATCGATTCATATTCCAAATCTAGTCATGTCACGCTTTCTCAACAAGTTTTTGAGAAACTTCCTTCACCAAATGTCATTTGCTTCAGATCAATCATTAATGGATATGCTCATAATGGAATGGGAAGAAAATATCTTCAAATTCTTGGCATAATGATCCAAAGGGGTTTAAAACTTGATCAAATTACATCTTTGGTTGTTTCAATGAAATCTATTCATGAACCACAAAGTAAGCATTATACAGTAGATGAAGCCAAAGGGTTGCTAAAACAAGCACCGGTGGAGCTCGCTACTTAATGGTTGTAAGGTCCACACAAATGAAACTGTGGGATATAGAGCATCGAAATCTTGATGGAGCTCTAACCAAAAAATCACGCAACTTGGTTTCAAGCTTTAGAATTTTCTTAAGAAATTGGAGATTTTGAAATATTTGTTCATTTTAGAGAGATTGTGACGGCTAAGAAGATAAGGAAATTGGTTATAGTTTGATTGAAATGAATTATCACATTTCCCACTCAAATGTATTAGACCAGGCTCATCGTTTAGAGGTACCGAAGGTAAGTGTACAGAAACGGGCATAAAACTCGTGCTAGACACAAAGGCCTGTAACTAGTTGGTTCGAATACACAGCCTTATTCAACAATCAGATACACAATATTATAATGAATCTTTCTCACCTCAACTTCCAAACCAAAACCTAGGTCCCAATTGAAGACTCTCTCTCTCTCTCTCTCTCTCTCTCTCTCTCCAATTATTGCACTGTACATCCAAATTCACACCTACGCTCAGTGTATCCACCCACAAGGATGATGTCGAAGACGTTCAAAGGAGCAAGTGTGTTCACGTCTCAAAACCTAGTACCGCCTGAGCTCTTCGATTTGCGCTTGAGCTCTTCGATTCACTCCACGGTGCTCTCAAGCTCAACGGCGCTAACATCTTTCTTGTGGGTGGATACGCTGAGCGTATGTGTGAATTAATTGGGTTGTTTTCGTCTCCTTTCAACTGACGGTCACCAACCTTTTGCTTGAGATTCGACTGTCTTCTATCAAGGCATGCACTTACAAGATACAAGATCCGTTCACCCCCCACACACACGTAACATAGTCGATCTCATTTTGAAGTTGCTTTAAGAAAAATTAGTCAATCTCATTTTCCAAAAATTAGTCGATCTCATTTTCCAAAAATTAGTCGAGCATTATAATGGCGTAATTTCGAAAGGTCGATTTTCACTCGGGCATTATAAGTGCATATTTTCAAAAAGTCATTCTCAATTCGGGCATTATAATGACTACGTGTGATCAAGAAAAAGTTACTTTCAAAGTTGCTAACTTTCTACTGTAAGCTTTCTAATTAAAAACTAAATTTCCAGAAAAAATGCATTTTAAACAACTTTAAGGAAAATTTTTGAAGTAATGCAAGCATTATAATGGTATGGCAATTGACTAATTAAAGTTTGGTTAGAAAAGCTACCTTAATTTCCGAGTGTTAATCGGAAGCTGAATAAGCTAGGTTGGACTCCAAACTACCGTAAGCTACGAACAACTAACGACTAACTTTCCTACTTCTTTTTAGATCTAGAGGTGGCTTTGGGTGGTGGTGAGTGGTGGTTGTAGGTTGAGGTTGGGAAGAACAAGTTGAGTTTCAAGAGAAATTTCCTCAATTTAATGCAAGAATATAATCCATGATTTTGTGAGCTTTTGGAGAATAAAATCCTAGGGAAATCCTAGGCTTGGTACAAGTAAATCTTAGGGTTTTAATGATAAAAATTTAGGTTTTTTATGAAGTGAATCTTATGTCACTTTCTAGGAAATTGCTAGGGTTATAAGTAGTGTAGAATTTTGCATGGCCACCTTCATTTTAGGAAGTTTTGGGAACTATTATTAAGTTAGGAGGCACATGCCTAATAAGGGCTACTAAATTTTTGGCAATCTAGGGTTTTAAATAGAGAATATATTCTTATTCTCTTATTAATGAGGGAATATATTCCCTCCAATAATTTGGAGAGAAAAACCATACTAAATAGAGTTTTTGGTGCTAGTTATACACACAAGCGTACATTAAATAGGAATATGTCTAATAGGCTAGGAAAATCTAAGGAAATCTTAGGTTTATTCTCTAAATCTTAGGTTTTTATGAGAGGATCCTAGGGAAATCTTAGCTAGGTTGCACTTTGCAAGATTCTAGTGTATACATATACGTGTATTGTGTTCTTAACCTTGGTGACTAAGTAATTGGGAAGCTTCCTCCCTCCTTCCTAGGAATTAATGGAAGAAAATCTAGTAGTACTAATATACACAGTAGTAGAAATATACTAGTACACACACGCACACACACACACACACATATATAGACTAACACAAAAATAATTATTGACTCAAAATAACTTTAAGTAATTTATTCAAAATAATTAAAGAAAAGAAAAATCAATTTAATAAATAAAATTTTTATTTAGTAAAAATTCAGGGTCGTTACAGTTTCAAGCAAGACCTTAACAACACTCCTAAGGACCCCTTCAAAATCCCCCAAACGATGTAGTTTTAGGGGTGGTAGGGGCTACTACCCCACCCAAGAAAGCAGGCCCCCTAGATCCAATAAAGCCGCCCCCTAGATCCTAAAAATTAGAGTGGATGTGTGTGAAAGTGTATGGTGTAATTATTCATGTGATCTTGTCTCATGTGTGAGCTTAAACTATAGCCCTAATTATTGTGCTTGTATAACATTGCTCAATCACAAAATGACATAACAAAATAAATACTATCAACATAAATTGGCATAACATTTGTTGAAGGAAGGTGTTATATTTTCACCATATCATGCATAACAATTTCAACATCACTTCTTTCATGGTGTCTCACTTCATAATATTGACCACAAAAAGTTATAACGTCCACCTTGTATAACATTGCTCAACCACAAAATGACATAACAAAATAAATACTATCAACATAAATTGGCATTACATTTGTTGAAGGAAGGTGTTATATTTTCACCATATCATGCATAACAATTTCAACATCACTTCTTTCATGGTTTCTCACTTCATAATATTGACCACAAAAAGTTATAACGTCCACCTTGGAAAAAGTTTGGTCAAAAGAAAAAAAAAAACCCTGGAAAGTGCCTAACATGTTAGCATTGGGTTACTTGTACAAGGTTAAAATTAATGTTTCCAACTAAATTTGAATCAAATTGTTATATCCCAACAAAACAAAACAAGCCTAACCTAATTATGTGAGCCCAATATATAGTACATATTTAAGGATAACAGTTGTCTAACATTTGATTCAATGTGAAAACACTAAAAAATTAAAGGGAATAAGATGACTCTTTTTCTTTTTCCATACAACTTTTCATCATAGACACGCTGTGTATTTTTGTTAGTGCTGGATGAAAATTCTGGAGTTGCCTATGGGTTGGGTACCGTATAGATTCAATAATGCTACACGCACAACATCCTATGTGGCACTTCAAAACTACCAATGGGTAAACAAGCATTTTGAAACTACTTCTCAACTACAAAACATGCAGTGTTATATAAGATGTTGTGTCTAGTGTTGTGTTTTTAGCAATTTGGTATAGATTTCCCCACAAAAGAAGGATCCAAAGGTGCTTCTTTTCGCCCTTCCTTCGCACCCTGCTTTTCACCTTAAACAATGTCACTTTGCTCATTTTCTTGGAACCCTTCCAAAGCTTTCAAGAGGCCCTATTTGGAGAGTTAATTTTGGGATTCAATTTTAGGGGATTTAGGCTTTTTAGCATAGGGTATAGTTGATTTAGGCACCTTGGATATAGACACTTTGTGTTTAGTGTTGAGGCACGTTGGGATTTGGGGTTCAATTTTATGAGATTTAGGCTCTTAAAGGTAGGGTATAGTTGGTTTAGACATTTTAGGTTTAGTGTTTAGTCACTTTAGAAAATTAACTCTCCAAACAAGGCTCTTAAAAACTTTACCAAGAAAATGAGCAAACCGATGTTTTGGGTGAATAGCAGCACCCAGATTCCAAAAAAATAAGTCACCTAAAAAAAAGTGCTGAGGACAGTCATACGAGGAATGTATTGGCTACAATTTTGTCAAGATAAAATACTACTCGCGTTGTTTGAAAATGTGTCCATTACGAAGAGACGTTGAATTTTTGAATTAAAAAAAAGGTCTTTAATTCGTATCTAAAAATTTTAAAACTTTTTGAGACCAAATGAAATAGGTCAACAAGTTCCTTGATTTGGTGTCAATACTAGGAATACAAGAGTATGATTTACGAAGAGAAATTAACGAGGGAGAAGAACACAAATGAACTGAAACCAATACTGCTATTTCTCTTCGACACCAAAAGATCATACTTCTCTTCGACACCAAAAAATCATACTTCTCTTCCATGGTTGAGCTACTAATCTTACCGTACCTTTTGATTTTTTCATACCATAGGAGAATACAAGTATTAACTATCAATTATATCAAACTGGCAACAAAATTCACAATAACTATAAGCCCAACCCACTAATAGCCCCATTAATGGAGGAACAAACTGAAAATAAAGTCGACTTTCACTATAAACCTAAATTTACTAATAGCTCCATTAAAGATAGCAGTAACCTAATAAATGTAAGCTAACATTCACACATAAAATAGAGAGATTCAAACTCTTAAGCTCCTAGATGCAGGAGTCCCGACCAACTGAATTAGCCCATGGTAGCTCACCGCACTTTACTTCGGTAAAAAAAAAAAATTCATTAGAGCATATGACATCCATTCTTCATTTTGGATGGGTTGAAGATACTCGTAGGGCATCTCCAGTCGTGGAGTTACAAATGCAGTGTTATATGACACAAAACTGTAAAAAGTGGGTCCTATTTTTGTATTGTTATGACAAAATGTGTTCTTAAGGTAAGAAGTGTTGCAATAGTGTTGTTAAAGTATTGTTAAAATGTAAAAAGTACACAAATAATACATATCATATAGATATAGGTGAGCCCAATTTCCCACCTCTCTCTATCTCTCTCTCCTGCTTGTCTCTACCTCTCTCCTCCCACATGTAAGGCGCCATTTTCTCTCTCCTTAAACCATCCACTATTTGACACAACTTTCTCTCTCTTCTCCCCCTTCCCTTCTCTCTCTCCTCCCCTTGTGAGAATAGTCGTCTTCGTACAGTTATACAGGATGTGTTCAGTTCATAATTTTGAGGGAGTTTAGTTTAGTTTTGATGATGTAAACAAGTGTAATAAGTGGAGAGAGATAGAGAGAAAAGTAAAAAAAATGATGATGTCAGCAAAAACAGAAAGCAAACAAAACTAGCCAACCGAACATGGCCACACTAACTTATTATTTTCTCCCCTTCGACACTATTTAGCTCCATGCTAATTTCACTATTGGAACAAAAAAATGGAAAAATGTTAGTTAACTGTACCAAATCTGACTTAATTTCTTACACTAACTCCATTATTGGAGATGCCCTCAGGGGCTGTTCTACTAACAAAAATAATTTTTTTTAAAAGTTAAGACATGTCATTTTTTTATAATACATCACATAAAAAATCATAAAAAGTCAATTTATTTTAAAAAAGTGAAACACCGTTAAAGTAACCCAAATACTCCACAAACTTGGCCACAAAACACAGAAAACTCAGGGGAGGTGAATGTAATTTACCCAAGAATTTACTCTGTATTTTTGAACTTGCAGCTTTCTCCCATAACTTTCTAGCGAATATTTACACCGCCGTGTTGCTCCTCCTTGAACTCTCTGGTGACACGGAAAAATTCCCCAAGTCGCATACCCTTGAATCTCGCGCTTAAGGTTCGTTAATTTAAATCGAGTTTCTGAATGTGGAATTGATAGTACAAAACGTCGGGTAGGAATATCTGCGTTGTCGTATGTGTATGCAATTATGTGTCGAGGAATGTTCGTTTGATGCGAGATGTTTGAGAGAAACTGTATTTGCTTATGTTTATTAATTTGTTCAACTAGGCTAGGTCTTGATGTTCTATCTGCGTGTACTTTTATTTGTTTGTTTGAGTTCACGTTCTTAGTTTGTTGGAATTGCACAAATGTGAAATTTAAACCGGGGCTATGCTATAGAGTTTATTGGAAGATTATCTTCGCATGTATGTATGTGTATTGGAAGTGAAGGCTATGCTATAGAGTTTATAAAGCTGGGTAGAAGTGGGACAAAGAAATGCTTAGAGATGGAAAGAGAATTTTAGGGAATGGTAAATCTTTGCCGAAGAGGCAAGTTGAGTGGTAGCTCGTACTCACATGAACTTGACTAGGTTCAAACCTTATTAACTACAACTAACAATATGACTTTCGCCGAGCAAAAATAAAATAAAAAATCTTTGCTGAAGAGGTTGAAAAGGTCTTGTTGGGTTACGTGCTGACGAATGCATACCTAAAGATGTAAAGCTGATGGGCGATGATTGATTGACAATTCATTTGGGAACTTGTTGATCCAATCTTTTTCTTGTCTCAATTTTTATCTTTTTGAGAATGATGTTTTGTCTGGTAGGGGAGCCACTTAGCAAAGCTGCATCTCAACAAGAATTCCAAGATGAATGGGTTGAACATGAATAAATATTTCCATGTGACCTTATAAGGGCCATCCTAAACACAGACTTCAATTGGCACAAGTTCTGGGTAAAAGGATACAATATTTGCACTTGCAGTTAGAAGTGGGATGATTTTTGTTTTCTGGATGTTTATACTTAAACAGTTTAATGTAGCTTTCTTATTTTTCAGGATATTTCTGTGTTAAGCACCCTTTGAAGTTGTTACATTGATGACTTATGTTTTCCGTATGTTTGCTCATGCAGTACTATTGGCATCTCCATTGAAATCTTATCTTTCATTCACCGGCATTCATATTTCTAATATTGTAGATATAGTGGTAATAACTAGAGCTTATGGATAATAACTATGCTCAGCCGCTTCCTCCTGGAGTTCAGTCTCTTCCAAGTTCTTCACCATTCTCTGCTTCTGTGAATCAATCTACCCAACAACCTCCTCATCCATTTCAAAGCTCTACGGGATCTCACCTTCCTGCTCATGTTGCTCAAAACCATCTTTTTCCTGTTCCACCGTCCCATTCAGCCTATTTTCATCCCTCCCAAAGCTTCCATCTGCAAATTAGGCCATCCCCATACTTTGATCATGCTCTACCTGCTCCACATTGGTCATATCCTTCCCCAACCAACTTTCAGTATAGCGGCTACCTTCAACCGGGCATCCCCGCACCTCCTTCCGGACAGCATACTGAGGTTGCTCATGGGTTGATACAGCTTGATAGGCAATCTGATGGCTCTCGGCTGCATGCAGAAAGTCTTCAATCTGATGATCACAGAAGTTTGCCTCTGTTACCAGAGTTGAATAGCTCTGTTGAACGGGAAAAGGAACCAGTGGTTGCTCATCAAGGTGAGTACTTTTTGCAGTGTGAAATCTTGTGTTTATTCTTTTCAATTCTTTTGATTCTCGTGGACTTCTTCTCCTCTCGCTTTTGTACTTCGTTGCTTTATTTTATGAGGTCTATTTTGTTTCCTCTCATAAAACAAGACAGAAGAAGAACAACCTCTTTGAATAAGCAATACAAAAACTAATTAACTAAGTACGACGGATGGGGGGAATTGGCTCAGGAGAAGAATGGCCAAAACTGTTGATAATTCTCTTATTTTTATTTTTAATGGCCATTCCCTCGAGTTGATGAAAGAGGAAGTTCATCCACTCTTTTTCTTTTTCCTCTATTATGTTCTGGATGCTTTTATCAGCAATTTGACTATCGTGACTCGCAACATGAATAACCATTGCTCCAGATGGTCCTGATGAATCTGCCGGCAAGTCTAGGCTGCATTTGGACAATGTCAGGAACATTGAAGCTTCAGCTCAGGATGCTGTGTTGCGTGAACAAGTATTTCCTTTTAAAATAGGCCTTTTTTGCATGTTTAGTGTCGTTCTTACCTTTTAGACTAATGTGATTAATATGTATTTTTGTGCAATTATTAGGAAATTGCCACCCAGAATATTATACAAAGCCAAAGGTGTGTTTTGATGTTATGTTCAGAAAATATACTAATTTTTGTTCAGCAGCTGAAACTGCGTAAATAGTACATGCTAAAACTACAAGATGCGAATCTGATGTTCATATGTTTAATCAGACATGCAAGAGGTGCAAGTGGACCCGCTGAAGATGGTACTGACATTTTCTCTGGTCGTCATGACCCAAATGAGCTAAAGGTACTCTCTCAATTGGAACCTCTTTTGCGGACTCATTTTGTGCAGTCTTTTGTCATGTCGAATTAATACATGCTTTCAACCTCCATATCCTATGCAGGAGCATCTATTGAAGATGACCACAGATCACCGTGCAGAAATGGCCCTAAAACGTGGAAAATCTACTGTTCCAGAGGAAGGTTGATTTCTTTCTACATAAAAATGATTGTATCATACAGTGTTATCCAGAAACACACACTTTCTTCTCGGCAAAGTTCTTCTATTACGCTCTTGCACATCACATAAAGGGTCATGTAAGGGGATCAAATCGTCGAGTTCCTCCTTATTTGCGCTCTACCACCCTCCAAGATCAAGAAGATCGACCATCTTTCAAGGGAATGCCTTTCGTGATCGTGTTTTTGCTTTGTAGCTCCCTTAACTCTTAACATTTAATGAAACATATACAAATGATCGGCATCATAGGAACTTGAGTGACTGACCGTCCACTGCTATCAGGATAGTATTAAGCAATAATACCTAGAGTTTGTTGCACTTACATGTTTGAATATTTCTCTCTAAGTACCTTCGCCAGTGATTGACGTGAAGTGTTTCTTTCCAACTCCATGAGTTTCATACATATAAAACTGGATGATGATATTTCTGAATAGTGAAATTCTAATGGAGAATGTAATGGAAGTGGGTCCATAACATTTCTACCGTTCAGTTTGATCTGAGTATCCCGCACTGCTCTGTGTTTTAGTGAGTGTTGAAAAGGAAAGAAATATTATAACACATGTTGTAATTAGATTAGGCAATTAAGCAATTAGGAAGATTGTAATTAGTCTAATTAGGTAGGTAGCATAATTTCCTTATTATTTTGTTTCCTTATTTGTCTTGTACACAGTCTATATATTGTGCCTCCTAGTGAGAAGAATAATATATCGTTCGAATATTTCGACATGGTATCAGAGCAGGTTCCAGGAACCTGACTTTTCTTTCTCGTTACCTCTATCTTTTTTCGTCAAATTCTCTCTCTCTCTCTCTCTCTCTCAAATCGACCACAACCAAAACCTCTCTAACCCCAATACACAACCCTAGATCCAAAAAAAAAAAACTAGCGTGTGAGCGATTGCTGCAAGTACCTTTATAGCGATGCGTGAAACGGTGCTTTACAAGACGCCTTTGTGCTTGATCGTGAAACGGTAACCACTAATCTCTTTCTGGCCCTCGATCAATCTTTCTAGAACTCGGTTTGTCTGTTAAGGGTGTTCTTCAGGCTCTAAATCAACCGGGTACCCTCTCTTTGCACTTGTCAATCCTCTGGGTAACAACTCCTCTCTTGGTTTTTCAACCTGGGTAAGGCTTTCAGTCGATTTTCTTTTCTCTTTGTGACTATTCAATCTCTCGTTTTGTTATTTGCATCTATTATGGGTGATAAAAGAATGACATGCCCAAACTTCAAAGCGAAGGCAGTTGGTAGAAATTATCGTCGGTCTCTCACCACAGTTAAATTAAATGGATCTAACTATTTGCCATGGTCACGTGCTGTGACTGTCTCTCTGCGCGCAAGTGGTGAGAGTTCTTATATTACTGATGACCCACCTACTGATCCCGATTCCTCTTGGTCTCAAAATGATGCTCATATAATAACCTTGCTGTGGAATAGTCTTGAACCTGACATTTTTAATAATGTTGCTTGCCAAGAGACGTCCAAAGCTCTTTGGGACACTCTACGCGAGTTATATTCATCAGATCAGAATATCTCTCGAGTTTTTCAGATTTATCAGAATATTTTCTCTCTTCAACAAGGAGATAGATCCGTTGATGAGTACTTTTCCATCTTAAAGGGTATGTGGGATGAGTTAAATGTCTACCAGCCTCTCTCTACAGGTTTAAAGGTTCAACAGAAGTACAGAGATGAATTCAGAACTTGCAAATTTATGTCTGGATTAAATTGAGACCTTGCTCCTCTTAGTTCACAGATTCTTTCTAGCGGGGGAAGTCCCTACCGCTGGTGAGGCCTTTGCTTTCGTGTTACGGGTCGCTCCTCGTTCTTCTGATTTAGAGCATCCGGCTCCATCCGCCCTAGCTGCCCCCACAACCTCTTCTGCTTCATCATCTGGACATTTTGGGAATCGCAATATCTCCCACAGTCGTGGAAGTTCGTCTGAGCGGGGTGGTCGTCGTGGAGGACATGGGGGGCGTGGTGGTCGTGGCACCAAGAAGTGTACTCATTGTGGTGCGACCAACCACGATGTTGAATTCTGTTGGAAGCTGCATGGCAAGCCAGCTTGGGCTAATCAGGCTACTATTGAGGGGGAGCCATCTGCTCTTGCTCCTACCCAGATTACTATGACCAAGACTGAGTATGATTCTATGATTCAAAGGGCCAATGCATCTCCTTCTTCTTCCACTGCAACTCATGTCACCTCAGGTAATACGTGTCTTCACTCATCTTCTCGTCACACTCCTTGGATTCTCGATTCTGGCGCATCTGATCATATGACAGGTGATTTGTCTCTCTTGACTGATGTTGTTACTCCTTCTGTTAAGACTTATGTTACTATTGCCGATGACACTAAAATTCTTTTTCAAGGCATTGGTACATATCGTTCATCTGGTCTTGTTTTTCAGTCTGTCTTATATTTGCCACAATTTCCGTTTAATCTTCTTTCCATTCATAAATTGTCTCATACTCACCAGTGTTCTATCCTCTTTTCTCCTTCTCATTGTGAGTTTTCTGGGATCTCCGGACAAAGGGGATGATTGGTGGGGGGTATGAAAGAATGGTCTCAGATTACCCGGGGAGAGCGGCGGCGGCTAGCCATCCGATCATTACGCTTTACATTCTACTGTTACACCTTATCAGTGGCACTGTCGTCTTGGGCACCCATCCTCGGCCAACCTTCGCAAGCTAGTTCCTAGTTTACCTAGTTTTTCTCCTTTTAATTGTGACACATGTGAACTTAGTAAACATCGTAGAGTTTCTTTTCCTTTACGAACTGAGTCACCATGTGTAGAACCTTTTGCATTAGTTCATTCTGATATTTGGGGACCTTTCACAAGACTACTACGAGTTTGTGTGTGGTGCTGCTATTTTTTTGTCACATTTATTGATGATTTTTCTCGTTTAACTTGGGTGTATCTCCTCAAAGATAGGTCTCAATTATTTTCTCGCTTTTTCAGTCTTTCATCTTTGAGATTGTCAACCAATTTAATGCTAAATTACGTATTTTTTCTTAACCGATAATGCCCAAGGATATCTTTTCGTCCCATTTAGACGACTTAATGAAACCCATGGTATTGTTCATCAGACTGCGTGTGTCACTACCCCTCAACAAAATGGGGTTGCCGAACGGAAGAATGGGCCAGTTTTAGCCGTAACTCGTGCCCTTATGCTTCACATGAACGTTCCAAAACATTTAAAGGGGATATCTTTGTTCTTACTTTGTAATTATCTAATAAATCGTTACCCGCTACCGGGTTTTGCATGGCAAAATTCCTTATCAGGTCATGTTTCCTGACAAGGATCTTTATATTCTTCCCCCAAAACTTTTTGGTTGTGTGTCATTTGTTCATAATCTCTCTCCAGGTCGTGATAAACTTGATTCTCGTTCTTACAAATGTATTTTTCTGGGTTACTCCCTAACCCAGAAAGGATACAAGTGTTATAGTTCCTCATTACGTAAGCACTTTGTAGGTGCTGACGTGACTTTTTTTGAAAATATCTCATATTATTCTCTTGAGGGTACTCGGTTGACACCACCCTTGTTGGCACCACCTTGTCTTCCTGAGATTGCTCAGTTACCGGCTGACCATGGTCTTCCTGAGACTGCTACTCGACCACCGATTACCAAGGTATATGTTCGACATTCTTCTGCTGCCGCTACTCCTGTTGCACCTTCAGATACAGCTTCTGTGCCCACACCATCTCCTCAAGCGTCTCCAGATCCGACACTTGATCTTCCTATTGCTCACCGTAAAGGTATTCGCTCATGCACTTCTCATCCTATCTCTCAATTTGTGTCCTATGATCATTTGTCTCCCTCCTTTCGAGCTTTTTCTGTGTCTTTGTCCTCTCATTCTTGTTCCTAAGTCTTATCGAGGCCCTTTCTCATCCTGGATGGCGTTTTGCTATGGAAGAAGAGATGCGCGCTTTGTCACTAAATCATACTTGGGATCTTGTTCCCAAGCCATCTGGAGCACATATTGTTGGTTGTCGTTGGGTGTTTGCCGTCAAACACAATCCTGATGGTACTCTTGATCGTCTGAAAGCTCGGCTTGTGGCCAAAGGTTTCACTCAAACCTATGGGCTTGACTACACTGAGACTTTTTCTCCAGTTGCCAAACTCAATTCGGTTCGCATTATTATCTCTCTTGCAGCCAACCTTGATTGGCCTCTCCATCAGCTTGATGTCAAGAATGCTTTTCTTCATGGAGATCTCTCTGAGACAGTTTATATGGCTCAACCACCCGGTTTTGAGTCCAAGGGGGAGTCTGTGTGTCATCTTCGCAAATCTATCTATGGCCTCAAACAATCTCCCCGGGCTTGGTTCGATAAATTCAGCCCGCATCTGTAGATCTCATGGTATGACACGCGAAGTCGACATCACTCCGCCTTCTTTAAAAAGGACCACCAGAGGTATTGTGATTCTTGTAGTCTACGTGGATGATATTGTCATTACAGGGAGTGACAATGATGGGATTCAGATATTGATTCGTCACCTTTGTTCTAGTTTTCTCACCAAGGATCTAGGCAAACTTTGGTATTTTCTTGGCATTGAAGTGGCTCGTTCTAAAGCAGGCATCAGTTTATCACAACGGAAGTACACTCTCGATCTCTTGAAAGACACAGGTTATCTTGGTTCTAAACCTGTAGCTACTCCTATGGAGACTAATCATAAGCTTATGCCCGACGATGGTGAGTTGGTTGACAATCCCGAAGTTGTATCGGAGACTTATGGGTAAACTTATTTATCTCACTATCACTTTCGACACGATATCTCCTATCAGCTTAGTATTGTCGGTCAGTTTATGACTTGTCCTCGAGTTTCTCATATGGAGGCCGTTGTTAAAGTATCTTAAAATATCTTAAAAATGCTCCTGGACGTGGACTTCTCTACAAAGCGTCTGGACATCTTCGTATCAAAGGGTATACGGATTCTGACTGGGTAGGATCTCCTGCTGATCGTCGTTCTACCACTGGTTATTGCACCTTTATAGGTGGCAATCTTGTGACTTGGAAAAGTAAGAAACAGTCAGTTGTAGCACGTTCTAGTGCTGAAGCAGAGTATAGAGCAATGGCTCATACCACTTGTGAGTTGACTTGGTTGCGTACACTTCTACATGAGTTTGGGATTCCAGTACAAGGTCCCACTCCCTTATATTGTGATAATCAGGCTGCTATTCACATTGCTAATAATCCAGTATTCCATGAGAGGACCAAACACATTGAAGTTGATTGTCATTTCATTCGGTCAAAAGTGGAGTCAAAAGAGATCAGCACGCCTTTTGTTCCTTCAGGCTCTCAACTTGCTGATATTTTCACGAAGGCTCTTTCCAAGGCTTCTATTGACTCTATTTGTCACAAGCTTGGAGTATACGATGTATATGCTCCAGCTTGAGGGGGAGTGTTGAAAAGGAAAGAAATATTATAACACATGTTGTAATTAGATTAGGCAATTAAGCAATTAGGAAGATTGTAATTAGTCTAATTAGGTAGGTAGCATAATTTCCTTATTATTTTGTTTCCTTATTTGTCTTGTACACAGTCTATATATTGTGCCTCCTAGTGAGAAGAATAATATATTGTTCGAATATTTCGACAGTGAGCATTTGATTCTTTTCAGGTAATATGGAAATTGGCAATGGGTATGGTGTACCTGGTGGAGGCGCTTATTATGGTGGTCCAAGGCCTTATACTGGTATTCCTATTTAAGCTATGTGAAACACTTCGTTATTTTAAATATATTGACTAAATTCTGGATTATGTTAAGAGTTCCTATATTGTAACCCTACAGGTAAATCTGGAGTTGACGGGCATGACACAGGCCTGGAAGTCCCCAAGGCTGGTGGAGAGTTGGGACAGACAGCTGTGACCAAAGAGTTGCCTGAGTACCTAAAACAGAAGTTGAAAGCAAGGGGAATTCTAAAAGATGAGGCAGCCAACGGTTCTACTATTACTGATAATGCAAGTACCTTTTGTACTGTAAATGTTTAGATTGAGTGAGCGACCATAAATATATATAAACACGTATTGACATTCTACTATTACTGATAATGCAAGTAGCTTTTGTACTGTAAATGTTTAGATTGAGTGAGCGACAATAAATATATATAAACAGGTATTGACATTCATGGTCAACTTGTCCTCCTTTTCTTTTGTTTCCCTCTGTCCTCCTCAGTTGTTTGGCTCCAGCACTTAAGGGATCTGTTAGTTTTCTGATCAAGCTTTCATATTCAGCTAGTTTGTTGACAATTTTCCCTTACGCTTCATATTTCAGAAGTCGGAGACTCCATCAATTCAAACCGTATCACTTGGGAAGTTGCCCAGTGGATGGGTGAGTACAAGATATTATTGGTATATCTGTTCTATTATGTCCAGTTTAGTAGACTAGTTTTTAATTTCTAGACCAAATTGGGATAGGTCATTGTGTTTAAGTAATGAAACTTGTCTTAAAATCATGTGGGTTATGTTTTGTTTCTCCTACTCTTCTTCTAAAAATATTAAAAAGTGAAGACAAACTTAATCTTCTTGAATCTTGGTAGAGTTGAATATACAACTTATTTGATTGCAAAGGGAAATTTGAAATAGTCGAGAAACTTACCAGATACAATTACCAGATGCAGTTGCAAATGAAGTAAGATTTGTTGCTATGCTAATCCCGTTAGATCTTCATTTTTTAGGTTTGACTTTCCTTTACACTTAGATTCTGATTTTAACTTCCATAAATCTGCATTAGGTTGAGGCAAAGGACCCAACAAGCGGTGCTCCATACTATTACAATGAAAACTCTGGGAAAAGTCAGTGGGAAAGACCTGTTGAGATAGATAGTAGTTTAAAGCCTCGTTCACCTTTGCCATTTCTGGAAGATTGGCAAGAGGTATTGGATGAAGCATCAGGTTTGCTACATGTACACTTGGTTCTTTTTTCGTTTGTATAGGCAATGTGGTAGTGAATGCCTCATAATTTTTTGTCTTTGTGATAAATTGAACAAACACTGACAATTTTAAATAATTTTTTTGTATCTACTCAGCCTCTCTCTCTCTCTCTCTCTCTCTCACACACACACACACACAGGGTGAGAGATTTTCTGTACAATGAGTGATGCCATTTAGACCTTTAGTAACTAGAAGATGATGAGAGGTTGGGGGAATGAAGGATTCCTGTCAAAATTAATATGACTTCTTTGATTCAATTCCCTCATTGTCTCATTCAGTTGTTGGCTTCCTACACAACTAGTTATAAAATTTAGGATATTTTGATTATGGCATATGCATTTTGTAATACCTTAAAGGAATGAAGATCAATGTCGATATAAGGCCTTCAACCGTAGGTCATTGGTTGCATCACCTTCTTCCCCACAATGGGGGCCGCCTAATTCCTTAGAGCAGGTTGGTTGCATGGGAGCGCCCTAATTCCGTAGGTCATTGGTTGCATCACCTTCTTCCCCCACAATCTTCTTAGCTTGATGTCTTTAATTTACAGGTCAAAAGTATTACCACAATACAAAGACTCTTATATCACAATGGGAGCGCCCTAATTCCTTAGAGCAGATTGGCTCACAACAGCCTGTCAGCGTTGTTTCAAAAAATGAAGCTAATGGGATTTGGAGTGATCAGGCATCTTTGTTAGGCAAATGCATGGGCTGCGGTGGTTGGGGAGTGGCACTTGTGCAATCGTGGGGTTATTGCAATCACTGTACAAGGTTTGGTGATCCCTCTCGTTGTTGCAAACAATTTTTTTGACTATATCCTATCCTTTTATCTGATTCGTATTTTGGCTATGTTTTAAACCTAGATTGTGAATGCAATGGTGATGTTTAAGGTATACGTTCAGTATTTTTGTTCGAATTGCCACAATGTGTTCCTCAATGATGGCAAGGATAGAATTGACGGAATACGTAAAGAAAAAAATAGAGAGGAAATTTATCCATGTGATTACACCATGGGTTGAAAAATTAGGCCAGTAACTTGAGAAGCAGACGTTGTCTTCTTAATTGTTATAGGTTCCATGAATTATAAAAATGTCTCCATACTTATTCATTATAGACCTTCCAATATCACCTGTCAACACTATTTTGATCTATCTAATGGCAATGTTGGAAAAAGTTTCCTTGCTAGTTCAGACCATCCTACATTCATCCATCAACACTACTTGGGTGCTGTATGTTGGTGAAATCTATTAAACCCATAGGAATATTAAAGATGCAAAGTGCTTGTGGAATACATGGCTATGGAATATCATAGCCATGTACAAAGGTCTTACTAGAAGAGCTTGTCATAAGATGGACAATTAGAGGCACTATCAGCCTTATGAAAAAATGGTAGGAGGTGGGGAAGGCTGAAAATGACATGGTGTAATAAGAACGTATTTTCATTATGTAAACTTAACTGCATATATAGCCCTACACAGAGGATAAATGAAAAAAAGATTCTGGTTGCCTACCCCAATTAATAGTGGCACGCTTTGTTGTTGGCTTTCAAAGAATAGGTTATCTATTGGATATTACAAATTCGAGATTGTTCAATAGAGTATATTTCAAAACTGTACCTCAGTCAATCCATGGTGGCGTCTTCAAGAAGTTTTTTTTGATGTACCCATCACTTTTGCTATCCTCGCCATAGTTATCTTTTCGTATCCCACCCTTAATTAATTCATTAACTTGAGTGATCTAGATTATGACATGGTGATACTAATATCCAGAGCAATTGGTATCCAAGTGAGGTGGCTCTCGACTTGCTTTGAAATGTAGTGAGCCTAAAGAATAGGTGGCATACAACCAGAGTGGAGAGGACAGACCTGTAAGAAATAGTAAAGGAATAGAGAGACTTGAGAATACAATCCCAAGTCAATATCTCAGTTTAACCATCACATACAATAGTAGTCTGCGAAAGAGATATATATATATATATATATATATATATATATATATATATATATATATATATATATATATATATTTCATTTTTTTTAAGACCAATGTAAATCTGAATGAAAATTTGAAAGATTGGATCAAGTGCTTATTCGTCTAATTGAACTGATTATTTTACTTGGCCAATCAAAAAGATATTTTAAATTTACAAACAGCTTGGATCATTATGTGGGACCCGAGGTGGGTCCCACAAAGCTATCTGTGCACGTTGGTTTGTACCCAGAGTCGAACTCATCCCAACACTCTATCTGAAAAGGACACAAGTGATTTTCAGTACTCAATTGCTTGTTCGTGTTTTAAATTTAGAGAGTACTACAGTGTCATTTTCATTGTATTTTGTGTAGTTCACTTATTTATCATATCATTGAATCTACTTGTCGTTTGAATAGTTTCCATAACCCATCTAGAGTTGAGACCTGTGAATGTTTTAGATCTTTTGAAAATAAGCTGTGTACATTGATTGCTATGAAAATGGTTTTATAGTTTTATTCATTTGCTCTGACCATTTATTGAAGACACTCGTCACCTGGAAGATAGAAAAGGTTGAAAACTTGAAATATCAAAATAGACGGATGTTATATTTGGGAGTGCGTGCTCGCTTCTGCGTCATTCTTTCGGATTTGCTTGGTTCTATTATACTCCTCTTGGGTAAAGAATTTAAGATGATCTCCTTATGAGTTATGTTACTTAAACAACTTTTGATGACCCCTTTTTTCTAGGTTCGAGTACATGCCTAAGCTCCTCCATGAAGAGCCATTTTAGGTTTTGAACGTTCTTTGTGGTCTTTAGGGAACCCTTCTTTTGGAAGGTGGTGTTTTTTGCCCCGTGGTATATTGTTTTCCTAAACATACCCATTTGATAAGAAATTGTATTTTTTGACTTTATGAACTATGCGTTTTATTATTGGTGCACTAATGAGCACCTTGGTTTGACATGGCTAGCCTTTTGTTGTGGTTCTCTGTGGCCACTCTAGTTGTAACCTCCGTTTAATGTCTTCTTGTTGAAGGTTTTTTCAATTTATTTCGATTGCAGAGGCTATGGCGGTACCCTTGTATACGTGGGCTTTCTTTGAAATTGATATATTTGATGACATTGTTAGTATATTACTTTTCTATAGGAGCTTAGTTTGGATTTAAAATGTTTGATGGGACCTTGGGGGCCCGCAATGCCTTAGGGTGGCTGCCCCGAGTATTGTCTCGAGCAAAAACATGTGATCTGAACCGTTCACTACGTAGAATGTGATGCTTAGTACAAACATTGTTTTTTCACCTTGTTACCGATATCCGATGGAATTGATTTTTTTTACAGGTTTGTTCTTTGCGTCAAGCTCTATATAGCGAACAGTTAATATCATATTTTTGGGCTCGGGACGCTGTCTGGTTTTTGGGCACATCCACCCTGGTGTGCCTTGGTAAGTTGGCCCCCCCAGGCCCCATCGAACATGTCAACAACAAAGTAAGCCCCTACACAAAAGCAATATGCTGACAGTGTCATTAAACATATCAATTCTTAAGTAAGCCCCTACGTTAACCATGAAAATCGAAACAAACTGGGAAACCCTTAATCGGGTGCCATCCCTTGGAGGTTTACAACCAATGCGGCCACAAAGAAACCACAACAAAAGGCCATCTATGTGATATGCACCAATAATGTAAAGTATAGTTCATAAAGTCCTAAAATTCCAATTCTCGTCACTTGAGTGCGTTAGGGAAAACAATACCACGTTAAAAACCACCGCCTTGCAAATGAAGGGTTGCCAAAAGATCACAGAGAACCATTTCAACCTAAAATTGCTCTTCGCAAAGGAGTCTAGGCATTCACTTGAATCTGCAAAAAAAAAAAAAAGAAGAATAAAAATAAATAAAATTTAAGGTCATCATAAGTTAAACAGCTAACAAAACTCATAAGGAGAAGAACATTATCTTGTAAAGAATACTTGGGAGGAGTATTATTGAACCAAGCAAATTTGTGTGAATGACGCAGAAGCGAGCACACACCGCCAAATGTGGCATCTGCCTTTTCTACTATTGGAACCTTTCCAACTTACAAGTGATGAGCGTCTTCAACAAATCATTAGAACAAATGAATATAATTATTTTCACACCAACCAATGTACAGAGCTTTTTTTCAAAAGATCTACGCCATCCCAGTCCTAACCCTAGATAGGCTATTTAAACTATTCAAAGGACAACTAGGCTCATTTTAGTGTTTTAAACAGTGTTCTAAAAGGACTAGAAGGCTGAGTACTCCCCGCCTAGGCGCTAGGACCCTCGCCGACTAGCTTGACGAGACTGATTATCCCGACTAATTGCCTGACTTGGCGCCGAGTACTCGGCCCTTAAAGCTACAAGGTGCCCAGCCGCCCTGGGACTCGCCTAATGAGTTTTAGAACCTTGGTTTTAAATGGCAATAGGTGCACCAAGGTGCCATGGCCCCCTCGAGCTTAAGTGCTAGGCGTGCCCCGCGCCTCTTGAAAGCAAGGTGCAATTTTTTATTTTTTATTTTTACAATAAGTAGAATTCTAATATAGGCAAAACTTTCAACACAAACAAACACTTATAAAGCTTTCAAATATCATAAAACATAACATTTCAACTATGGTTTAGCTTCAGTATAGAAAAAATAGAAATATACGATGAACAAATAGAAAAAATACTTGAAACGAATAAAAAATCAGTGCTGGAAAAAACATAGCATCTTTAATATAGAAAAAACAGAGAAGAATAAGATGAAAACAGAGCCTTTTATGATTGATTGGGTTAAAGATTAACCAAATAAATAAACAGAGGATTGAGAGAAAACAAAGCAGATCCCCCAAAAAAATAAAAATCAAGCATTGAAGAAGAAGAAGATCGATTTCTGTTGCTTGAAAAATAAGGGTTGGGATGCATTTGATTGAAAAATGAGAAAAAAAAAAATACAAAAAAGCCCTCACTTTTGCGCTTTAAGTGTGCGACTCAGCACCTAAGTTGAGCCTTTATGTACTGTGCTTTGCTATGACTCAACGAAGCGCAATCATTGCGCCTCGCCTCGCCTCATCACTTAAGTGCACCAGGCACACGCCTTTTAAAACTTTGAGCTCATTTATACGGTAAATAGGTGGACTACATGAAATACTATGAAAGTGACACCCTAGTGTTTCTTTAAATGTATAACTTAGACAAGCAATTACGTAGTGAAAATCACTTACCTCCTGTTCAAATGGAGCGTCATAATGAGATCGACCATTGGTAAAGATCAGTTTTCATAGATGGCTTTGTGGGGCCCACTTCGAGGTACCACTCAAATGATCCAAGCCGCTTATAATTTTAAAATATTTTTTCGATACAAAAAATTAGTTAAACTGGACAAGTGTAAGTGTTTGATCCAATCTTCCAAATTTTCGTAAATGACTCAGAAAAAAACTGGTGCAAATTTTAAGTTCATTAACTTGGAAAATGATGGTTCTCCAAAATGGGCCAGCAATTTGGGACGGAGGGAGTACATATGGTGTAATTGCTAATATGTGCACTCGGGTATTACATGAGCATCTGACTCCATATCTAAGTGTTGATCTCTCTACTTTTTTTTGATAACTCAACTGTCCGAGTTAGCTTACGCGCACCTTGGCTAATTCTGAGGGCTCAATCCCACGGTCCACTTGTTGGGAGCCCAATTAAAGTTGGAGAGCTCTGTATGTAATGGCCCCATATGATTTGACCTTAGTCCGTAGGAGAGAGTAAACCCTTAATGGTTTGTTTGGAACATGTGGAAGGGAAAGGAAAAGAAGAGAAAATAAAATGAGGAAAATTTCACTATTCACAATACTTTGATTTTTTTGTTCTCTCTCTTATTTCTCTCCAAACCAAACGAGAGGAGGGAAATTTTTTAATTTTCCTTCACTTTCCTCAAGTTCCAAACACACCGTAAGTCCTAGGTCTTGACCAATAGGCCAATCCCTTTGGGTTGCGTTGATCTTTCTAGTACGAAGAATACCTAAGTTACCTATTCATTGCAACATGATCCATTGAAATGATTGACATTCTAACACTTGCAACTTAAATCAGTGGTTTAAAAGGTGCCCTAGGTGCGGGGGCACAACAAGGCTTAGTTGTTGAACCTCAAACCCTAGGAAGCATGGGTATTGCTACGGGGTATGGGTACAGTATGGGTACTAGTGTGGGATACAGTAACAACCCAAAAAAGTAGGGTACGGGTACGGGTACGGGGATTTTTTATGTACATCTTTTTACTATTTTGGCATGATTCATTAGATATAACAAGTACAACATATTTTATCGATATAAGCAAGATAACAAAAGCTAATAGCACTTGAACTTGAACCCATACTGCTTGATGGACTCGTCTTCCTATGAAATAAAGTGCAATAGCCTAATTTTTGTGCATGCAACTATCATAGGTTTCAAGATGGAGAGGAAAAGATATTTCAAGACCCATCTAAAATTGAAAGAAGGAATAGATTTTGCCATAATAATGAGAGAGAACGAGTAGCAAAAATAATGAGAGAGAAAAAGAAGTCGCTGGAGGAAGATTGACAGAAAAGATTTGTCAACCCTGCTCATGTTTTTCCAAAATCAAGCTCTAGATCTGAGTCGTGGTCCCGAGTTTACGACTTTGTTGCATTGAGTTCTAGCATATTAAGGCCAGCAACTTGAAATTTTTTCCCCATGTAGAATCCCTGAAGCTGTGAAAACTTTACGAATAGGCCAAAAGTACCTAGAAAAGTACCCAACGAAGTACTCATAAAGTACCCGGTATGTATTTTGAAGTATCCATGGAGTACGGGTACCCGGTACGGGTACTTTGGGGTTTTAGAAGTACCCATTCTTCATAGCTTAAACCCCTTGAGACAAGGCAACATCAGTGAGGCCCAGGTGAAGCTCTTCACACGCGTACCCGATCTAGTTTTTCTAGTTTCATCGAAAATTCAGTTCAATTGTGGATAAAACTATCATGACGAGTGGTGACGTAGGTTATCAAATCCTTCCAATCATAACAATTTGCATGTGAACACCTGAAATGCAATTTTTAATGTAAAATCATCAGCTATGAGCATGAAGAATGCAAAGTTGGAGATTTAGATGAGAGAGAAAAAGACGATGTAGGAGGATATAAATCAAATGATGAAGAACAAAATGCAGCGATTAATGTTGACAGTTAAGGATGATTACTAGGTGTGCTTGATTGAATATTCGACTGCCATTCGTTCTATTATCCATGGCTAAAAGTTAAAAGGTTGATCTTTGATGGATGTTGAGTTTTTGTTAATACTTGGTGATGTGAACATTTGGAGTGTTAGGTTTTATGATATTTGGATTTCTGGAAGGTTTGGCTACTTTATTGTCTCTGCCAATAGTACGATTCTGCTTATTTTCTACAACTTGTGCTTTGCTCTGATGACGTGTGTGCCTTGCATTGCGCCAGGGGACCTCGGTGATTTGGTGCCCTGGTGCTCCTTGAGCCTTGTTAAAACACTGTTTGAAATCACATTAGGTAGCAATACTGAAGATCGTGCGTGAAAGAATATAAATGCGTCCTTGCTAAACATTCAACAAGTAGGTTCTTCTTGACCTATCCTGCATTCCCGCTACATTGCAATATCTTTAACATTTCCGGTGCAGAGAAGTGGTGTTATAGCTTGATGTATATGTTCGGGCCCTTTTCCTAATAGAGTTTTTTTTTTTTTTTGTGTTCGGCTAATAGACTAAGCTTTTGGACAATTGGTGATCTAAGATGCTACCAGAACTTTGGTTTCTATGAGGTCTTAAACTCGGGTCTCTTAGTTTGCATAATGCCTCTATCTCTGTTTGGATTTCTTTACGTGCAGGAGTTTGCACGTGACGGAGGGTGTTGACACCTAGACATGCATTCTTATTTTAGGGGTTGGCTTACTATTTTGTGTTAAATTTCATGATAAGGTTCCTGAACTTTACAATTAGCTTAAAAGTTCCATCTTGTACTACAGTCCAATTTGGTGTCTTAATAACTCCAATGAGGTCATGGGTGGTGTTGTTTAATATTCATGCTTGTTTCTTATTTCAATTTGCACAATTGTGTAGAAATTTTCATTCCCTTCACAATCAATGCTCGTTACCTTCTCTTTTATTGTCATTTCTACTCGTTATTGGCTTTATCATCATCACCTCTACCAGTGATTGTTAATATTATCATGATTTGGTGAAGGATATTGGTTCTGTATTTTAACTAAATTTGAATTTGATTTGGAATGTAGAGTTCTCAACCTCCCTGAAAGCAAATTCTTGCCAACTAGCGTGGTTCACCAACAGCATACCACTGATTCTCCAAATTCCAATGAAGGTTCGGGAAAAAGGTTTTCCAAGCAGAGGTATTCTAACTTTTCTTGAAGCTTGAGATCTTGTGTTCTTCCTGCCAAATTGACTTAGCCTCTTGCTGTCTCAGTGTCTTAATTGTGATCAATGTTAGTTGCATCGTTAAGATGCTTACAGAAAAGAAATGGTTCTCCACCCTGAAGGACTGGATCTGGTTTACCATGTAGATTAAGCATGTAGGGACTCTTCTGCTTGTTGGAAGTCCGTATAAAGTTGTCTGGAACACTGAGAATCTCTTCGTACTTAGGCAGGCATACTTATACCCTACAAAGGGGAGGAAGTTAGTTAGTCGGAGGAGGAGGATATTTATTGGTGCATTAAAATGAAAATTGAAAAAGAGGAAGTCCAAATCAACAAAAGAGAATGCAATTGAAGAAAAGGACGCCTCAATTCAAGAACACCAATGTAAGAGTAAGGCACTAAGACAGTAAAGGGTCCTGCGTTGAACAGACTGGTGTCTTCCACTCTACCAAAGTCAAAGCTGTTTTCTTATTTAGCCTGGTTGGACCAAAATCAAGCACTAATTGAGAGTGAGAGACGAGAGTTAGGAAAATCAACTCGTTAGGGACTATCCGTCACGTACAAAGGAGAGGCAAGTGAGAGAAAATAGGCTTTATTTCTTGATTGGGTTCTTTTTGGTATTGTTGGCTCTTTGGCCTTTTGCTCTTTGCTTTCTTTTGTACATCGTGGGATCCCCTGGCCTTTTCAAAAATTTTATCATCTGTCAAAAAATAAAAAAGAATATAGGCTCTATGGATGAATATAGGATCTAAAATAAACAAAAAAAGTTAAAAATCTAAAGAACTTCCTGAGCAGCTGTTTTCTTGAGTGCCATAATTGTTGATGTCTGAAATGTTATGATACAATAACAAAGTGATACAAATATCATAGCCATTTCTCCAATGTTGAACACGGGGGCCCATAAGTTGAGCATCGGGAATCAGGGGAATAGTGGTCTTTGCTGTACTGCTATTCTGTGGCAGTAGGATGTAAGCCCTAGGGACAATACCATTAAATATATTCTTTGAATTTTACATATTTGACTGGTCTCTGGTTTTCCAGGTCCAATATGAAACCCCCTTTTGGAAAAGGAAATAAAAGAGACAACAGGAAACGTGGCTATGACGAGGATGATGAGTTGGATCCCATGGATCCAAGCTCTTACTCAGATGCCCCTCGCGGTGGCTGGTAGGCTATTCTTATTTCTCTTAACTAATGTGGCAGCTCTCTCTTTCTCTCTCACTCTCTGTCTCTCTCTCACACACACACACACGTTCACACTTGATGGTTTTCATACTATTAACTCAGAAGTAAGAACAGCAAAATTTTCATATAAAATCTAGAAGTGTGCAGGAGTTGTTCTTTAATTTCATCTAATTTGCAGGGTTGTAGGTCTGAAAGGAGTTCAGCCACGAGCAGCGGATACCACGGCCACGGTATGCCTACAGCGTTTTAGTTGATAAATCTGTTGTCTTGAAGCTATTTGGGATATGTCTGCTGCCTTCTCGCACAAGACATCATTTAGTTAACTCAGATCATACACAATACAATATTTTGGCGGCTGAGGCTTCACATTCGACATGTAGGAAATAATTTAGTATCATAAATACTGAGATAATGAGCTGAAAATTCCTGAGAACGCTCAAGCAGGAAATGGCGGGCTAGTACTTAAAATGCAATTCTATAAAGAAATTGCTAGAATGATACTGTAGATCACTGATACTATACTGTCTTCCCAAGTGTTCAAAGCATTTGCGGTTCTGCAAAAGTGAAATATAATCGGATGCTTTCACACGAGTGTCCAACATGTGTCAGAAAGTGTGGACAGAGACACCGCATTCTCTGAAATGTCAGTGCAGTGTAGTTTAAAGGTTAAAATATAGAACTAAGTTAGGACAATTCATTAGTACGACATAAATTAAACTCAACTCCACAAGCTTGACCTGAGTTTTGGGGTTGGGCTTTATGAAGGGTAACTACTAGAGCTAAAGGGCATGTTATCATGTATGTCCTCAACTGTTTTACACCACAATATATTTAGTCTTCCTACTTCCCTAACATAAACTTGTTGTGGGTGGCATTGCCCTAGTGATCTTTTTATCGATTTCCCTCATTTACATCTTACAGTTGCTACTTCCATCATTTCACCGCCTTTTCTCTTTCTCCTACTTCCATCTTAGTATTAACTTTCTGCTCATTTTTATTTGACATCAATGGTTATTCTTGATTCCTCTGCAACATGTAGCATTGCCAGTTTATAGCTGGAGTTTCGTTTACCTGTTATTTTACTAAGAAAATTAGTTGCTGAAAAATGTGCTTTAAAACATCATTTCGCTCGCTTAACCACATCCAAATCAGATGCTTTCAACCGCATGATATGTCTAGCCTTGCAATACAACATAGTTGTCAATTATATACTCCCTCCGTCTCTCAAAGATGGTCCACTTCGCTCTACTATTTCATTTGGGATGTCCCAAAAAGATTGTCCATTTTAAAAAGTTAACGTAAGTACAAGGTAATGACTATGTTCTCTTAAATAGTTGGTTTCCCAATGAGGGACCAACAAAATAGGATGGAGGGAGTATTACAAAGTGTAATAGTTGCTTCTGTAAGCTTACATTTGTATAACGCTCCCCTGACTTTAACTTCCCGTGGGATCTGAAGGCGAAGTTCGAAGGGGTTTAGAATTTAGTATTTTAATTCGTAGACGTCCCTAAATTGACACTCTCAGGACTGCCCTTGCAAGTTAATACTTAATAGGAATTTTGCCTGGTCAACGTACACAAAGTTATAGGTTTTATTTTGCCTAATCCACTTCTTCATATATGTACTCTAACCCAACTCTTTATTGTTGCTATTCACTTAAATCAAATTAAAGTAGTTGGTGATGTGGCTGATGATGTGTCATAATGTTAGTTGACCTGACCAAATTTGTCTATAGTCTCCCAATAAATAACAGGAGAAATGCCTAGCCAATTGCCTTGCCATTGGAGTTGTAAAAAGAGGTTTTGGCTAGATATTCTGGCTAGCAAGCGCCATACGCCAAGCCCTTTGGAGAAGCTCCGTTTCTTCATTTTGTTTGTCTGGTGTAATGGCTTGTCATTGTTTTCTGTGCCATTAATCATCCTTTTAGGTCGGAGCATGCATAGATATTCACTGCATGGCATTGAGTGTTGTTTATTTGACGGTTCTTATTAGAACAGTGGCATGATACTTGGAGTTCCATGAGCAATCCTTTTGCGGGAGCATATTTCTTTTATAGTGTGTTCTTTTACTGCTGAAGCTTGCTCTGTGACCTTCCAGAAGAGAAAGTGCTTCAAAGTTAATTGCTTTTCTATATGAATTTCAGGGCCCTCTCTTTCAGCAGCGCCCCTACCCATCCCCTGGAGCTGTCTTACGGAAAAATGCTGAAATTGCTTCACAGAAGAAGAAGCCTAAGTCTCACTTTGCACCAATATCCAAAAGAGGGGATGGAAGTGATGGACTTGGTGATGCTGACTGAAGCAGGTGAACCATACGAAATTCAGTGTAAATTCTTACATAGCACTGCTATTCAGTTGAGTTTAGCAAGTATGATTTTTTTTTTTTTTTTTCATTTTTGTCCTGATGTCTCTGACATAATGTGCAAATTGTTTTTTCCTTCGTTTTTTCTTATTTTCTTTTTCTTTGCCCTCTAGGAAATACTTGGTTGACAAGAACTTGGCACAGAGGAAGAATATAATTTTACTGTTTCCTGGTTGCAAAACATGGTGCTGTATGAGGGGAAGGTTTTTCTAGTCATGCCACAAGAATCATTTCAACTTCAATACCGAGGTTGAGTTAGCCTTCTCTTTCGTGAAGGTGAAGGCCAGGATGATAGAATTGCCTGAAAAATTCTGGAATTGCCGACTCATCTTGACTAGGATACGATTGCAGCAGCTCGGGGTGGATTTATGATAGTCATTTCTGGTTCACATTTAACAGGCATTTATTTAGAAACTGTCAATAGCTATAGGAGTCCTGGTAACAAAAAAATTTCCCTTCTTCGAAATGTTTTCTGAATGTGCGTACAAGTTTCTTCATGTTTGCTGGTGAAGCTACTTTAGCTTGCACTATATCTTTGTACTTTAACAGGGTATTTGGATTTATTATTAAAAAAAAAGGTCAGTCTCATCTAATAGACGGACATCATCGTTCTAGTGTTGGACTGAATAGCAGAACTTTTATTTTGTTTGACACATTTGTGCACTGTGATGTGCTAAATTGTCTCTCAGCCTGTAAAATTCCACATTTTGTTGAGCAGTACTTGATAGGAATAAATTTGTTGTGTGATGTTCCATATTTCTGGTTAAAGTTGAATATTGTTCTTTGGAACTCGACAAACGGATACATACATGTTTTACAATTTGACAAAATGCTCTTTTGATTGAAAGGGCCGGATGCGAGTGGGATGCTAGTTGATTGCAATAAGGTTGTACAAGAGGAAATGCTTGAAATGATGTACATCAAAAAGTCTAGGTACACAATTTGAAAATACAACTGGATCCAGAGTGGATATATATATAGGTGGATTTTCTAGTCCACACTCCCGGATTTAAGGAAAAAATGGGGTTTTTTTGTGTTGCAATTTTTTTTTGGAAAATCCAATCCGTCCAATGTGTTCAGAAGGTGTTTTCTAGGGTCTACGCGAGAAATCTTCAAAAAAAAATACTGGGAAGGGCTTGATCCAAGCAGTTTTTGCAAAAACTATATATATATATTTTTGCGAAAATTGCTTGGATCAAGCCTTTCCCGGTGTTTGTTTTTGAAAATTTTCCGCGGAGGCCCTTGAAAACACCTTCTGAACACATTGAACGGATCGGATTGTCAAAAAAAATTTGTATAAAAAGTCCGGAAATTAAAAGTCCGGATTAGAAGTTTACCCTAAATATTCGATGCATGTAATTGAACAACTCCTATTTTCCAATCAGAGAAGAATTCTGGCAATAAAAAAAAAATGTATTTTTCTTCAACATGAGAAATGTCATAGTATCATATTACTAGATTTTACGAAAATAACAGTCGACCACAAAACAATCATATTATTCTTTAAAACATTTTCGAAAACCATTAACGTTTTCCTAGGTTAACTCCTATTTTCTTGGATTTAAATGGCCATTCTTAAGTTTTGTAATAAAATTGAAGATGGGTTCTGTTATGTTGGCTAACAGAGGGTCTGAGTTAGCTTCCGCCGTAGAACTATAGGATTTTTGTGCCTCAAAATTTAAAACTAGAGGTTAAATTCGGGAGGTGAAAGCAATTTAACTCTGTAGTTCAATAGGTAACTTTTTGTCACAGAATTGTTGAAAAGTTACCAAGGTAATGAAACTGTGGTTTTAAAATATAAACTACTAAAAAAAACAGTAACCGTTAATGGTGCTTCCCTTCTATTTTCTCAAAAATTAAATAACTAAGAGTCACAGTGACACAGTTTCAAACAAACTCACGAGGAAAAGGTTAATCGAGAAGAAATTAAGTAGAAGAAATTAATATCATCATCAAATAAGTTTCAAATCCCAATAACATTTCTTTTCTATTTCTCAATAACCAAACAAATTTATTGTGCAAAAAGAATTTAACAATTTGTTTTCCAAAAAATAAACCACGAAAAGAAATTAGTTTTCCAACCACGTTTTATAAAGAAACCTAAAACTGATATAAACCAAGGTTTCGTATAGGAGTTTGGAATATGAATTTGCAAAGACTCGTTCCGTTTGTTGTCATTTTTAGTTAATTCATCTGAAATAAACAAAACGAGATAAACTTAAGAAAACGCATTTAATATTCTTTGGGAAAAAAGAAAAGTTGTTGGAAAAGCAAACGGCTGGATATAAAGTTTACTAACATGCACGTGAGAAAAAGGTTTTGGGCCTCGGGCTTACTAAGAAGGTGCCTAATAATTTCTCTATAAGCTTAAGATCCAAAACATTTACTCATGCGCATTTTAGTTGGTAAACTTTAAATCCAGCTGTTTGCTTTCTCCAGAAAGTTCTTTTTTCCCCAAAGAATATTCAAGTGCATTTTCTTATGTTTATCAGGTAACTTGATTTTGGGGGCAAATTCTCTGAAAACTCAAAATCTAATTAAAAGGATAGGAACGAACGATAGGAGCAAAATTGAACTCATCGCCACAATACTTTTTTCCATTATATAATTTGAAAAAAAATTATGAGTACACCACTTGGGTACATCAAATATACACCAAATTGATATGACAAATAATAATTTTTTTTTTTTTTGGATGGTTCTACAGGTGGGTTTCTCCTCGTCCATACACAAGTGGTGTGCACATATATTGTAAGACCACTGAAGAATTAATCGACAAGATTCGAATAGTACTGCTCTCACCCAGTCTCACTAGATATTCCCTCTCTCTCCCTCTCATTGATGAGTTTTGCCACGGACGGACGCATAATTTAAGTGTAGATTGAGCGAAAACTTTAACAACATTTAGTTAAACGGACAAACTTATATAGTTATAAATTTTTTTTAAAATTATTACCATTTTTAAAATATAATTTTAAAACATGGATAAAACTATCGCTCGGGCTATCCCATCTTTGTGCTTGTACTTGTTTTAGTTGCTTGCTGCCTTGCATGCCACTGATATCCTCTTCGTGCATCTGGGCCGTTTAGCATTGTAACTGACGGTCCGGATTAAAAGTGCCGCTCGAATATAAAATAAAAAAAATAAAAAGTGCATTTCAATCTGGACCATCAGATGTATTTTGGACGACCAAAATACACCAAGATGGCACCACGTCACCTATTCCCTATTTGCACCTAAGTTTTTCTGTCATTGGGGTGGGGTCAACCGGTCAGTGAAGTGAGAGACCATGTGTGTGAACCTGAGTGAGTCAGGTGCGTTGGAACGGACATGAAACGTCCTCTGGGGGCCCACCGTGCCATTTATGGTAACATTCCATAATGTTCTTTCCCCACCTACAGTTTCCGTTTCTCCATAATCATGTCTTATTTTTTGGTTTAAAGGGAAATTGCATAGATGGTTTTAATTATTTTCAATGTCGGTGGAAAAAAAAGTTTTTTCAAAATCAATTACATTGTGCCACATATTCATGTCTTACTATTTAGAACCGATATTTGGGAACATGACGCAATACAATTGATTTAGAAGAAATTTTTATTTCCACCGGCGATGGAAATAACTTAATCTCTGTAGATATTAACTCGAAAGGTTTAGACGAGTAACATCAGAAGTGAACTAGAGGACTTCCTCACCAGTGTTTGCAAAATCGAATCTCATGAAGCCCAATAATTTTGGATAAATATCTAGCTAGCGGTTCCCAAAAATAATACTTGTACGATCATTTTATCTCCAACTATTTACAATCTCTTCATCTATAACTATGTATATGTGCTACGTGTATGTGAGATGGTTATAAATGATTGGAGATTAAATGATTGTACATGTAGAGTCGTAAACTTGTTCATCGGTTCTTGCAGTTGTTCTTTCTCCGGATATGAAAATTAGTCAAAGTGTGTGAAAAAAAATGCATAGACAATGTAATCATGACTTCATTCAACCACACTCTGACTGTCATGTGTCCATTGACACAAAGTTCTGCTGCTTTCTGGGACTTCAGAAACCTCCTCCAGTCTCACGAGAGAGAGAGAGAGAGAGAGAGAGAGAGAGAGAGTAGCTTTCTTCTCTGGATGGTCTTAACTCTTCACATGATTTGCCTAACTAGAGTTGGCTCCTGCACTAACACACTAACAGAGAAGACAGAATTGATTTCAACTTAACCCTCAGTGATTGAAAAGGGAGAAAGAGAAGTCACATAATGCGCGCGCGTACAAGAGCAAAAGCATGAAAGTTGTAAAACATTCAAATCACGATTTTTGGCAAGAGCAGTGATTGAGAGCAGGATACGTGACCTTCGTTATGGACATCCATGCATTATCAACATGAAATTTTATGTAATTTAAGCGTGAGCTGCAAATAGACATGGAAATTGTTATGATACACCCCTACGAATTAATATTTGGGTCTGCATGGATGCACTGATGCACAATGAAGTTTATAATAACTCGAAATATTTATATAGAAATTACCGTTTGCCCATATGTTCGTAACATCGATCTTAAATTCATAAGAGTACATGTGCCAAAATATGTCGGAATGCGTACTTCTAGTACTAACATTCTTTTTACCTTTATATTTTTTCCATATGTTCGTAACATCGATCTAAAATTCACAAGAGTTTATGTGCCAAAATATGTTGGAATGCGTACTTCTAGTACTAACATTCTTTTTACCTTTATATTTTTTCATGAACGTGCCCATTATACAATGAAAACTTTATCTTTCGGATTAATAAATTAAAAAGAAAATAATCGCAAATCATAAAATTAATTTGTATGTTATGTTCATATTTTGATGTAAAGGTAATTAAACAATTGTGTCACTATCAATACGCATCTAAATTTACAATTACAAGTGGTGCTTTTTTCCAGTAGTCAACACACATCAAACATCAACAGGACAGAATTGGACAAGCAAGATTAAAGACTATCCGAGTTAACTTTGTTGGCAATATCACCAAAACAGTCATATTCTCAACTTGAATATTTAAGAAAGTCTCTTATGAGCCTTTTAATAAGCATACAGTAAAATTGATAAGCACACAAATATGTAAATATTAGTGGGCTTAAGTCTTCAAGTTTGATTTTATTATCATGTTTATTACAATATTAATTTTTATAAGATATTGCACGTAAGGTTTGTTTTGAGCGTTTCAGGAAAAAAACGGGATAAATATGGTACATCTGATGTTGAGAGGAGCATGCATGATCATTGACGTGCCACACTGCATAATTTTTCAAGGCAATAGCTCCCCAAAGAAAAAAAAGGGTAAATTACACTGACCTCCCCTAAGCTTACTAACATTTTCACTAACCTCCCCTCTGGTTTTGAAAATTATGTTAACTTTCCTTACTTTACAAACTAATATACACATACCTCCCTTGCCGTAAAAATTGACTTAACGGTGTTAACTTTGAGTGCTAGAAGACTATTATACCCTTCATCACAAACAATTTATGTTACATTATCATTACATATTTTATGTTAACACAGATTGACAAAAAAGAGTAAGATATTAAATTGGACAAACCTTAAATAATTTTCAGATATTTAAATAATTTTAATCCTTTTTTTAATATATAGTGTATTTTTCCTTTTAATTTATTTAAATAATTTTCAGCCCTCTTTTTTAACATATAGTGTATTCCATTTTAAGGTTTGTCCAATATATATATAGTCCACTTCCGGTCCAAACTCCCGGATTTTTTTAAAATCTGGACCTCATTGATTCCGATCGAATTTCGATCATCTGAACCGTCCAATGTGTTTAAAAAGTGTTTTTTAGGGCCCTAGCGAGAAATCGGCAAAAAAAAATACCGTAAAGTGCTTGATCCGGCGCGGTTTTCACAAATCGCATATATAACGATTTTGTGAAAACCGCCGATCATGCACTTCCTAATATTTTTTTTTGCCGATTTCTCGTGGGGGCCCTAAAAAACACCTTTTAAACACATTAGACGGTTCGGATCATCGAAATTCGATCGAGATCAATGAGGTCCAAATTCTTTTTAAATCCGGGAGTTTGGATTGGAAGTGTGATATATATATATATATATATATATATATATATATATATATATATATATATATATATATATATATATATATATAAGGGTCCCTTATTGAAGTTAAAATGCAGACCTCACCTTTCCGAACCAAATATTGACGATCCAAACCGTTCAATGTTTTTAAAATGCATTTTTAAAGGCCTCCGTGAGGATTTGTCCAAAAAAAATACCCGAAACGACTTCATCCGATCAGTTTTGGTTAAAAACTCTATATAGGATCATCAAAATTTGGTCCGAAAACACAAATAAAGGCTAGGTCCGCATGGTATTTTTCAATAAGGGACCCTTATTGAAAGTTGATCCTATATATATATATATATGTATATATCTTTTGGTTAAATATTATATTGGATCTACTATATACTTGACTCCACTGATACTAAATTCTGCGTCTACCCCTAGCGGCAGTGATCATTGGTTTTGGGTTGGGTAGCCGCCTGAGAGGACTTCATTTTGGGCTCTCTACTTTTTGTTCTGTTTTCTACTTTTTTTGAACCACAATTTTTTTTTCCAGCAGTAGAATATTTTTTAATAAAAATGTAGGGTGTCAATATTTGTAATTTGTTAATTATCCAATTTTTCCATTACATTAATAAATTAAGGGCAATAAAGTCATTTGACAACTTACCCATCATATCCATCTTCCAAATCTCTTTTCTCAAAATTCTATCTAAACACCGGAGTACAAATCCAGAATTTTTAGGAGGTGGGCTCACTCTTATTACAAATCAATCTTCTTTTTATTTTCACCCAAAATCAAATCAGGATCTAAAATCTAAATGGGCTGATACTGTTGCTCTTAATTACAAAGCCGAAGGACTTTGACAGAGGAATATATAAGTGTCAAATACATGAACATGGCGAATTCACTTTTATTCCATATAAAGAAACCCTAGACTTTATGGCCACTACCGAAACTGGAATCGAAACAGGATGGTGGCCGGTTGGCTTGGCAAAGTGGTTAAACGTCAACAGCAACTATTTTGTTCATCAATGGGAGGAATATTAAGGGACAATTCAGGGTTACTCTTTCTCTGATATTTACTCCAGTGCCACTGCCACACCACGTGGATAGAGAATTATTATTTCTGTAAGTATGATTGTTAATGATCTCACTGGCTAAAATACGAAAATTTACAGAATATACCAATGACAAGGACGTGGGATTATTGAAATAAAAAAAAAAATCAATATCCATTTTATTTTGCAATTTGTTGCAAGGATGGGGGAATTAATTTTTAGTGCTATTAGCAATTGTCCTGACATTAATTTTCTCTATTTTCTAATCAGCATTGCCAACATTGTAGCACTCACACATTAGCGTGGATAAATTATTCAATTGTTTTGTGATATCACTTTTAATTTTCACAACCGTAAATGGTAGAACTAATCGATCAGTTTGACCTATAAAAATATACGATGAGGATTTTGGGAACAATCCCGACCAATGTAGCAATTTCTCATTTTTACGAGCATATAGCAAATATATGCATAGGACACACTGTGTGACGATAATGCGTGTTCGAGACCAAATGCGCGATGCAATCAATTTTGGGGAACTGATATATGGGAAATTCCTATATCAAAATAAGGTGCAGGGGGCAATTTCAAAATTATCAATCACAACAATGTTCTTTTAGTTTGAAATTAAATGACTTCCAAACAGCTCCTCTCTCTCTCGGCCAAAAGGAAGCCAACTTTGTATATATAAACTCAAGATACAGGCTTATAACGTCAGAGCTCTGAATCCAACAAGAAACCAAAGTGTAAGTGAGACAAACTCTCTAAACTGATCAAGTTATCATTCTTTTCACATCCTTTTCTCTTCTTCTTTTTCTTCCATTCTTCTGTTTTAAGATTTTTTTACAAATTAGTAATGAGTGATCATGTGATCCTCAGAAATCTAGCTAGCTTATTTTCTTCTTCTGCAATCTGCATCTACCCCTGATATTTTTACCTACTTATATATAGATCATAATCATTATATTTATAAGCATAGCTTTTAGCAAAAATCTAACCTATATCTATTCATGTTCTGTTACGGGTTTTAGTTAATTCTCTGAATTTTATCAAGAACTAGGGTTTCCAATTCCGATTACATCTTCTTATGCGTACATGGTAGTCCTCAACATTTTTTTGATTGGGAAATAAATTTTCTATATCACAAGGATACATTTGCAAGTCCCTAATTAAAGGGTTTGCATTTCCTTGTTTGTTTGTTTTTGTGGGTGTGTTTTTTTTCCTACTTCCTTACATTTGCAAGTTCCTAATTAAAGGGTTTGCAATTTGCATTTCCTTGTTTTCAAAATCTTAAAACCTAAAAAAAGATTTGCATTCTATATCTTCTACATTCACATCTCCCAAACCGTGCAATTGTTCTTGAGGGTTTTTGTTAATTAGTTATTTTTCACCTTGATCTAAACCAAAAATTTCAATTCCAAAAAAAGGGTTTCCATTTCCTTGTTTCCTTGTTCATCTTTTACCAAAATTTGAATAACCAATTTGATTGTGCTTTGGTGGGTTTTTATATATAGCTAATTGAAAATTAACTTTTCTGTGTTTTCCATGAATTACTAGAAGAGAAAGAGAGATAGAGCAGTGATCATAAATAAATGATGGGTAGAGGAAAGATAGAGATGAAGAGGATTGAGAACGTCACTAGCAGGCAAGTCACCTTCTCAAAACGCCGGGCCGGGATTTTCAAGAAGACCCATGAGCTTGAGGTGCTATGCGATGCCCAGATCGCTCTCATCGTCTTCTCAACCAAAGGGAAACTCTCTCAGTATTGTACTCAACCTTTCAGGTTAATTACTGGACTATTACTTTACAGAGTTCTTCTTTTTTTTTTTTCTTCTATAAATTCTTAACTCTTTCTTACAAATTTTCGCATAAATTTTTTTTGGGGTAATTAATTGGCTTATTTTTTCTTTGTTAAGAATCTTCTATGTTTCAAACAATCTTTAATTGCGTCCATATGCATTTTCTAATTTTCTGAACTTCTGAATATAGTTATATGACTTTTTGTGAATTGTACTTTCATTCCTAATTAAATTCCATGTATCGTAGCATGAAAGTGAACATTCCCCCTATTTTTGTTTCAAATATTTACAGCATGGGACAAATGATAGAAAGGTATCTAAATTTTACGAGGAAAAGTCTACCAGATCGTGATAACCGGGTAAGGCCCCGCTTACATATTCGCGTTACACATTTAATTTAAACAGATTTTTGAAAAAAACATTGCAAGAATCTTTGTGTAATTTTAAAACAATTCAGGTTTCGAAATTCAAACCATAGCTGTAATTGACGCTCTTAAGTTTCACTTTCGTTAGTTATTGTTGTGTTTTCTAATTTGAACAAAAAAATTGCAGGAAGAAGTGTATAATGAGATGAAGAAATTGCAGAAGGAAACTGATGATCTTGAACTGAGTTTGGAACGCTACAAAGGCCATCACTTGAGTTCTGCAAAGTACGACGATTTGGTTGAGCTCGAACAGAAGCTCGAATCCTCGATCAACAAAGTCCGAGCTCGAAAGGTTACCTTTTTAACCCTTTTTCCTTTTACTTAAAAGGTAATCTTTTTAACCCTTTTTCCTTTTACTTACTTTATTACAGTATTTTTTTTTCCCACACTCCACGTCTCAAATTAATCGTCCATACCAATAATCGTTTGTAAATCCGAGGTCTATTCTTCAAGACATAGTTTGTTTGTTTTTTCTTTTTGTTTTTTTTTTCACCAATCAAAATGGTTAAAAAATGAAATCCTTAGACTGGTGAAAAAGATCAAAATTAACCACGGTTTTTTGCATCCTATTGATGAAACCATTTATAGAAATGACAAATTAACACAGGATTGACTCAAGAAAGTGGTTCAACAAGTTCGAAGAGAAGGCCAATAATTGATCTTATTGACTTAAGAAAGTGGTTCAAGAATTGCAGTTTCAGCTTTTTTAATGAACTTTTTATTTGCGTGTGTGATTCTGCATATGCAGTTTCAGCTTTTGCAGCAGCAATTGGACAACCTAAAGAGGACGGTATACATGCTCTCTCTGTCTAGCTATAAATGTGTTCGCATTTCAGTTTATGAATTTAGACACATTTATTTGAAAATTTTGAAGTGTCTTATTCTTTTGTACTATGTTGTTTTTAGGAGAAGTTCTTGGAGAAGGAAAACCAAGACATATACAATTGGGTAAGTGCAAGGGACTGAATTACAAAATAAATCTTAGATATTTTTTTTTCATGAACATATTGACATCTGGCCTGCTAATCTGTTTCAACTCGCGACATAATCAACGGATCAACGCAGAAAAAATTCAAACTATCATGTTTTAAGTTCGGTTAAACTTCTTTTTTTTTTTTTTTTTTTTTTTGGCACCTCGGAAATATATAAATTAACTAGAGAATGAAGTGTGCAACATTAATGCCAGAAAGTATACTTCCTTATACTATAGTTTTTTTTTTTTTTTTTTTTTTGCAAGATTAATTTCGGTTATTTTTTCACCCAGAATTCAGAGTTATTTGTAAATAATGACCATGTAAGCCTCATGGCTAGGTGGTTTTTTGGTGAGCAATAATACGTAAAAATAATGTTCGATTCTTCTCATATTGCTATCAAAACTATTCATTTTGTGTTCTCGATTGCTCTTGCTATGAACATTTTACTTCTTATAATTTGCTAATTGCACTTGTTGTCGTTGTGGTTGTTTTTTTAATAAAAAAAACTTTGGAAATATGAGAGGTAGGTTGAGAACTTTTGATTGGTAGTAGTAGGAGTGTAATTGTGTACTTTCCGAGGCTCTCTCAATATTTTTCTTTTCTTATTTCATTTTTTATATAGTGGCATAAAAAAAACTTGATTAATTTGTTAATTATTATAACCATTTGGGGGATATATGTATATGTACAGTTGATGAGTGACCAGATGCAGAAGCAGCATCAGGCAGAAATGGACCAGCAACAGGCTGCAATGACTGAGCTGAAACTAGTGGGAAATGATCACCAGGAACATGAACAACAAGTGTTGGGGTATGATCATCATCAGCTTCACTATATTCCATTTTATGGAGTAAATGATCATGTGGACCACCCCAGCAGTAGCACCAGTGTTCTTCCCCTCCACCACCACCATTACCAGCTGCAGCCCACACAGCCCAACCTTCAAGACTTCAGCGGCGCCGCCCCTCTGCCTCTCCTTCCCCACCGCTACCGTACGTATAAATTCTCTCTCTTCAAAAAATCAAAAACGATTTTTGAATTATTGGTAGAGGTTAGACATAGCTATTTTGTGTTTGTTTGGTGATTAATTTGTTTCCCCATATTTCGGTACGAATTCTTACTTTATCAAATTTTCTGGAGTATAGGAATCGGAAAGTCTGAAATAAATGACTCATAGAATTGTAGTGAATACAGAATTAAACAAAAATTATTTACTATTTTAACTATATTTTAATCTTCGGTGAATCTATTTTACAATTTTTCTCTTCTTATTCCTCTACACCTTGCACAATTACGAAAAAAGAATTCAATGAATACGTATCAAAAGCACTTATAATTTTTTTTTTGTAACATAATTAATTGCAATTCAAATCAACAATGGTTCATAAATTTCATAAATTTTCTCGTCACATTAAAAAAAAAAAACAATTCATTTCACAACTTTTTACTATAGCTTTTGCATGTTTGAAGAATCTCAAGTTATTCTTTAAATAGATACAAAAAATTTAAAAATATTATGCACGAAAATACTTATTTTTTTAGCTAACACACTTACACGACTTTAAAGAGAACTGAATTATATATGAAACTAAGGCCGGGAGTATAAATTTCATCATATATCTACCTTTTACTTAAAATTTGGTTTGTCCTGTATAATTTGCAGATCAGTGATATGATTCTTCGAGAGGAGGCTTTTGGCATCAGCACCAGAAATAGTAATATTTTTAATAGTACTTCTATGACCAGCCTAGTGGCTGACGATAAGACTATTATTTTAAAAATTCTTACTGGTAAAAAAATAGTCTTATTGACAGCCTAGTAGAGCTAATTGTAAAATTTTAGTAGTATTTTTAATATGTTTATGACTCGTCTCTATTATTTCCGTTAGTAGCGAGATAGAAACCGTTGTTGATTTGACTGTTTGTATATAGTATGAAAACACTTGCGCGCCTTGGTAGCTATCTTCAATTAACACTTTTAATTATTGTTATTATTATTTATTTATTTATTTATTTTTATTATTATTAATTATTGGTAAATTACCTCTTCAAATACTTGGCCTTTTTCTTTATAAAACAAAAATAAAAATTATTAATCTTCGAAGGCATTTACAAAGATTAAAAGGAGTAAAGACACAACGGTATCACAATGGAAGAACGACTATCTATTAGGGTATTAGCAGCGAGGACAAAATTGCTTACACCTACTAATGCAAAGACAGCATATCTCTACTTGATAAGCTCAAACCCCAACACAATCGTATTTACTATTTTTGAACATAAAAAAAGAGTGAGAAGGGATAACCAGTGTCGCAACTCCTCACAGGCGTGGCAATTTCTACTGTCCGAGAGGATAGGCTGTCACCATAGAACCACCTACGCGACTAGTTGGCTACTTGACTAGATATTTTATTTATTCTAAACCTAGTGTATTTGTAATGGCCTATGCTCCTTTGATGTGTAAGGCTTAAGACCAACAACGCACATACCCAGCATTATTTGCTTGGGTCTACTGGATTACAGGATAGGAGAGAAGAGAGCAAGGCCATTGACTTTGCACATTTTATTGAATTATGGTCTTTAGACAGTATTTTGGGCATGCCGGCCGGTTTTATCATTTCGATCGTATATATCATGCTTGGCACCTCCATCCATTTGAACAACTTCATTTGTCTCACGAATGTTTTTTTTTAATGCCAAAATAGAAATAACTATTCATTCATTCATTCATTCATGTGACTATTTCGGCTTCAGATCCTTAGTTTGTTCACGTTCTATGTCTGAAATCTATGTTATGGTGCCCAAAGCATGACACGCCCGTGTTCCTCACTACAAAATCTCAAAAAAAAAAAAAAAAACTATCAACCTCTTTGCATTCCATAGTCAAAGAAAAAGTCAAAATATATTTTCAAGATTATCATCCATCAAAATGGAACAAAAGTGGCTTAGCAATCTATAAAAGTACAACCCGACATATTTTTAAATCTCGGAAATCAGCTATGATCAACTCTAAACTAATATTTAGTCTTCGTTCTCTTGAATAAACCAATGGAATCGGGCTTGGGAGACCTTAGATGATTGAAAAAAAAAATTATTTAAAAAACTACGGGCCCCACCCCAGCCCTATTCTGCCTCTGCCCCTGCTATAGTAGCCATTCCCTTTATTCGACATAACGCTAGAACAATTTCATTAATAATGGAGACAACGAATTATTCAATCAATGAAATTCGTAATTTCATCCACAAATACACTCAGATTTTTTTTGTCTTTTCCTTTTTTTCCCCCAAAGTTTATACATATGGGCCTATAAATATACATAATGAGGAGGTGGCTGGCTAGGTTGTGGTGGAGGGTGTGCGGTTCAACATATTACTACAAAAGTGGAGGAGGTGATGAGAAAGATGGGGAGGTGACGCGGAAAGGATGCGGTGGCCGTCCGTGGACTTAGGATAGGCAGTCTGAGACCAAAAAGAAAAAAAAAGAAAGAGGATATAAGGTAATGGGTCGTGTTTTGGGCATGCAGGATAGGCAGACTGAGACAAAAAAGAAAAAAGAAAAAAAAGAAAAAGATAAGGGATCCGGAATTCACTATCATACAACATTTTGCATTCGTATAATTTCCTAACACATAGGAAATTCATAACAGAAATCGAGAAAAGAGCCAAATTCTAAATCACCGAGATCGAAACATCACATACTGCAAAGCAGACAGAACGTAATTTGGGTATAGTGGTACCCAAACAATGAGAAGGTGCATCTATGGAGTTCTGATCCGGTTCTTGTTTGGTGTTGGGAGATCTTAGATAAAGGTTTTCGTCGTTTTGGGAGCTTTTGGCATCTATGGTTGTGTTCAATATTTTTGTTTTTGCTTGCTCTTGGGTGGCTTAGGGGTTTGAGTTTTTAGGTCTTTTCTTTATTGGCCGTAGTTATTGGGGGTGGTTGTTTCAGGTTTTTAGTTCGAGTGTTGGTTGGTATCTTACCACCCTTCTTGTTCTTTGTTTTTCTCCCTTTTGGGCTTTGGCATTTTCAGTCTGGGTCTCTTTAATCTTAATCTTTGTAATTCATTTATAAAGATTAATAAATTCTTTGCTTAGGAAAAAAAATACAATGAGAAGGTGCAACGAAAAAACAGTGAGCACAAATAGAAGCCCTGAAAATCTTCCATGGGCACAGCGCCAAAAGGGTGTAAAACTACCAAACAAAATTCTCCAAATGGAAGAATTAAAACCTTCAGCCATAGCAGAAAAATAGAAAAATAAAAATATTAGAGAAAAGATAAGAAATGATGTTGTTGGAAATGCCATGCCGAATTTGATGACTAATTTGACAGAGGAGCAAAGGCAAGCCAGCTAGGGGAGAGGGTGAAACCCATATGAGACCAAAGCGGGCTGAGGGAGAAAGTGGATCGTAGCCAGGGGAGAGGGTGAAATAGTAAATGGAGACGAAGAGAGTATGTAGTTTGAAAGAGGTGAAGAAATGGAGGTGGGGGAGGCCGGCGAGAAGGCTAGGGGTCCCTCTCTCTAACTTTCATCTTAAGTAGGGCTTACACCTGTCTCAAACACTTTTCGATGAATCATGCATAAAACATGAGGTTCTTTCGTTAATTTACTTGTCAAGAAACTAGTGATGGAAAACTATTCCTAGAAAAATTTTAGTGAAGTGAAGAAAAAAGAAAAAATGTGTTCGTGTCTTTTGATAAAAGAATTTCAAGAAGAAGTTGACAAATAGTAGTTTAATTGGGTAGAAATTAATGGAGATGCAAAATTCTTGCAAAATAGTAGTTTAAAAGAATTCATGCATGACATGTTTTGAAGGAAAGTTCATCTAGTGGAAAATTAGTCACAACTCACAGGGGTCCCTCTTTCTCTAATTTTCATCTTAAGTAGGGTTCCCCCTTCCTTTTTCCCCCTCTCCTTCTCTCTTCCTTCACCCTCACCTTTCCCTCCCTCCGATCTGGTTTCCCTTTCTCCTCTACTCTTCTCTTAGCTCCTCTCTGTTCTCTATGGTGTATGAAGGTTAAGACTCTCATTTTCCGGCGAGATGTTCTCTCATTCACCCCTTTTAAGGATTTGATGTTTTTGATGTGATGTACTCATTCACCTCTTTACTTTTGTACGATGGAGAACTAGCTCTTGCATGGTGGCCCTGTTCGATTTGAATGGTGGTCCCTAAACTCTCTAGCGGCAAGGGTGAAGGCATAGAAGTGTAGATCCAGTGATGATAGTGCGGTGAGCGGTGAAGTCACAGAAGTGTGGAGGGCGTTAGATCCCGAGTGTTAAATCTAGATGGTAGAGGTGATCCTTTAGCCATCCACCTCTAGGAGCAGAGGTCAAGTCCAACATCATTGCCGAGCAGCTTTCTTATTTTTGTTTGTTATATTTTGTTGAATTTCGGATTGGTAGCATGTCCTTTTGTTTTGTACTTCTTGTTCCTCAAACAATGCAAGGAAGAGGCTTAAAATTCCTGCTAAACTTAAGAGCTTTAGTAGGATTTGCATGCATAGTAAATTACTTACTAAACCACCAAAGGATGATTGGAGGTTCAACTGATAATGATCTTTTCCCTTGTTGTGACAATGCAAGAGAAGATATTTTAAGCATCTATTTTTTAATTGTAGTACTAATGCTAATGTTTGGGCTTAAGTTTCTAACGTTCAAGGACCACAATCATGCAATATGGAGGAATGGAGAAATTGGCTTTTTACAAACATCAACCACAAAGTTTTAATTGTAACTAATCTTCGGAAATTGTAGCTGGCTTAGAATAGGAAAGTGTTTGACAATGTCACAATCACTCATGAAATTTGCACCAAGTATTTCTTTCGCCAATGAGATTGTCTAAAGTTTTTTAGCCACATCTATTTCTTATACAAGAACTATGAGGCTTGTTTCTTGGAATTTCCCTGATATGGGAAAGCTAAAGCTAAATAAAGATGGCAGCAGCTGGGGTAATCAAGGGCAGTCTAGATTCAAAGGAGTCTTTAGGGGGGAAAGGTCATTGGGTTCTTGGCTATTTGGGAAGACTTGAAGACTGTACAAGCTTTGAAACTGAATTATGGAGATTATTTAGAGGGTTGGAACTCATCCAAAGTCAAGGAATGGATGATAAGCCCCAAATGTTGTATATATCCGGGCTTATCTCGCTCGTTGTGATCACTCTCACGTGCATTTTGTGCCTTTATATGATTGATTTTGCACGAGTTGTGTTTTTGATAAGTTTCAGAAAATCGGAGTTAAAAAGGCGTGTCCAAAGCTCCAAATAATCCCCGGTTGTTCCCGGAGGTACCCAAGGTCCCGCAATGCCGTGGAGGACAATCATTGAAGCTTAGAAGTCGATTCAAGAAGCTTTGGAAGGTTCAAGGAAGGCCCGGAACAAAAGAACAAGACATTTGTAGTTATGAGCCTCGAGAAAATCTGACCAACCGATAGAAAAAGGCTCATTTCTCTCAAGATACAAAGGCTATGAAGATGAGGTCAATTGGGTTTGAAAGTAGACTCATATAGCTTTCCAACGGTTCAAGAAATCGCCTCATTCCGAGTTTGGATGAAGCCGGGAGGCCAAGGGATTAAGACAAAGAAAATCTCAGAATTTTACTCTTTCAACCGGTAGAAGCTTTTTGCTCAACCGGTTGAAGCTGAACAGAAGGTTTTTCAACCGGTAGAAGCTTTTTGCTCAACCGGTTGAAGCTTCGATTTTCTGCAAATTTGGAGCCCGATCCGAAAATATCCTGTGGCACCTTTTTGTGAACTTTTTGGCACCTTCCTTTTATAGAAAGTTTTTAAGTAATGTGAGAGCTTTTAGGATATTTTGTAGAGAGAGATAGGATAAGTCTATATACACTCTTCTCTCTCTTTCTCTCCCACAACTTACACTCTCATTTTCCTAGTTAATTTTTGCTCCTCCATGGGAGGTCTTTGAAGCTTTCTCTCTTTAGTTTTCTTCATGTAAGTGTTAACCTTATGTTATTTTGATGTTTATTAATCTTGTTACTCTTTCAATATATGTAGTTTATTTTCAATTCCCCCAAGTATTTGAAGTTCTTGTGTTCTAGCCATTTCTTTAAGAAGCACTAGGTTCTATTGGTTTTTAGCTAGATTCTCAAGTATTAAAGTGTTAGGCTATTATAGTATCTTCATTAAAATCAAGTTTATTTAGTCACTTGTTATGTCTTTTATTTCCCTTATAAACTTAGTCATGGTTTACTTAGTAATTATCGAGTAGTCGTTCTAGGCTCGGTCATGGGGTGATTAGCACCCCGTGACTTAGGTTGATTCACTCTCCTCGCCATATTGCAAACATTTCTTGTTAATCAAAGAGTTAGGATTAATTTTATGTATCAAAATTTGGATTAGTTAATCCCGTTGATCCCGCGTAGCCAAGGGCGTGACGACTTGGCACGTGTGATGCTTCGGGCTATGGCAATCAAAATGTTTGTATAAATGGCACAAGAATCCTATTCTATGAGAAACACCATTTCTAGTTCAAAGAGTTTTAAGTACCAAATCTTCCGTTCGGGGTCGTTTAACGACGCCCCGAGCCGGTTATCGTAGAGGGGAATGAATCGGTCTAAGGCATGGGTGTTGTGAACCCCTTGACTTAGCCTTGTTTTTAATTAGTCTTTTTAATCTTTTAAGTCATTCACGAAGTTAAGTGAATTCCACCCCCAAACTACAAAAGCCAAGTTTGCCGCTTTAAGGCTAAAACCTACACTTGCAAGACAACTCTCACGCCGGGTGCGTTCGGTCCCTGTGGATTTGACCCGGTCTTACCGGTTATCATGCTACCGCTGACCTAGCCCTACGCTTGGGGCGACACCATCTACGATACAATTTAAGGTCGCAAGCAATGGGGGTGATAGAAATTGAGTCGGATTCAATGGGTGCTATTGAGCTAATCAAAGAAGATCGCATCGACCACTCGCCGCTTTTAGTTCTAAGCAAGGAATGTAAAGCTTTGCTAGAAGCTATGGGAAATAGCATTACCCACACTTTTCGAAAGGGTAACAAGGTCACTGATAAACTTGCTAACATGGAAGCCATCCAAGAAGATATATTGTTGTCACACATTATCCCGCTGGATGAAGTCATTCCCCTCCTTGAGATGGATATGAAGGGCATGGCCTTTGCAAGAGTGTAGTTTGTTTTCTTTTTTCTGTTGGGCCAAAAAAATGTTAAACATTTGTGTACTTTCTTTTATTTCCACGAGTCTTGGAAGTGTTCAAACCAAGCGAAATCTTTGAGTCAAGTTTTCAAGTATCAAGTCAAGTCTTCGTCATTGTTGTGTCAGGTTGCATTTCGAGTTTTTCATGTTTTTGCTTTCAAGTTTGTGCATCTTCAAATTCGAGTCTGTAATGTCCTATTGTTGTCAAGAAAATATGAAAAAAAAAGAAGAGAGCTTTGTAGTCCCGAACTGCACACGAACTAATTCCTTGTAAAAAGATACGTAGGCAACCCTTAGTGTTCAGTCGCAACTTTCAAAAATTAACGTCACACTTTTGTGTCAAAGTTGTCATAATAAACTTGGGTTTTTGCAATTGTTTACCACTATCATTTGAAATCATGATTGATAATCACTTCAAAACACGAGATGGTTTTTTACTAAACCCTTAGCCCTCACAAGAAGAAGAAATTCCAGGCACTTTCTCTGATGTCATTAATGAGAAATGCTTTGACACAGAAAAAGCACACTAGGTCAAAAATCCGCAAGGGCATCCTAGGCAAACAATCAAAAAGCTCGCTAGATCCAAACTTTAGAATATGATTTAGGCAAAAGTTAGAGCGTGTACAGATTCTTTCTATCAAGTTGTGCAATTTAAAATGAAGACATTCGTTCCTTTCATACCACACATAAATATATCCATTGATAACCATTTTGAGTCTAAATCAATTCCTTTTATAGCAGAGCCTGCTAGGCAACCATCCCTCACACTGGGGTGAAATAAGAGATATGAAAGTGCCAAACTCATGGTTACTAGTGGCACATCAATATAAGAATGCCAAGTGCATGGTTGCCAGCAGCACTTCAAATCACCCACCAAAAAAGGGGCACAAAGAAAAATAAAAATAAAAATAAAGAAAACATCCATCAAAAGCAAAAGGGGCACCAAAAAGAGTTCAAGATAGCTACTAGCTCTAATAAGCCAAGTAAAATGAATTTGTTGAGCTTGATATCCTTTCTTTGTCAAGTCCAAATCTTGGCCCCACAATAATCTGATTCGGATTAAAAAGTGCAACTTGATGGCAAGAATCTGAAAGGAATGGTATAATCTTCTTTGAAAATAAAAAATCAAAGCATTGTGCAACACTAGCGTCCCCCAAAGCAGAAGTCCAAACTAGGGCATCTCAATGGAAAATCAACAGATCCTCATTAGTAACCTGGAGGCATGGTTTCATGATAAAAAAATCTTGTATTTTGATAAAATAATCGATTTGAATGAACATCATTTGATGGAGTAAAGCAATTTCAAAATCAAAGACCCAAGTTTGTGACAATTATGGGGCACGTTTTGCCATTCCCGAATCCTTGTACGGTTTTTCATTGCTCAATAATCTTTTTCTATCCTTCAAGTTGACCAAGAGAGGTGTGGGAGAACTTATGGTCCCCCGAGGTGAATTTGAGATGGAAGAAGCCCTCCTCACCAGAGGGGTAGGTAAGGGAGGAGCTAAAGGAAAAACCATTGAACAATAGGTAACTAAATAAGAACCAAACAATCTATAAAGCCTTTGGAAGAGCCTATATTGTAGTTTAGTACATAGTCTTATCAAAATCCATTTCTTTGTCAAAAGGTTGATGAAGTTAAATATAATGCATGTTTGCCATCCTTCAAGTCCTCGAGTAGGCAATCTCCACCCAATTAGGGGCATCCTTTGGGAGGTCACTTTCCTATCCTTTGAGTCTAATGGTCATGTTAAAATCCTTCGAGTCAACCTAGTCTTGTCAAAATCTACCCTCATTGTCAAAGGATCAATCAAGTAAATCAAGGGCATCTTTTTAAAGTCACCCCTTCGAGAAAAGGTTTGTCTTGTCTTTCGAATCGTTTGGGCCTTGTCCAAATTCACACATGTTTTGGTCCAGTCAAGCCTTATCGGTCTTGTTAGTCTTAGACTCGTATAAGATAATTTCAACACATGGAATACCTAAGTTTGGATACATAATTTAATGGGTTGCCAAGACCTGCAACAAAATCAGAATCAAGGTTCGTCATCTATTGGGGCACATTTGTCCAAAATTGGGGCACGTTAGCCCGACGCTATTTTCTAGTAGATACACATACACTAGAGCTCAAGAATGGGGTATAAAAGCCAAAAGCTCAAGCTTCGACAAAAGAAAGCTAAAAGCTCAAACATCAACCTGAAGCTCAAATCCTAAAAAATTATCCTAAAGCCCAAACCATGGCCAAAAGGAAAGATAGCAAAGCAAAAGTGACACCCTGTTACGCACCTACTTTTTAAAGAAGGAATGTTGTCATTGTGTCATCATGTGTCAAAATCTAAGTCTCATGCAATCGTCCTCTAAGATGGTTCTTCAATCAAAAGTCTTCAGTGACAGCTTTCAATCAAAAGTCCTCAGTGAAAGTTTTTCAATCAAGAGTCCTCAGTGACAGTTCATTAGTCAAGAGTCTTCAATGACAATTCTTCAGTCAACTATCCTTAGTGACAATTGTAAGGACCCATATTTTTAAATAATTTCTCCGGAATAATGTTGGGTAAATGCGAGGAATTGAATTTTGATTAAGAAAGGTCAATGTGATAGTGGTAGAATGCATGTGAAAGTGTAAAAGGGTGGAGTATATAAACATATTTTGTTCTTGCATTTTATAAAAAATTAGCCCTCTCTCTCTCTCTACACAGCTGACCCTCTCTCTCTCACTCCTCTTCTCCATTTTTCTTGCTCAAGAGCTCTAAAATTCACCAAACCTTCAAGTCCCCTTCAAGAACCCCACCTAAAATCACCTCCTCACGTGTATTGAAGCTCGTATCGCGTTCATTTCGCACCTAAAGCTCATATTTCGGGTTGGAGCTCATTGGAGGCTAGGGCTTTCATTTTCTCACTCAATTCAAGCTCAAATCTTAAGGTAGGAAGATAAATTCTACTCTCTCTAGTTGTATCTATGTGATGTATGGCATATATCTTGTTCTTGTTGCTCAAATTCATCAAATTCATCATTTGCTCTCAAATGGGTTTGTTTCAGCTTGATTTTGTGATCTATGATTTGAGTACTTGTTTGATGCAATTGATTGTTGATTTACCCTCCCTTGATGTCCATTAGTTGTTCCACATATACACTTTTGGCCTAAAAATTCATATATGCAATTGGGTTGAAGTTTCATGTTTTGAGAGAAACCCGCAGAAATTCTGGGTTTCCCCAACCGGTCGTGCAAAAACTTCCAACTGTTGGGCACTTCTGAAATTTTCACATGAATCTGTCTTTGCCAAACCAGTTGGGCAAAAACCACCAACCGGTTGGACACTTCTGAAATTTTCACACGAATCTTTCTCTGCCTAACCAGTTGGGCAAAAACCACCAACTAGTTGGGCTTTTCTGAAAACTTGTGTTCGTCTCTGTTTTGGTCCAACTAGTTGGGCAAAAACCTCCAATTGGTTGGGAAACGCTAAAATATCATATTTTGATCCTACCCTTGAATATTAGACACATCATACATCCCTCCAACCTTATTTTGGCCTCGTTTGGATAATGTAAAGAGTTGGTTTGACTTTTCGATACAAATGATAATTTTATGACAAAATGTAAAGTTTTGAGATGAGTTTTAAATCGAAAATATTTTTTGGATAAATGTGAACTCTAGGGATCACTCGTTTGGTGTCCCTGTCCATGGGTGCACGGAGCCCGTGAAATCCGGTAGGGGTGCACGAAACCCATGAAATCTGGCAGGGGTGCACGGAGCCCACGAAATTCGGCAGAGGGATACTTCCCTATTAAATTGATGAATGTATTTCTTATAAAATGTTGGAAATGACATATTTGAGTTAAATTTGGAATATTTGGCGAAAATTGGGTTTTTTTATGTACGGGTATGAAGATTTGGCAATTACGTGGACTTTGGTTGTATACTTAAACTTAGTTTGGGACACTTGGACACATTCTAGACATATGAACACATTTCGGGTACTTAGTGATTGAGTTAAAGTCTTTTGTTCATCCTAGCCTTATACATTGGTCGTGTCCACCATCATACCCACTCATTATGCATGTATCATGTTTATACACCTAGCGTTGGTAGAATAGTTTTCCTACTGGGCTAGTGAGCTCAACCTATCAATTTTCAGGTACTCGACATGGAGCATGAGATGGATGCATGAAATATGGAAGAATAGCATTGGAGTTCATCGAGCATGAAGTTATTTTCCCATCTTTGTTTTATATTTTTAAAAGATGGTTTTGTAACTTCTAATTGTTAATCTTTTGATTATTTGGTTATTGTAATAACTCTTCAAACTTGAAACTTATGAATTTAGGTTACGGGTACTCGTAGTTAGAACCCATTTATTATTTATGGTGAGAATGTATCTATTTTGACGTTGAATATTCAAAGGGTAAATATAAGACTTTGACTTGTTCTACGTGGATAACACTTATTTTTGGTTTATTATACTTGAGGGCGTGACAACAATTCTTTGATCAACATGGACAACTTTTCAATAAATAGTCCTTCGGAACAGATTTTCAATCAACCGTCCTTCAGGACATGTTTTCATCAACCGTTTTCAAACAATCATCCTTCGAGACAAGTTTTTCAATCAATCATCCTTCGGGACATGTTTTTTAATCAATTGTCGTTTAGGACGAGTTTTTCAATCAATCGTCCTTTGGGACTAGTTTTTCAATCAATTCGCCCAACGGACAAATTTTTCAATAATTGTCCTTGGGGACAACTTCTCAATCAATTTCAGTTTATAGCCCAACTTGGACAACTTTTCAATAAATGTTCCTTCGCGACAACTTTTCAATCACTTTTGAGATATATTTCTCACCCAATGTTTTGAGATACATTCCTCACCCAGCAAGGCCGGCTCTGGGTTTTTAAGGGCTTAAAGCGACACTAAAAAAATGGTCCTTTTACGAATTATTAAGTTTGGCACAAATAATAATAATAATAATAATAATAATAATAATAATAATAATAATAATAATAACTTTCCCTAAATAAAAGAGCATCAATAAGAAAGAACACAAAATATAATAACCGACTATTTCAATATTTCAAAAGCATCATTTAGATATTACTAAGTCAAAAAAGTAGTCAGTTTAAAGACATCACTTGAATATCTCCCTTCTTACAGTTTTAGCAGCAAAAGTACTAATAATATACGCACAATCAACCTTATCCGCCAAGGTGCTGCATGTATAATGGAAACCGAAAATGAGCTATACGTATAATGGGTTGGGAATTGGGATGCCAAAAGTTATTCTTTCAAAATGAGAAAAGGGGCCCGATTGATTCGAAAACTATAATTCTACCATTGAGAGTTTTGGGCCTAATTGATTGGATAATAGTTTATGAATTTAAATTAAGGTGGGTTAGCCTTGTTTTTTGAGTATATATATACATAACACAACTACCTATTGGGGGGCCCTATAAATTTGTTAATTTTGGAGGGCCTAAAGCCCGAGCACCTTGGGCACCCAGGGCCGGCATCGTCACCCAGTGTTTTGAGATATATTTCTCACCTGTTATGTTACGCCCTAACATTTTTCTTACTCCCTCTGTTCCATAATATTGGCCTCCTACAAAACTACATGCAATTTTCAAACTAAAAAATAACGCATCTATAAAATAATTTTTGAATTTTTTTTGCACCATTTAAAAGTTCACAATGAGATCTATTAAACAAGATCCATATTGCTAAACAAATTATGTTCGTAAGTACATTATTTTTTAGTTTGAAAATTGCACGTAATTTCGTAGGGGACCAATATTATGGAACAGAGGGAGTATTAATTATGTGTCATTTATAATTGGGTGTTGTGGTCGGGTCCTATTTAATTATTTCTACAAGTATTCTTGACATTGTTATAGTTTGAGGGTGCAAGGCTAAATCGGTAGATTATGTTGTTGAACATTTTTACCAAAAACTTGTATTTTATTTTAAATACTCTAATAACTAGTTAGCTATTTCTGGGTCATCTCATGAATAGTTGTTAGTTGTTAAGTTGCTTCTAAATAGGATTACACTATATGAAAAACTGCTTCGATCCAGTGCTTCCGGGTATTTTTTTTTTTTTTTGCCAAATCCTCGCGGTGGACCTTAAACACAAGTTTTAAACACATCTAACGGTTCAGATTATCAAAAATTGCTTCGAAAAGTGGAGGTCCGGAACTTAATAAAATGTGGGAGTTTGGACCAGAAGTTTGGTGTATATATATATATATTGCCTTGGGTTATCATATGAGAGAATATTGAGAGGAGGCTTTGGAATAGAGCAGTAGTCGTCACTAAAACAAAAGTCGGTTTCTATAGCATGCCAAAAATGCTATAGAATGGTATATGTAGCATTTCAGCAAACCTTGTGGTAGCTGGTGCTATAAAAAGTTTGAGACTTTCCATAGCATTTTTGGCATGCTATATTTTGTTATCAAACATAGCATTTTCCACCTGCTATATTTAATACATTAAAGATAGCATTTCTTACCTACTATGATTTTTCATACTTCCATAGCAGTTCTTCACACCTATTTTTTTGTCTACATTTAATAACATTCTGAAAATGCTATTAACTATACATTTTCTATGGCATATTGGAACTCCTATTGAATATATAATTTTTATAGCATTTTCCCTGCTATTTATGTTTCACCTTTCATTGCATTCTTCGAATGTTGTGTACCACAATTTATTCTACTAAAAATTTGGTGCTTATTTTAGTACCTAAATTCAATTTCATACCAAACTTATAAAGCAGTAACCCAACAAAAACCATGATCTCAAAGACTACACATTCATTGGCAATGTTTTCACAATATTCCATACAAATCCCCAAAAAATCACTTTCTGAACATCCAAGTGATTGACATTACATAAAAGAAAATTAGTATATTATATATTTCTCCAACTCTTTATTTATACCAAAAGTGGAGTACAAGCCTTAGCACCATAATATCAACAAAAAGGCTTCAAAGTACTGCAATGTCATGTATCTATATCTCCAGCCAAATATCATCAAAAGCACTTCAACCAATTAAATTATAACCAGAAGTAGCAAGATCAAATCTTCGATTAGTAAAAAGTGATGAAACAATTTCTCTTCTCTATCAACCCATAGACCTACACATGGTAGATGCAAATTGATTAGATGTTCGCTCATTGAAGTTAATCAATGATACTTAAAATAGTGGATTTAGGGAAAGCTCTAACTGCATGAACTTCCAATTAACGGTAATACCAAAATATCCAGACATGTATCCATCCAAACTTGACATCACGTTAAAGAAACAATGTGGGACATGTGTTCGAATTAACATTTCTACTTTCTAATAATGGACACAAGAAAAAGAGTATCAGACACATGTCCTAGAGTGTCCAAAGAATGTCAGTGTTCAACATGTGTGAGACACGATCACGCCACTTTCTTTTAAGTGGACAAAACCTAATATATTAGTCAATCAATCACAAAATATAGTGCCTCATAACTAAAACAACCAAAATTCACTCCTAATTTGCATCCAAATTAAAACTGGGTAAAAATTGATATCAAACAAGGGAATATCACCATGTAGCATCACCAGTAACTAAATGTGGTGCAATGTTATATTGGATTTAAAATCACAGATAGTACTAAGATTGCAGAGTCTTATATGTCTTCTAGAGCCAAATAGAATAGTCCTCAATCGTCCCTTTGCTAGGGGTGATCATCTACCGAATATGTTTTAAGTCAATTCTAGTTATTGTACTAGTGCTTGTCCAATGGGGTGACTATAGATTGCAGAGCATTCAACCTTTCAATGTTCTCAGAATTCAAATCAAAGTAGAAACCAGTTAAAGAAGCCATTGTCTTTGCACCATGAGAAAATATTTATTGCTTGATCACATGCTTCATTTTACTAATCCCCCCCTCATTAGTTAAGTTGTTGAAGACAAGATTGATGGTTCATGCACTTTAAAGGAATAGTTGTTCATGATGTATATTCATGTTCTGTGACAGAAAAGTACCCAGAGAGCAAATGCACAGTCACATTAGCAGCAGAAATCAATCCAATCCAGCCCATGAATAAAGTCAGAATTGGCTCCACAAATACAGGGCATTAGCAAAACAACAGAAAATCTAGAAACAACACTAGCAAGTAGATAGCAATAGAATGCAGAGACGCAGATGAAATTCATAGCAACAACAAGGGTAGCATTCCATACTAGACAGATGCAAAAACACAACAACAGTATATAGATCAATCCAAAAAACCATCACATGAATAGATTCAGCAAGGAACTTCACAGATACAAAACTCCCATATTCGAGTATCAAATGCGATAAATATACAATTCGTCTTCAAGAGCTTATAGAGCAGATCCCACAACAACTTTGGAAGTGAAAATTAAAAAGAGGATTACCTGGGCATAGAGTCCATAAGAACCTTATCAGCAGGCCATGCAATAGTAGTTCCAATAGCATCTTCAATAGTTTCCATATCACTCGTAGGCCTCCACAAAAAGGCTGCACCATTCTTTGCAATGTCTACCCAAACTCTCATTGCATTAGGTCCGAGAGGAATATGATGAACACGTTCATTTGGATCACTCGACGACCAACGTCCTTCAGCAACTACTTCTCCTATTCCCAACCAATGAAGCAACTTGTAGTCGCTATCAAGGTTAGTGGTAACCCTCTTTAGCAACAAGGCAACACACAACAAAATTCATCCCATTTAGCATTTTTTATGCAACAACGTAAAATTATGCAATTTTTTTTTTCCAAATGCATAGCTAAAAACTAAATAACTTCTTATCGAGGGAGAAACAATGGGTGTAGTCTATCTTCCTTCAATCCTTCCTTCAATCGTTGTCATATTCGTAGCCTAGAAAGTTGAAAGAATGAAAACAAACATAACATCATTATTCAAAGTAGTTAGAAAATATCCACCACTGAAAGAAAATGGTAAACTACTTACTTAATTTTTCATTAACACATCAATTGTATTTTGCATATGTGCCACTTGAGACTTGTACTGAGCATTTTCTTCATGCAACTGAGCTATATGGCCACTCATTTGTGCTAATACAATTAATTTTGTTAGTGTCACTCCTTTTTCCAAATGTTCGTAAACGGCCACTCTTCTTGGGGCCAAGTACTTTACAAAGAGCATCTTCTTTGAGATTAGTTGAAGATGACTTTGGTGTTTCCCATTCAATTTTTTCCATATGTGCGTAAAAATTGAACTTATGAGGTCAATATAAATGACTAATTTGAGATATACAACAAATACAAACACAAAAATTAAGAACGAGCCTTGGCCTTACAATCTTACCTTCAACTTTTTTGTTTGCAGGACGACCAATCTTTCTCCTATGTCCTTCGGCTCAAACAACGACTCTACTTGTGGATTTCTTTTTGTCTTTCTGGAGTAAAAACCAATATATGATCAAAATGTGACATAAGTTAGGGTGGCGATACTACCATGACTTGTTTTGCTTATAGCCAGCTATACCCTCCCTTTTGTTAACAAAGGGCATTAAAAATTTGTGAAATTTGACTAACAATTCAAATTTCACCAACACTTTGAAATTTCATTAAAATTTCCACGCAAATGTGATAAACTAGACATTAGTGAAATTTCAAAAAAGTTAGTAAAATTTCACTAAGTTGTATTTTTTGAAATGTAAAAGTGTAACACAACTTGAAAAAATCATTGCACTAAAAGAAACTTTTGGGGTAGTATCACCATCCTATAAGTTATAATTTTTTAATAAGAGTTATGATGATAGTTGATAATGAACAAAATAAAAAAGGTATTACCATCTTAGCGGTCAACTGTGCGTATCCCTTATGACTCATAGTATGTTGAAGTTCCAGTTGCTTCTTTCTAATTTCTTTGAAGTTGTTGCTTTTAGCCTAATTCAATAGCAATATGGATCAATTTCAAATTTCATAACATTTAAACACCAAAATTCACATACCTTGAAATTTGCACTCGTCTTTTCCGTCACAAAATCTTTCCAATCATGCAATGATTTGATGTTAGGAGGCTACAGCTTCAGCCTTTCTTCCTCATTTGAAGTAGCATTTACTTTTCTAACTAATTGAGACTTTGACGCTCTCCAAGCTTCATTCATATTCCGAAAAATGATTTGTCTCTACCATTCTTCATCAAGCTCAAATCTTACCTGAAAATTTATAAGTAACATGCATGAAATTCTATCATTTTCACTTTCATGCTAATTATACTAGGGCACTATACCATACCTGAATAGATTTCCATAGGATTTCTGCCATGCTCGAGGGAAGTTTTTGCCAATCCGAAAGTGTATATGGGACAATCTCTCTAACTAGAGCTCCCAAGAAAGAAGATAGCTTAACGGATCCTATCCCAATCGGTATACCATTCTCATTAAACAACATCTTAATTCAACTACCTCCATCTATAGGAATGGTTTTTAGCTTCGTTGGGCCTCTCCTACGTGTGGGTTTCTTAGACATTGTTGTATGGGCTTCATTAATTGATGGAAAAATTGGCATTAGATATGATAGTACTTAAGGATTATTTGATAAAAAGAAAAGAAAAAAAACTCATGGTATTATTTCTCACCCACGCTGCCAATGACCGTATGTGGTATGTAAAACAAATTAGTTTGTTTAGTGGGGAGATGCAGAGCGTGGGTTGCTTCATGGGGGCTCCTACCTTCTTTTCGAGCAATAGAACCACCATTTTTCTTTTCAGCAGCTGTACTTTTCACCTGAAAAATGTGTATGACAAAAAAGGAAGCAACAAATTGCAAACTTACCAACAAAACTTTGGATGATAGTTATTCTTTTTAAAATCATGCAGTCTAGCATATATGTCGGAGACAGCATCACTGAATCAATTGATGTGGCACAGAAATGTGGAGATGTGAGAAGAAAAAATAGGGTGCACAGTAGCTGTTGTGCATGGTAATACTTTGGACGGTCTAGCAGATATAATTGAAAGACATAATTTCAAGTTGCACTCTTGGAATCCCTAAGTCATTACAGTGGTGCACAAATTTGTCGTGATCTCAAAAATCCCTGAGTAGAAAATCTAGTGAGACTCCTTCAAACTAGTGAGACCTCAGTCGTAGTTTGAGGGAGGCTGCTAGTAAAGCTCATTAGTGCTCAGCCATAGTTTAGTAAATCTAGTGAGACCTCACTAGTTTTGAAACTCTAGTGAGACTCCTTCAAACTAGTGAGACCTCACACCCCAATTTGGACCTTCCAAATAACCTTAAGCCATGGCCGGATGGCTCGTCAATGATAAAATGAATCGAAACAATTTTGGAAGCTAGAATGATAATCCTTCAAAATGAATCCTAGCATATTCCATCTTCTAGTACATGAAAAAACCTTTTTTTTAATCGATATAATATGTCTAAATCAGTTTTGAAATGAGAGAGATGTGAGGATTTTACCGAAATGATTTCTTTTCTGACCACCTGAGGGTAAAATGGTCAGATTTTGATACAAATTTTTTTTTTTATTCAAACTACTTGGGTTAGAAAGTAGACTTAACATTCTTTTCAATGCTTCAAGCCACATACGAAATGAAGTTCTATAGCATCCAGGGCAACCCCATGAAGTTCAGCTTGTTGATCAGTCCACTCAATGTCGTACGACACTCACTCAGTGCCATAGGTGATAAAAAAAATGACATTGTTGGGCAAGTTTTCTTGCACCTAAAGCAAGTCTGACTTCCCCTTACTTGCTGACCATGTTTGCTTGATTTCCAAGCATATTTTGCCCTATAAACACCCCATTTTAGTGTAACAAGACATGGATTGAATTTGTGAGAGAGTTTGTTAGAAATTAGCCTTATTGTGAGAGAAAAACAATTAAAAATCAAACCACAATAGTCTTTAAACACTTCAAACTATCCACCAAATCTTAATTTCTACACTTATAAAAGCCCAAGGTTTCAAGTCAAGCAAAGGAGCATTGTTCTCAAACTTAATCAAGGTTAGTAATTATCAAGGTTTCTATTTCAACACTCTGAGGAGAGCCATTGGGTTCAAGTTAGTTCCTCATATTGATTTTGGATTCAGTCGGCCATGAATACCAAGCAAACAAAAAAGAAGAAGTTAGTGCCGTACGGTACTAACTTTTTAAGGAGATATATTCTTGATGTCTTCCCTCTCTTGATTCATCAACACCAAAGGGATGTAGGATGTCTCTGTTCAGTCCAAACGAAAAGTGTTCATCCAAAATGATATGGTATATTTTGTCGAGTTTTAAAAACATCTTTTAATTTCTTGAAAAATACAAAAAGTCACAAGATATATAGGAGCATACAACATTCCATATTTCATCAAGTTATTGGTTGTTTTGAACATTACCGCTGAATACCCAGTGCTCCACAGCAATGAGCCATACGTTAAGATCCAAAAACTTCATTTTTTTCGGGCAATGTTTAATACAACGATTTTTCTCATAAATGTTTTCTGTGATATCTCGGGTTGATTCTACCTTTACATAAGTCATCTGTTTATCCATACTTATGTAAATTCAACAATTTCTATCATTTTATTATTATCAATTGTTTACATGGACAAAGTTAAGTAATAAAAGATTGTCAAAATCCCACAAATCATTGAGTAAAGACCAATTTTATATTGGATGAGAGGAGTGTCTTAAAACCCTTCAACCCTCTTATCCTGGCTCCCGAACCCATAGAGTGCTCTGTTTTCAATAGACCAAATCTTTTTTTCAAAATCAGAGGCACGATATATAGTCATTTGAATTTTTAATCGTTTCTTAGATTATAAATCCTTTTCAAAATAAAAATTCGGGTGGTGACTCTGAATCATTTTTACAAAACATAAAGCTACAATGGCACGTCCAGTATGTGCTCTACTTGTATCCTACATAGCAAGTAATTGGATCTGTCTAATTTGATATTAACAAATGACTGAAAATTTGTCACTAAGAAAGCGAGCGATGGTGGAAGAGTTACCGCTTTCGAAGTCATCTTCTTTGTAACCTAGGATTTCAGTCCTTCAATTTTTAATGAACAATAGCAGAAAATTCTCCAGGATCTTCAAGACTCTTGTCATTTGACGCTTTGATACCATATATAAAAAGTATAGTTTTTTTTTTCTCTTCTTCTCTGTTGTTCCAAAAAAAAAATGATAAACATTTTTTGTAAGGACCCGTATTTTTACATAATTTTTCCGAAATAATGTTAGGTAAATGTGAGGAATTGAATTTTGATTAAGAGAGGTCAATGTGATAGTGGGAGAGTGCATTTGGGTGTGTTTAATATGCATTTGAAAGTTTAGGGCTGAAAGTGTAAGATGGTGAGACTATATAAGACATTTTATACTTGCATTTTTACCAAAAATCAGCCATCTCTCTTCTTCATCAGCCATAGCCTTCTCTCTCACCCCTCTCCTCCATTATTGTTTGCTCCAAGCTCAAGAATTCACCAAAACCTCAAGTCCCTTTCATAAACCCCACCTAAAATCACCTCATCACGTCTATTGAAGCTCGTATCGCATTCATTTCGCACCAAAAGCTCATATTTTGGGTTGGAGCTCATTGGAGGCTAGGGCTTTCATTTTCTCACTCAATTCAAGCTCAAATCTTAAGGTAGGAAGATAAATTCTACTCCCTCTAGTTGTATCTATGTGATTTATGGCATATATCTTGTTCTTGTTGCTCAAATTCATCAAATTCATCATTTGCTCTCAAATGGGTTTGTTTCAGCTTGATTTTGTGATCTATGATTTGAGTACTTGTTTGATGTAATTGATTGTTGATTTACCATCCCTTGATGTCCATTAGTTGTTCCACATATACACTTTTGGCCTAAAAATTCATATATGCAATTGGGTTGAAGTTTCATGTTTTGAGAGAAACCCGCAGAAATTCTGGGTTTCCCCAACCGGTCGTACGAAAACTTCCAACCGGTTGGGCAGTTCTAAAGTGTTCACATGAATCTGTCTCTGCCAAACCAATTGGGCAAAAACCACCAACCGGTTGGGCACTTCTGAAATTTTCACATCGAATCCGTCTGCCTTCAACTGGGTTGAGCAAAACCACCAACTAGTTGGGCTTTTCAAAAAACTTGTATTCGCTCTACTGTTTTTAGTCCAACCAGTTGGGCAAAAACCTCCAACCGGTTGGGAAATGCTAAAATATCATATTTTCATCTTTGATCATTCCCTTGAATATTGGACACATCGTACATCCCTCCAACCTTATTTTGGCATCTTTTGGATAATGTCAAAAGTTGGTTTGAATTTTTGATGCAAATGATAATTTGGGACAAAATGTAAAGTTTTGAGATGAGTTTTAAATCGAAAATATTTTATGGATAAATGTGAACTCTAGGGATCACCCATTTGGTGTCTCTAGCCATGGAGTCTCGGAGAATCCCATGAAATCCGGCGGGGTCTTGGAGCCCATGAAATTCGGCAGGTGAGCCCACGAAATCCGGCAGAGGGATACTTCCCTATTAAATTGATGAATGTTTTTCTCATAACATGTTAGAAATGACATATTTGAGTTAAATTTGAAATATTTGGCAAAAATTAAAATTTTTGTGTACGGGTATGAAGATTTGGCAATTACGTGGACTTTGATTGTATACTTAAACTTAGTTTAGAACACTTGGACACATTCTAGACACATGAACACATTCCGGGTACTTAGTGGTTGGGTTAAAGCCTTCCGTTCATCCTAATCTTGTACCTTGGCCGTGTCCATCATATTATACACATTCATTATCGTGCGATCATGTTTATACACTGGCTAAGCGTTGGTAGAATAGTTTTCTCTTGAAATTTAGTGATTTCAACCTATCGATTTTTCAGTCTGGCGTGGAGTATGAAGTTGGATGTGTGTGGAGTGATATTTATTTGCAGCTCAAACATGTACGAAGTTATTTTTCCATCCTTGTAATATATTTTTGGAAAGATGGTTTTATAACTTCGATAGTTCATCCTTTTGATTATTTGACAATGTAATAACTTTTAAACCTTGTACTTATGCATTCGGGCTATGGACGCTAGTGGATAGAACTTGTTTATTCGAAATAGTGAGATTGTATTTTGTTGATTTTGACTATTCTAAGGAAAAATTGTGAGACTTTGACTTGTTTCACGTGAATTTTATTTACTTTTGAATTATTAAATTTCAGGGCGTGACATTTTTGTACTTTCTTTAATTTCCTTTTACAACTGAACGGAGCCATAGAACTCAAGATTATGTGAGTTGTAACGATGTGGCAAATTGGCAATAGTAAGATTCTTTGCCGTGTGATGGATGACCTTGTTTTATCTTCATTCACCTCCACAGAAAAAATGAAAATATCCCATTAAAATTGAAAATCAAACCAGGAAATGCCCATTCTATATCCTTATCCTAATGTTGGGTACATCACATCAAAAACATGCCAAAGAAAAAAACCTCCAAAACTGACAGCGCCAACGAGACAATGAGGAGGAGAAACCAAATGAGAACAAACCCACCACCAATGTTTTCCCATCCTCTCTCTCTCTCTCTCTCTCTCTCTCTCTCTCTCTTCCCCATCCTGTATCCGAATCTGTTACATACCGTAGTTTCATTTACATAACCCACAAAGATATAAAACCCATGTTTACATAAACCTTCTGATTTTGTATGGTGGCATGGCATGCTTCTGCTCTTGCCACGTGTTCATCGTCAAGACGAAGAATCGTCCCTCTCCAACCGGAGCAAAAACAACCCATCTTTGTTCTCTCCAGTTGAGCAAGGAGCGACGTCGTATTAGGTTTGTTGTGAGTGCGGAGCTCTCGAAGCCGTTCTCTGGCAACATCGGTTTGGACTCCAAGGTGATATGATTATTGCTTATATGGAAGTATTATGTGCTGTTATTAAACTGGTTGTTTGATGAAATGACTGTGAGGTTTAGTTTTATTTAGAGAAGAGGGATTTGTTGTTGATTCTGATTAATGGATTTGATTTGATTGGGCTTCTTATTGATGGTTTGATGCGATTTATGATGAACTTATGACGGGTTTTTGTGAACGGGTCTAATTGCCAATTTTGGGTTTAGTTGGACAAATTGTCCTTTCCATTGGGGATTCAGCTGGACTGCAATGCTTGAACTATTTGTGTTTATTTTACCCTCTTAATAGTACAAGTTCTATTGCTGAGTTAATTTCATTTAGGGAAGAGGGTTTTGTATCTGCTCTGATCAGTAGGTTTAACTTGGTTTGTGTTTTGATCTTCTGATGAACATTACTTTAGACTTATAATGGCTTTTGTAAACAGGTCCTTTTCGGGCCAATTTTGGGTCAAGTTTAGAAAACTGTTCTTTCAATGTCAATTTGGGTCTCGGAAGAACAACAACGCTTGAACTTGATGTGTATAACACCACTTTTATTTATCATTAAATTTCCATTCAGTTGAAGATCCTGATCGAGCTAATTAGCTGCAATTAATTTGTTTGAAGTAGTTTCTAACTATCTCCTTCATTCACGTACTGTATGAATTGCCACCAAATTGGATCTCATTGAACTGATGATTAATTGGTTAGGCTCAATTTCTAAGATGCTTCTCTGTGACGGTGACATTGGGGTCATCGATCGCTGACTTTAATCAAAAGACTCGTCTTTGTTTGATAAGAACGTGACATTTTACATGTTACATGACGAGTAACCGTTGAACTTGAGCTTTGCTTGATTTGGAGGCTTGTTCAGATTGTGTTTACTATAGAAAAGCCAACGTCATTATTGTTATAGAGCTAGCTTAATTTTCAACCAAGATTGAGTTCAGCTCTATCAGCTCATGAGCCCTGCTCAAGTTCAGATTCGAAGCTCTTTCATGACCTTTTAAACAACACGTAGATTGAATTCTGCCACTGGTTTCTACTTTACTTGTTGACCTAAAGCAAGTTCTTCATGTTTCTCTTGTTTTGTTGTTAATCAGCCATTGTCATTTTAATATCGGGTTACAATAGATGATAAAACTTTATAAATTTTGGACTAGTGTCAAATTGTGGACTAATACCAGTTTATTTGAACTTTGAAGACCTTCCATTCCCATGATCTATCTCAGTTGCCCTGGATTGGCCCACTTCCTGGGGATATCGCTGAAGTTGAAGCTTACTGTAGAATCTTTAGAGCTGCTGAACGACTACATAATGCATTAATGAACACACTGTGCAATCCATTGACAGGACAATGCAGTGTTTCTTACGATTTGCCATCAGAGGATAAACTAGTAGTGGAAGATAGAATAGTATCTGTTCTTGGTTGCATGGTATGTCTCCTGAACAAAGGTAAGGAGGATGTTATTTCTGGAAGATCCTCCCTCTTGAGTACATTCCGTGCTACCGACGTTAATGTAAGAGACGACATGCTTCCACCTCTTTCCATTTTCAGGGGTGAGATGAAGAGGTACTGTGAGAGCTTACATGTTGCTCTTGAAAACTACCTTACACCTGATGACGGTCGAAGTGTAAATGTATGGAGGAAACTACAACAACTGAAAAGTGTTTGTTATGATTCTGGGTTTCCCCGTGGGGATGATGACCCCAGCCATACCCTCTTTGCAAACTGGAATCCTGTTTATTTATCCACCTCAAAAGAGGATATAGAAACTACAGATTCTGATGTTTGTTTTTGGAGGGGTAGCCAGGTGACAGAAGAAGGTTTGAAGTGGCTATTAGAGAAAGGATTTAAAACTGTAGTAGATCTTAGGGCAGAGACTGTAAAGGATAACTTCTATGAAGCAGCACTACGTGAGTCTATATTGTCTGGGAAAGTTGAACTCGTCAACATTCCTGTTGAAGTTGGTACTGCACCATCAATGGACCAGGTTGAGAAGTTTGCAGCCATAGTATCGAGTTCAAGCAAAAAGGCCATATACCTCCACAGTAGGGAAGGAGTATGGAGAACTTCTGCTATGGTTTCTAGGTGGAGGCAATACATGGCTCGATATGAATCACAACTCGTCTCCAATCATAAAACTACTAAAAGAGACGTACCATCACTGGTTGCATTAAGAACAGAAGAAATGAGAACATCAAACTTATTAGACACTGCATCCTTGGGTAATGAAGATGGATTGTTTCCAGAAATGTTTGATATGGCACATGATACAACCAGAAATATTCAGAGTCATGTCAACAAAGATGATAACTGCAATGGGGGCCATGTTGAAGTTGTATCTCACCAAGACACCATGATGATACAATCAGTTGACAATGATGAAGTAGGTTCTTTAACAGACTTCTGTAATAAAGTGAATCCTCTAAAGGCCCAGTTACCTCCTTGCAACCTTTTCTCCAGAAAGGAGATGTCCAGGTTTCTCAAAAGCAAGAAGATTTCACCTCATACTTGCGTAAATTACCATAACAGAAAATTGGAGACTCCTCAAAGGGAGAATTCTAATGGATTGCTTCAGAGAAGTGAAATCATTGTGGCTAGTCCCAAATTGAGGCTCACAGAAACAAGAAGTACAAATGGATCGGCAACCTGGAATAATCTCACTTTGAAATCTCAGAGTCCTCCGGTTACCAATGGGACTTATCTGAGTGATAAATATTACCCTTCTTCTGGTCTCCCGTTAAATGGACACAGGTATCCCATGAGTACTATTGATGCTCCAATAGAACTGAGCAAAGAGTTGAATAAGACTGTTACATCCATTACGGAAGGCAAAAAGAGCAATAGTGAGGTGGCCGTGGGTTCAAATGGTGATGGTTTGGGGATGATTGAAGGTAATATGTGTGCTTCTGCGACAGGTGTGGTTCGAGTGCAATCAAGAAAGAAAGCAGAGATGTTCTTAGTTCGCACGGATGGATTCTCATGTTCCAGGGAAAAGGTGACAGAATCTTCCTTGGCATTCACTCATCCTAGCACCCAGCAGCAGATGCTTATGTGGAAATCCACGCCAAAGACTGTACTATTATTGAAGAAACTGGGCCAAGAACTTATGGAAGAAGCTAAAGAGGTAGCATGCTGTGATCTTCCTAACAAATTTAAATAAGTAGGCATGCCATGATCTTGAAATTAAATCAAAAGAATTAGTGCTTGTATTCTATTCTTAATGGTACTATATTTTATCATGCTAGTATTCCCATGCTTTACATCTTGATGCTACATTCAGTGACTACATGTATGCACTTCGGAGGTAGTAATTAAAAAGTACGCATCGCAAGAAGAAGGGAAATTTGAAAATCAACCAATTAAATAATGTGGTTTGTGATTGAGTTAACCATGTTTGATAGGCTTTAGTAGTTATGGAAACCAAAGTTCTGTAATCTTCTCTGCCTTTTCTTCTGGTTTTACATCAGACTTTTTCTTTCTGAGCTTCATAAAAGACATACTAAGTTTGGATAATGCACAATTAGTGTCTGCTTAGATCAGAGTATTTCCAACTGGATCTCATCGACATAAGTTCAACATATTAGATCTGGTCTTATTCCCTTCATAACACAGTGATATATGCGTGTGTTCACTAAATTTCACTAACCTTCACAGAGAATCAGTTTACACTTTACATAGAAACTTAGGGCCAGAACACATGAGTTTGCTTGATTGAGACTGAAGTCACAGGGTCAACGCTATAGCACATTCTGGGTACATGATGGCTGATATTTATGCATCATGTTCACAGCAAGTTGACATGTGAAAAAGCTAAAGCAAGAGCAATTCCCAAACAATTTGAAAGTTGTGCCCAGCAGGCTGTACAGTTCATAAAAACTCCTTAAAGGGGGAGGGATTAATTGTCATTTAAATTCATACTGTTGTAAGATTATCTTCTTTAAACTTGTGCCAATACCCTTGTGTGTTTCATGGGTGTAAAAAACGTTGCACTTTTGCCCCCAACTATTTGGAGTGTCTTCCACTAAAGCAAAAATTGTGTGTCGGGCTGCATGCCTGAAATGTGTTGGAGGCCAGCACATATCCAACAGGGACACATCACCTTCTCAGAAGTGCCCATCCTTTGTATGCATCCACAGGTAGCGACCACTTCTACGTTTTCACTCAAATAATGTCTACGAGTTCCATTTGATTTGGTTCGTTTGGTTGGAAAAACCATTAAGAGGTTTATGTTTGAGTATCTCTTCACTTCTGTTTTTTGATTGCAGTATCTCTTTACTTCTTAGCGTTCAGGTCTTTCGTTTTGGAAATTTAAAACAACGAAAGTTTGGAAAGAGATACCTAACCTCAGTAATTTAGGAAGTAAATTTTAAGTCTAGATTCAGATTGGGGATGTCTGTTTGAAACATAGAAAGTTCAGAAAATTCTGTATGATTCCTATTTTGAAGAGCTTCTTTTGAATGGATGGATTTATTTGCAAACATAAAAAGTTGGTATGGAACTGGAGGTTGGTCAGTTGCTGTTCGACGAGATCTTGTGATTCCTTCATCTGCATTTTTGTACTCGTGCAATTTTCCATTGTGGCCTTGTTAAGCATGGTTTCTTTGTCCAAATTGCAGGTTGCTTCTTTCTTGTATCACCAAGAGAAAATGTGTGTCCTTGTTGAACCTGATGTACATGACATATTTGCGAGAATTCCCGGGTTTGGCTTTGTTCAGACATTTTATAGTCAAGATACGAGGTGTGGAACTCGGCTTGAAGAATGCACTAGTAATAGCTTTATTTTCCTGCACATCCTAAGAACTCTATCAACCTTTTAATGCAGTGATCTTCACGAGAGGGTTGATTTTGTGGCGTGCTTGGGAGGGGATGGTGTTATACTACATGCATCAAACCTATTTAGAGGTGCTGTACGCCTGTCGTTATCATTTAATCTCGGATCCCTTGGATTTCTCACTTCCCACAATGTAAGTCGCTAAACCCTACTTCGGAGATCCATCTTTTATCTCTTACACTGGTTCCTCTTCCTTTCGCTTTTCTTAACTCATTTCGTCTTTCTTTTGGTACAGTTTGAAGATTTTAGGCAAGACTTGAAACAAGTTATTTGTGGGAACAACACGATGGATGGTGTTTATATAACTCTCCGTATGCGTCTCCGCTGTGAAATTTATCGAAATGGAAAAGCTATGCCTGGGAAAGTTTTTGATGTCCTCAATGAGGTTGTGGTTGATCGTGGTTCGAATCCTTACATTTCAAAAATCGAGTGTTTTGAACATGACCGTCTTATAACCAAGGTACGATCTATTCGTTATTTGCAAAGTCTCTTGAAATAATGATTCTTCAAACCCTTAACCTTCACTTGGGAGTCAAAGTGCTAGTAGCTTTTCTGATTCTGATTAGGATGTTTTAAATCATTTGCCCTTCAGGTGCAAGGCGATGGAGTCATAGTTGCCACCCCTACAGGAAGTACAGCTTACTCTACTGCTGCAGGAGGTTCAATGGTAAGCCTTCTTTTCGAGTTTTAGATATCTAGTACTTGTTGACGTATTCAGGTGAGAACTGATACTGATTAAACACGGAAACCTCGCAATTTCTTGGTGTCAATCTGTCAGTACATTTGGTTATGTTTCTGTTTAGTTCTAACGTAACGGTACTCTGTAGCTAACAATGGATGATCTGCTATACAGGTCCATCCAAATGTTCCATGCATGCTGTTTACACCAATTTGCCCTCATTCCCTCTCATTCAGACCTGTCATACTTCCGGATTCTGCACGGCTTGAATTAAAGGTGCTCTCTCTATTTTTTTTGTTGTTACGATATTCATGACAAACCAAACAAGGTTGGTTTGAATGTTGTGAAATGTTGTGAAATCAAACTCTTTAATATGTGGACAACTGCAGTAGGATACTATTTTTAGGCCGAAATCCTGGCTAACCTTTCACCGTGTTCTTTTTTTTTCTTTTTTTCTTTTCTAGTCACATCTGGGTAATTTTATGTCTACAGCAAAACTATCTCCCTATTTTTTGTTTTGCCTGCAAAAATCTTTTCCAATGTCCACTGAATTTTCTGAAAGTATGGCGTGTATACTATCTACCGAGCATATTCTTGTCTAAGATTCTAAAGTATTCTCAACTTTTTGGAGGTTCTGAAACTTTTTTGTATCTGGACAGATTCCAGGGGATGCAAGAAGCAATGCATGGGTCTCCTTTGATGGAAAGAGAAGGCAACAACTCTCAAGAGGTGACTCAGTGCGGATATTTATGAGCCAGCATCCACTCCCGACAGTGAACAAAGCTGACCAAACCGGTGACTGGTTTCGTAGCTTAATCCGTTGCCTGAATTGGAATGAAAGGCTGGATCAGAAAGCCCTTTGAGGCCTCTGATGCCTACCCAAGGTTGACTGAGGTTTGTGTATATTTACTGTATATATTACAAGGTAAAGGAATCGTACATATTCTAACTTAGAATGAGTATATATTTACCTATTCATCCAATTGGCTCCCATATAAAAAGGTGGGGTCGGTCTGCCATTCCTCTCTGCTGTTTTTCATTTTCCCTATTTCATTTGCATTTGTACACTGCATTTAAATAATGGCAAAAGTTTTACCTTTGAATTCCCATTGGTCTCTAATATATTTTTAATTCATATTATTGCGTGGCTTCTTGTTTTGCTTTTTGTTCATTATATATTTAGACAGTAGAAGGGTGAGAAAGAAAATTGAAAGCTTCTTATAGGTGACAACACAAGTCACAGAAAGCACATAATTCTATAATGAAAAATACAAAACTGTCATCCCCGCTTGAAATTGAAAATAGGCTTTCACAATACGCCTACATTTTGAATACTAGTTAAAAATCTTTTTGATGCAAATCTTAGGGGGGAACGTTCAAGTTGTGTCAGCCCACTTGTGAATATCAATTCTAGTTTACGAACAATTTGGGCTTTCTGAAAAAAATTGACCTAGAAACAAGATTGATTAGATGAATCGAGATTATATCTTATTCGTAAAATTGTACCGATGTTTGTCATTTCTCAAACACGAATACGACGATCCAGCGGGGGTGTGCAACCCATAGAGATGACAAAATGTAAAGAAAACTTTTGTATACAATGCTCTATATAAAATAAACATATTTATTTTGGTAGAGTTAATTAGGCCTAATTTATTATGTTTCGTTGAGCTATATTGCCACCCATGAAGAAGGGTCGAGTCTACTGTTTCATTCGGATACCTAGTTTTAACTCGCTGAAAACAAGGTGATATGGATTCGGGAATTCGGAGTTACGTAAGTGCGGCCAGGGAGCATATTGTCTTTTCTTGCCTGCGGTTATTGGCAGCTATCTGACACTGGATGTATTGGGATCTAGAAATGGTCTGTGATGGAAGTACATGAAAACCTCCTTTCCTTGCTTGACCCTAAGATGAGAAGGAAGGTGATTTGACTATAATTGTTGACCTGATCTATATATACATATATATGTGTATTTACATATATAACTATGCATAGGGTAATGTGCACGCGTATTCCCATAAGTGGACAATGATGTCTTCGAAACCATGAGCAGACCTGCTTATTTTAAGCTGATTTGCAGCTGCTGCCTTTTGAAGGGAAGAAAAAGGCCTTTGACTTAGGCCCATTTTGGCTAAATAAGTTAAGCAACTTTTTACTATTTTTTTTGTCTTTATTCTTTTTTTTTTAGTTTTGCGTCAAATTTTTGGGACCTATTGATCCGTCTCGATGAGAGGAATCGGAAAAGTAAAAAATTTTGACAGAAACTCTTAAATTTTTTCTGTATTTTTGAAAAAATTTAAGCGTTTCGGTCAAAATTTTTTACTTTTCTGATTCCTCTCGTCGAGACGGATCAATAGGTCGCAAAAGTTTGACACAAAACTAAAAAAAAAAAAAAAAGAATAAAGACAAAAAAAAGGAATAGTAAAAAGTAGCTTTACTACTTAGGTCAAACCTAGCCTTAGCAATGGACTTAAGTACTCCCTCCGTTCTAATTTTATAGTCCCTCGTTTTATTCTAATCGTATAAAACAACGATTATATTTTTTAATCAGTAATACATTTTATATGCAATATGAATCTTATTTGATAGATCTTGACTTAATCTAATAAACAAAGTATTCAAAATCACCTAAAACATTGTAAATTATAAGATATAATACTTTGAAAAATGGCACGAACTCCCAAAAGCGACTATAAAATTGAGCCGGATGGAGTAATTTTTAGTTAAGCTAGAACTCATTTGTTTTTTAGGTCTGACTTTCTCTTACTTAAAATATACTAATAGGTAGTATCATCCTTGTTATGGAATCAGTGAAAAGTAATGTTCAACCAACCCTATACCAGCAAAATTTTAGCTGCAATATGGAAAATAAAATTGTTTCTGCATTATATTATGTAAACCTTGACAATTCTATTACGTAAACCTTGACAATTCGTTATCCTTAAACAATCTTATCAAAGGAAATCAAGAAGGTTTACGTGCTTCTCTTGTGCAAGTTACCTGTCAAAATCCCTCTTATTTCCTAAGAAATTGAAACTATCACATCAGAACTGTTGGCGATCCATGTTCTTGTTCTTAGTAGCAGGATTCTTCTAAAATGAGTGCGCTCCCGAGACGAGAGCTCGCTCCCATTCAGATGGGAACCGCTCCTAAATAGGATAAGAGCATCCACACTAATATTAAAGACAAAATTCTCATTTCTCTTTCCAAATATATGCAAGGGTTAGGACTCTCTCTTTCTGATCTCATATAAGCAAGGTTTAGGATGCCCTCGCTTCCGCTTCATGTAGCCAAGTTCTTGCTACTATGTAGCAAAAAATAGTTATTCACCAGAAGCTAAAATTGGTAAGGATGGTATAATAAATGTCAAGTGGACAAGAATACTAATAGACATATAGATCACTGTTTTACACAGCCGATACCAGTAAGGGGTCATAGTAGGTCTTACAAATTAATATACAACTTATAGTAGCAGTTTTCAAGGTTTCTGCTTACAAGAAACTCTAAGAGGTTTTAGGGAGATAATCCTAGTTGAACCTGACCAAATTCCCGCGACTTAAACCATTTAGTCATTGTGTGTGTGACAAAATCTAATCTCAAAGATAGATCTTAATGTTTGAAGCAGCACATGGTTTGCAAGAAATACTTGGGAGTCTGGGCTAGTTTTTGGAAAACATAACTGAACAGATCAGTAAAAAGGAGTTGCGCCTCATTTCCATTTCAATCAAGACATACAAGTACAATCGAAAGGGTGGCAACGTACAAAACAAACCTTAACAAGTTAAGCACTCAAATCGGATATAGCGAAAAAAAAAAAAGAGAAAAAGTTAAGCACCCAAATATTATACACCAAGACACAGACACTAAAATCATCTGAAAAACCCAGTATGCGATATCGATAGACACGATGCCCACAATAATACAGCACGCGAGTAAAACACGACATGACACGATGCCACGTCCATAAGGCCCACGTAAACTCGGGCTTTATGTCTTCTTTTACGTTGTCATCTTCTGAATCTGATGATATCCATCTTGTTGATCACATTGCCTTTACCGAATGGAACCTTGGTTCCTTTGGAAGAAACTTCTGCTTTGCATAAACCGACATATAGTCGCCAAACACAAACTTGGGGTAACCTTGATCCTCCTCCCGTTTTACCTTTTCCACAAGTTGTGGTGCTGGAGCTATGGTAGCCTTTAGTGATGGATTATAGAAAGAAGCAATGGATCTCCTATTCCCCTCCGGCATAGCCATAACCCGGTGCCAAGCACTCTTGTACCTACCATTGCTCAAGACCTCAATTTGATCACCGGTATTGATAACAATAGCATTGGGAATGGGTTGGACATCTACCCATTCCCCATCTTTGAGGATCTGAAGACCTCCCACCTTGTCATCTTGGAAGAGTAAGATGACCCCACCAGCATCAGTGTGGGCCCGGAGGCCGTTGACCATTTCCGGGTGAGGACAAGGAGGGTAGTGTGCTACCTTTGTGCCAAAGAAGGCATTATCCCCTCCATCCCCACCATTGAATGCCTTCTTGATGAATCCCCTTGGCAAGCCCAAGTTCTCATCCATCACTTCCATGACCTTCTCGCCCAATTTCTTCAATTCAGATCGGTATTCTGCCATTGTTTCCCTGTCATCAAATTTGAAACTCTTTTTAGTTTTCATTCTTGGTGTTGGGATGCGCAATGGTAGAGGTGACAGGAGAACAGTTTCAGGAATATTAGTGAGGGTAGTAATGAATTTGTTATGAATATCAGGGCGATAGATTTGTTTTTAAGAAGCCGCTGATCTGCCGTATCGACAAATTATTACTCGTACCAACTGTGAATCGGGTAATGGATAGGCTGCCACCCTAGGAACTAGGTGATAAATCACAACAATATATGGTCACACCCTCAATTCTCATTCCGCGGAAACAAAAAAAAAGAAGGCATTAAAGCATTGATTTTGCTCGAAAGTCGAAGCTTACTTGAATCCTGGAGTCTTTGATGGCCATTCACTCTTGTTTCCGTCTGAGAGAAGGAAAACATCTTCCCAGTCCATATTCTCCAATTTCTCGCTGCTCTTCTTCTCCACCAACTCATTCAACATCTTGACTGCTGTGTTGGAGTTGTGGAAACCTTCTTCTCTTTCCTTTTTATAGCATTCCATGCTCACCTTCTTCACCCTCTCAAGGAGCTCCTCTGAGATACCGTGGTTCACCAACTGCACACAACATAACAAGGGCTTAATCACTTATGGAATTATACCAACAGGCTATCCAAATCAATCAATTGGAACCAGAAAATTGATCATTCCACATCGGTTGTTAATAATACATATCTATTGATTTTTTGGCTTTCTTATTTAGAGGATACGCCAATTCAGATTACAGCATCGCATGTATGCAGTGACGAAAATACTAGACCGTGCACATAGTGTAATATCAACAATGGAATTTGCATAGAGATGTTAAAATTACCTGAAAAAATCCCCATTCTTCACACCCGTTAGCGATCTGAGCCAGCGTCTTGGCCCTCTCTTCTCCATTGAGCTTCGAGAAATCGATCACTGGGATTGCCATGGGAATGAACAAGTGATCTAAAGTTGCTTATATGGGTAGGGGGAGAGAGATGGAGGGATGGAGGGAGGGAGGGAAGGGTGGTGTAGAGTTATTTCTCAGTTTTTTGCTTTGTGATGTGGTGAAGAGGTGGCTGTTACCTTAAGCATATTTATAGCCGTTTTCTTCCCGCTTTCTTGAATGTCAACTCTCAGAAATATAATCTCTTATGTTCCATTGACTATTTCTATAAAGTACAGCTACACTAACCGAAAAAAGTATAATAATTTTCCTTCTCTATCTTTGTGAGAAAAAGGTTTCACTAAAAATTGATTAATGGCTGTTTGTGGTATTTCCAATTTTGTGGCTAAATATTCACAACCACTATGGCATAAAATTTTAGAACTATTATCGCTCTGAACCTTTTGGAGCCAATTTATGTCAATAATTCTACAAGAATAGTAGTGGTTTCCATGGAAAATACAAACATTTAAATATAAGAGTAGTGCTACAGACACAGATGTTCGGACACAGATGCATTCAAAACCATTCGATACATGTTGTCTCACTATGATGCATAATGTGAATCTTTGTTTGAATATGTGTGTGAATATCCGTGTCCATAGTAATTTCCCTTTGAATATTGAGGTTACCGATTGGGTTATGAGATACTGATTCCCAAAATTAATTGAGGCGTGTAAACTGGTTCGGACAATTGAGTTATGAAAGCTTGCTAACAATGTCAGATGATTTGTGAGGTTGTAATTGATATCCCACTACAGAAGCATTACCGAATCAGGTTATACATCTCGTATTGTATTCAGTGTATATATAAGACTTGTAGCCTACGATTTTTGAAGGTCTTATCTTATGACACAAAAAAAAAAAAGACTTGTATTGATTTAAGTTGCTTTTCCAAATTTTTCTTTTTATAAAAAAGAGGGCTTCTAGTATAGAAGAATTGTATGGTTTTTGAAGGTCTGATCTAATGCCAAGCATAAAAAAACAAAGACTTATAGTATTGATTTAAGTTGCGTTTCCTAATTTTTTTTGAAAAAAAAGGACGTCTAGTATAGAATAATTTTATGATAGGCCTTAAACGATTAGCAGCTGAATGGCCTAATAATTGAGCCACTTCTGATTTTGGACCTTTTGTTTTTTTATCTTTACAACCCGAGGCCCCACCAATCACTGTATTAAGTTGCATCACCGCGCTGTAAATCGAGCTCTTCTGACCCAGTCATTTCACAAAAACTTTCACTCAAAAGAAAGGATGACAATAAACTCCTCTCCGTCCCGATTTGATCGGATAATGCCCGACCTGATAAGCAAATGGGTGTGGTATTCACCTCCCACAATTCGTTTTAACCCGATTCAACTCCAATTATGGTTATTATTACTTATTTTTATATGTATATATTTATATAGATTTCGTTATTTTCATTTAATAAGAGCAAACTACACAATAATAAATCACTATGTTATTTATTTGTTTCCTTTGTGTCCATTTTTTTAAAACTCTCAGCACTCATTAATATCTTATTTTTCAGTCAAAACATTCTAAAGAGAACAAAATTAGTGTAAATTAATATGATGAATGAGAACCTGATTATACACCCCCACTCCGATACCTCTCTTGTTTCCCCACTCCAATACCTCTCTTTTTTTACCCTCTTCGATCTGTCCCATTCCCCTCTCCGTACCCGCCCTAAAAGGAACAAGGCAGGTACGGAAGAGGGTAAATCTGACTCCAATCCGCTCCATTGCCATCTGTACTCAAAAGGATGGTGGCTCAAAAAAGCTTATCTACTATTTTAGTCCCTATATTTATACTTAGGTTTTGATTTGGTTGTCAAAGTTTTAATAGGATCTATTTAGTCCCCAAAGAATTACTCAAGTTTCGATTTAGTCCTCCAAATTTTATTTGGGTCAATTAAGTCCTTAAAGTATTGAATCAATTAAGTCCTCTGTAAAAATTAATATCTTCAAAGTTACAATTACAACCACAAGAACAAAAAAAAAAATAGCAATTATAAAAGCCTACTACAATTAGGTCGTCCTTTTGGTAGAAAAGCATGGTTTTCAACTTGACCACCATATAAATAGGAGTAATGTTTATGAGTCTATGACTATAGGATATATTAAAAAATCACAATCAGACAATTTAAATTATAGCACTTCTCTACAAATCATAATTGCACAAAATAATGTACTACTTCAATAAGACTAGTAAAATAACTTATCAAAAATATAAAACCCTGCGATGTGTAGGTGATGTTTCATATAATGCAGCTTGAGGAGTAAAGCCTTGGGCTAAAAATAATCAATTACTCCGTAGAATTTATAAGCAAATCAAGTTATACAAGTTGCTGGAAAAGAAAAACAAATAACTAAACTAGGAATCGATCAAATCAACATATCTACATACTCTTCCTTTCTCGTACAAGTGATATCAAGAAATCTACATACTAATATATGTAGAAGATGAAGGAAATATATTTATCTTTAACCAATTACATGCAGAAGTCATACTTATACGAAGAAAATGAGCAAATGTATTTATCTTTAACAAATTACATGAAGAAGTCATAATTGAAACAATGTAGATCTAGCCCGCCCTGTTCTACTAAGGCTTTTTTTTTTTTTTTTGCTTATTGGCTTTTTAGCTTCTTTTCTTTGTTGATGATTATGAGATAATGATCCGTCTTAGGATTCGAAATAATCTAGCGTAAAAGTAAGTTGCCTTTATTCTAATAAATATTTACTGTGTAGGAGCACCTCACTTTAACCCATTAGTTTTTTTTAAAGTGTTTAAAAACTAATATTGGAAAGAAAATATAATCTTACAAACTACAAACTTTAGAGGTATAATGTATACTTAGGTAAATCTAATGGACTACTTTAGTAATTAGAAAAAATCAGATTGATAAGTACAAATCATAAACCTAAGACGAAATTAACACACTTAGAAATATAAGGATCAAATTCAAATCTACATATAGCTTTAATGATGAAATTGAGACATTTAAAAATACAAGGACCAACTTGAAACCTACCTATAACTATGGGGACTAAAATGGTAGATAAGCAATTTTAAATCCCACCCTTTTGTGTATGTGGGATATTGATAATACCAATCCGAGCCCAAAAAAAACCATTAACCAAGTCACTTTGGAATATATTTTGATGCTCTTTCAATAACCATGTTCGGATATTTATTGTGAAAGACTGAAAGCAATGCTCACATTTTTTGAATAAGGTTCGGATATTTATTTTGAAAGCAATGTGCTTTCAAAAACAAAAAGCAAAAATAATAATACTCGAATTTTCAAACACTAGTTTTCACATAAAACTAAGAGGAAGAGTTTGTTTAGTTTAGTTTTTAAGGGAGGTTTTTGGAGTAATGAGTGAAAAGAGGTATATAGCGAAATGAGAGTAATAATTAGTGAAAAGATTAATTAGAGACCGTGCGTTGGGAGAGACAGTGATTAGGAAAAACAAAAGTGATGTGTCTCCTTAAACTTTCTAATAATGTTTTTTGTTTCCGGAACATGAAAATGATGAATTATTAGAAAATGCAAACGGATCCAGAAAAACTCCAGTAGGGTAATGGGTATACACATGTGTATAACTTATGGACTGTTTGGTCCCACATGTTCAGATTATTAGGGTTTGGAAGCCCATGTGAAAATTCATTATACATAAATGCATTACAAATAATGAATTGGATTGGAGGATAAGGAATCTTACTCTTGGGCTTGTGAAGCGTGATTCGACTTTAGTCACGCTTTGTCAAGGATTTGGCCCCCTAAAGCTAAGCGGGGGGGTATTACGGCAATTGCTTGTTTAAACCCTATGTTATAAATACCTGGTAAGTTGCTATATACAACAACCAATGCAACTTGTACTCTTTCTTCATTCGATACGTAGTGAAAGTTGGCGAGAGCTGTGGATGTACTTAACTTTTTGTTTGGGAGCCTCATAAAATCTTTGTGTCTTTGCCTTCTTATTTTCTATGATTGACTATCTTTGCGCATTGTGCATTTGTTGGTTTGACCGAATCTCCAACAATTACACGGATTTTTGGACTTTCATTTTTTTTAGTCTTCCTTCATTTATTGGGAGTGCAAAAACAAGAATACTTGTTTACTTTACACAGGATTAATGCTCTCATCCCTACAGGTACATTCAAACACTTTTACAAATTAGTAAAAATGCAAACTAATTAAAACGTATTGTCAAATTATGTTTCTTCCACAAAATATGTCACACAAAATTACAAATGTAATCCAACATTCTGATTCTAATAAAAAAACTACTCCTATAATTTATAATTCTACATTTTAAATCCTAAAAAATGGATAGCACACTAACACCGCCGAAAAACTTGTAGGTCAGACGATCGAGGATGCTCTTCATAGCCACCCTTAACAAGGAGAAAAACTTGGGTACATGTAGAGTATAGTCACGTGGTGCCCGATCATGCATCTCGGCCATTTAAAAATGTTTTGAACAACCTACATTGCAAAGGGAGAAAAAGGAGAGAGAAGGGGGTAATAAATCTGGGTCATCCAAAATACTTAGGCACGTCTGGGATGCGTGGTCGGACACCAACATGGCCATACCCTACACTTTTCAATATGTTTTCTCCCTTAAAAGACTAGTTTCGGCATGAATGGCCTTTTTTCGACCGGACCAGGTTTCTAATAGTTGAGCTGCACGAAAATTGCCCACAGACCCGTCTAAAAAAAAAACAAACAAACAGAGACTATTTTAGTTAAATTTAGATCTCTACCGACCACCCACCGTTAATCATGTTGACCAAGTACAGTTATCACGCCTTTTGACTTTTTGCAACACACGGCAATGTCCTTTGAATATGGTAAGGGATCAGATGATTGGAACACTGAGTTGTAGGCATGGTTTGTGGGTTAAGGAAGGAGTACTCCTAAAAACAAACCTATAATCTAACTCTCTCATTTTTATTAATTAATTCATTCATTTCATATTATATATATGTTCCTTCACGAAATTGTCAACTCCATTGTGTAAATATAGTGTGATTCACGAACAGAATTTATGTATATAAACTTGTCATCGAAATGACATGGCCATTGACATTCTTTTAAAAAAATCACTCACTCTATGGCTCCGTTTGTTTGGACGTAAAATATTTTTGCCAAAAACATTTTACATAATTTCCGGTGTTTGGTTGTTAAAAATCATGAAAATGATTTTTTTTGGAAAACTTTTTACACCATTTCCCGTAAAATAACTTACCATGGAAAAACTGGTAAGTTGTTTTCCATCGGGGTCCTCTTCTGTTTCTCTTGCCACGTGAAAGCATTTGTGGGCAGGTTGCAACCAAACACAAAAAAACCAAATTAAAAATATATATTTTACATCGAAATAAACGGAGCCTATGATTTTATATTAGATTTATGGAATTCTTAGATTGTCACAGCATAAGCATTTACAGAAAATATTGTTTCAGTATCAATATTATGATTTTATGTGCAAGGACAACCACCACCACCATAATACCGGTACCCATATAGTCCTTAATCGATGAGGGTATGAATGGAAGAGAATGATCTGTTTATTCAACTAGCTTGATTTTATTCTAATTGTCCATGCATTAGGGTGCAACTCCAGTTAATGAGATTACTAGACAACATTGACCGTCTGATGAAAAACATGTACGGTTGATGTTGCCTGCAGTAGGAAATCGGATTAAAGATAGGTGCTACTTGTACTTCTTTATAGCACCAAAGGGTGAGAACATGTGTTAGAGCTAGATATTTTACTGACTGTAATTTAAATAATCTAAAATATAAATAAATAAATAAAAAGAAAAATGGAACTGACTCCCAAGCCCTCGGGACCCGGTTGTTTGACATTTTTTTGGGGGGTAAATTTGACACAATTAATAGTGAAGGAATATATCCACGTCACACTAAATGAGATCGGATTAATAATATCACACTTGATATCGTATACCTAGCTAGAAAGAAATTTGTAGGTTTATATTTGTGATGCATGTTTGATCCTTATAATGGAGTATTTGTTTTTAACTAAATGATAGATATTTAATTGGTTACGTTGAATACATATTCCAATCCGACGCTAATATTCAATTTCGAAGAGGTCCTAAGAGTAATGCTCTTATACAAACTAAGAATGTTCATTAATCTGATTTAAATAAACGTATGAGAATAATAGCCTCTCTTTTTTTCTTTCTCTTTTTGGATTTATAATTGATTCATAGAGTTGTTGATAGATCAAGACAATTAACCTATCACTCTATCTGGCCATCAAGCTTAATTGAAAATACGAACTTTTCTAAACAGAACGTGGGTTCGATGATCAAAGGTCAACCAAATTGAATTATAGATATAGAAACTCTTCTTTTAATTTTATTTTTGGAAGATAATTTGAAAGCCGATCAGTGGCTAAAAAACTCTATAAGTGTACTTCAAACTATAAAAATAAAAATAAAAATAAAAAGTATTTCTTCTTCGGAATAAAAAAATAAAAAATAAATAAACTAATAAGGCTTACAAAGATAAAATTAATCGGAAATAGTTAATTTATGCCAACCTTGCCTATCAATGTTATACATCCATCAGGATGTGCTGTTTTTGAAGAACTTGGATACTATTCTCCGAGACTACTTCGTAGATAACAACTGTTCATTTTTTAGAACTTATCGAGAATATTATCACCAAAATTCATATTGATCAAATATTTGTTTATATGATTTCAAAATGCATTGGCCTTGAAAACATTTACAACACTCAATGGAAACTCTTTTTTCTCAATGTAAATGTGTGCCAAAAAAACATTAAATGATATCTGATTAAGACAATTTCTTGCGTGATTGATATTCTTTGCGATCTAAAAAATGAACAGTTTCGATCAAATAAATCTAGAAAGGACCCGCAAATGGACCGTACAATACCCATTTATTTTCAATTCTTATGGTTTATTTATTTATTTATTTTGGTCACACTGGGTCTGTCTCTAACAGAACCACAATGGACCTACCTAGAATGCTAAAATGGGGTGCCCATACCTAGGCAAGAACGAGATCCGCCCAAAAGATTCCAGATGGGCAGTTGTCCAATTTAAGTCGTCTGATTTTTAGTCTTAAAAATATTAACATGTGAAGTTATACGTATATTTTCAGTATTTAACTTATTTGGCATAAAATGATTCTTTCTCGAATAAATGTAATTTAAATCAAGGATTGAGCCTGGCCATTAAAGGACTGGGGTATTCATTCCTCCAAGACACTGTCCCTCGATTGATGGCGGGCTGGGAGAGATGGAACTTTGGTACGCAATATTAACTAACTTTTCAAATTAGTTTACGCACGTATCGACTACTTTTAAAAACTAATATTATACTGTTCATCTCCAATCAAGTTGATATAAAGTATCGTATAAACCGACCCACAAGAGTTGGCAGCCTATAAGAGATTTTGAACCTAAAATCGACGAGATCGAGCTAGAGTAAATTAAATTTTAAGTCTCATGTCTTGACCACGAGATGGGATTTGGAGGTAATATTCATGCATGGTGATGGATTCTGATTCCAATTCTTCCTTTTGAAAAACTCTCTCCTCTCTCTCTCTCTCTCTCTCTCTCTCACAGAAACAGATATTCACATGCTGCTGACCAATGGTGTACCGAATAAGCTTCAAGGCATTCAATAGGGGGACAAATATGGTCTAGGGTGCATGTACGTACATTGATTGGCGTATAGACTTTGTCTTTCAATTTTATATACCCTAATTAACCAACCTCATCACCATAATGGTTTTATTTGTTTATTTAAACCATTAAAAACATTTACCAATTCATTGAAATCACAGGTCATGATCAGTTCGGTAACCCTAATCATAGGGACACTTGGCACGGTTACAATGAAGAATCATAGAATTTGAACGACTTTCACTAAAATATATTTTGATTATTGTCAATTCAAATGGTTTTTTATTCAATCTGGGCCATGACAACTTTTGAATACTATATTCCTGCCCTGGAGATCATAAAACAATTGTTTTTGAGCTTTTGAAATACTGTAACGGAATTGGAAGCCTATGTGTAGATTTTAGTTAACAATTATAGGTCAAACCTTATAATAATATTTGAAATTTTAACGGCATATACTATCTTACATGATATGACTTGGTAGAGTAACCATTTGGCAATTGGTAATTGGGCGAACGCAATATATATATTAGAGGTGGCAAATAGGTGGGTTGGGTTGGGTTTGTGTGGGTAGGTATGGGTTATGGGTTGAATGTGGGTGGGTTGAATATGAGTTGAAAGTGAATGGGTTCAATATGGGTGGGTTGAATATGGGTCAAGTCAAACCCAACCCAACCCAAATTTTATTCACTGTAAAGAACAGCTCCACAAAATAAGTAATTCTGAATTCCTCTTGGAACTGAGGCATTAGTTGGTAGATTTGAGCATTTGAACTACATAACCACAAACCTATGAACACAAATTGGTTCTTCCGCATGCTGGTCTCAGGTTTGCCCACAACTACTATGGGGAACAAAATCCAATTCTACTATTTTTGCAATATAAATGTGTTTTGAAATCATACAAAACGAAAGTCGATTAACTTGATTTTTTGCATGCTTGATCCTCTCAATGAGTTCAAAAGAATGAACGGTCCCAATCATTAAATAGAAATTGTCTTTAACTCCTCGCAAAAAAAATTTAAAAAACAAATTCAAAACTTAGAATTCCAAGCATAAACTTCATTGTCGCCACTGCCGGTCCAGCAGACTTTGTGACATTAGCACTTAATGGATCCTTCTTCTCCACGCTCTTGATAACTCCAACAACAACTGTCTGGAATCATCTTCACCATACCGGCATCACTATTCTTCAAAAACTTGGGTTTCTTCACAATCTCTTTCTCATATAATGCCAAGTGCAGCAACTTTCTCTCCAAAATCCTCCACAAGTTCTTCCTCCTCTTCCTCCAAATCTTCAACAACTATATTTTGCCCACCTGTTGCATTATATTGCCAATCACGAGTACATAATAATGCCTCTACATTCTTGGGTATAATTGAAGAGCGATACTTGTCTACAATACGACCTCCAATACTATCTCAATAGAAGGATGAAACTCAATAGAAGGATGAAACTCAAGAGGATCTTTGTTAGGACAATTATGAAGTAGTAAATTCGACGTTCCTGATTCTCGTCGATATTTTTTACCACAATAATTACACTTGGCCCATTTTTTTCCATCAGCATCAGGAGGTAACTTGTCAAAGTCATCCCATACAGCAGAAGTGGACCTCTTACGTCTAACAGTACTCGAAGAGCATTTCTCAAGATTCTCGTCGATATTTTCTTCCATTTTAGGTGCCCTATGACATGTTAATCACAGTTTTAAAAGATACAAGTGCTATAATTTTAATGAAAGTAAACATTATATAGACATCTTCCACCCAAACAACAATGTTAATCAATACCCTTGCACACAAGTCTATGCTCAAAGAAGCAGGAGCCTCATAAACCAACAACTGGAGGCCAACATCAACTGTTTAACCAATATCTGCTAAACACCTGCTATGAGACAGCACAACCGGAACTACGGAGAAATTATACACGCATGGACAAATTTCTTAAAGATATATGAATGGCGAAGGCAGGGACTCCACTCACTTTTGTAAAAGTCTTAATTACTGCATTTTTGAAGGTATAAAAATTACTATTAAATTCCCCAAACACCCCATTAAATTGCCTCTAAAACCTACACCATGTAAAGCTACGAAAACGCCCCATCGCACTGAAAGTAATTACAAAGAACCGATCTCGATTACAAAGATTACAATGAACCGACCTCGATTATGAACGAAGATTTAGTAGATGAACGTCAAATTGCACAATATTTGGTTAATTTTACCATACCTGTAGTCCCTGGGTTCCCAAATTCACAGATCTTTGAAGTTTTTGAACTTTCATAGATCTTCGACTTGAACGACGTTTTTGTTTATGCTGGCGCCATGGATTACGACAAATCACCACCGTCTTGTAGCTTGAAAGTTCAATCGAGAGACAAATCTCCACCTACTTCGCAGATCTTCGATCTCCCTCCAGCTCCCTCTCTCTCCTAATCTGTGAGGCCCTCATTTTGTTTGCGTAGGGTTTTGCTGAGAAAGAGAGAGAGAGTGAAAAATTACTTTTTAATTTTGGGTCCAAACCATTTTGAGCCCATTTTGAACCCACGTAAACCCATGTATATATGGGTTAATATGGGTTCACCCATTTATAACCCATATTTTAATATGGGTGGGTTGGGTTGGGTTTTGAATGGGTGAATTTAGGTGGGTTCATGGGTTGGGTTCAAAATTGCCACCTCTAATATATATAGTTCGAGAGGAGCTCAATGAGGAGATAAGTTCGACCTAGAAAATGTACTCTTTTTATAATTTTGCTATTGTCGTATTGATCTAATACACTATCCGTACATTAAATTTTTTTTTGTTTAATGCAACACTAAGTACGTGACATCATTCACAGACTCATTTCTCATGTATCAAAGAAATTAAGAAAATTTTATATGGTGATTAATATTAGCTGGCTTTCGATTTCTTTTTTCTTTTTCTTTTCTTTTTTGTTTTTTTGAACATCAAACACAATTCATTCATATCAAGCCCAAAGGCAGCACAATGAACAACCCCGAGGCGGCTCCAAATGCAAGGTTAGTCAATTGAACATCCTAAAAAAAGAAAAAAAAATCTATAAAAACAAGAGCATGTGTGCAAATCTATTCACCACACAATTTTCTTAAAAAATAAAATAAAATTGCATATATGAACCGGCTTAATTTTGCTTGTATAAAAATTCATCGAGGACAATTGTATCATCTTATAAACTCATGTACTTTTTGGTTGTATTATTTGCACTAACATAGGGGATTTGTTGTATATGTAACTAATTACTAGAGCTAATATAATTTTTTAATACCCTATTAAAAATTCTGAGTGACAGGCCTGCCACTGGTAGTTACCTTGGCTTTGCCAAAAAGAAGGACAATAAAAATCGTAATAAGAGATAAATTATCATTTAATAAGGGAAACGCTGAGAAATAATATTACTCCAATGAACATAAAGATAACGTTATTCCTTCACCTTATTTGTACGATGATGGACAGATTTTGGTTTCTATAGCACTTTTCTTAGCGAAAAAGAGAGAATTTCATTTTAATCCAAACTACCGGATACAAAGACACCAAAATAATAACAACATATAAACAAGAAGAACATAAAACAGAACCAAAACAAATGAAAAATATATATCCTTCGAGAGCTAGCTTCGGCCGATAGATGTCCGTGATCAATGTACATTATTGATTCGCTGCTGTCCCGGTATCTCCACAAATGACAAATTTTCCATGCAGAAATTGTCCGATATTAACCAAGTGAATGTTGCATCTATGGTCGAGACCTCCGCGACATGGCCTTTAGGTATCGTGCAACTAGATGGCTAAGGCCAACTACCGAGCTCTAAGATCAGTAGAGAAACTTTTATTGTTTTTGCCTTTGGTCTTTGGTTGGATTTTATGATCTAGAGGTCTCATGTTTGCCGGGACTTTTGGTGTCATCATAATTGGGATGTCTTATCCTAGTTATGTTGCTATTTTGGCCCTTGCCCTTCATCTTGTAATCTCTCTCTTTCTATATATTCTTCTTTGCTTAGCAAAAAAAAAAAATTCGGTAGAGAAACTACTAGAAAGAGAAGCAAATGTGGAAAGAATAAGAATCTGCTGCGGAAAATCCCTATTCATCTATGGTGATCTCAGTAAGCTTATTAGCACCTAATTGCAGCATAAAACAAATCACACCCCTCCCACACTAATTTTTTTTTTTTTATCGACAACAAAATTTTATTAAAACTCGACAAAGGGTACATTGAGGGAAAAGAAAAAATCCCAGCGAAGTGCTGAAATTGAAAGAAGAAGAAAGAAAAGAAGGAAGACAAAATAGAACTACTGAGTGCTAGACATCATATTGATCCTAGCAGGTACAATGAAACCCAAATGGCACCATGGGCCAACACCACTACCAGATTTAGCAAGAGCAACGTGGAAATATTTCATTCAAGTAGGACCAGATTCCAACCTCTATCCAAATACTCCTGTCACACATGAATGCATGTCCATCCATCCATCTGTTTCCTTTTGAATGTTAAAAATGCTTCACCAGCTTCAACAAATTCTTGAAACGCATGCTTTGCTCGATTACCATTGGTTTATCAACTCCTCTGATCTCTATCATGGGAAACTCCTCAAAACGCCTTCCCTCGGATTCTCCTGCTTAATCCCCAAAGCAAATTCAAAAAAGCCAATGATAAGAAGCAAAACACCTCTGGTAATATTATCCTTCAACTCCAAAAGCAGATCCAAAAACATAAGCATCAGTGCCAAATGAACAGATGGCATCAGAGCTCCAATTGCATCACATTCATATCATCAAAGAGTAGCATTTCAAGAAAAACTCAAAAGAATGATCAGGCAGCATTTCCAAATCCGGCCCATTAGCATCTCCCACATCAAAGCAGCAGCAGCAGCAGCATTAGTATTACTAATCAGCCTACTAGCCTAGCATTAGGTTCACTAATCAGCATACTCTACTATGGACCAAATTTCCTTTAAAAGCAGGCCAACAAATGAAAGAGCAACATAACAGCAGCATCCACATCAGCAGAGAAATTCAGCAAGTAGCAGAAACAAATATATTAGCATCAGTCAAAAGTTATGACTCCTCAGCAACAAAGGCAGTAGTAGAAACAACCACTAACTAGCAGAATTCAAAGCCTTTGAGGATGATTTTATTCCTTCTGAGAATGTCCTCTGAGTCATTTGAATCAGAGTGTTCACTGTCTACCTCCCATACTTCACCTACTTGTATACCGTCATCCAAATATTCACAAATATCCCTGATTTCCTTCCTCAATTTTGCTCTTTTTTTTTAGCAGTCAACATCTTTGGATCTGCCATATGCTTGTTTGATCCATTTAGTTTTTGTTCAACACTTGCCAAATTCCAATAAACTTCTGGACATTTCTGTGAGGAAAATAAAATTCGTCTCCAATTATGTCTTTTTTGTGAGGAAAATCACATTTCATCTCTAATTTATAGGGAAAGCAAATTTAAGGTGTGGAAATTTTATTTTGTCGTTAAAATTACTAAATGGGCGAGGGAATTTTTTATTTTGTCTCTAAAAAAGTGTTTCAAACCAAAGTTTATGCGAGGAAATTATAATTTTCCTCACTAATATGCTCCCTCCATACCGTCCCCGGGCTCACAAAATCTTGAAATCCATTGGACAACAAAATAATTCCTCGCTGAAAATTTCACCTTGGGCGAGGAAAATGTTTCCTCCTTCATTTGTATGGAGTGAAATTTATTTTTACAATATTTTACTTGGCCGAATTAGACGATGAAATAATTCCTCACTAATGAACTAACAATGGGCGAGGAAGTTTTTTCCTCGTTCATTTTTATGGAGCGAAATTTATTTTTACATTATTTTACTTGTCCGAATTGGACGACGAAATAATTCCTCACTGAAAAACTCACCTTGGGTGAGGAAAATGTTTCCTCATTCATTTGTATTGAGCGAAATTTATTTTTATAATATTTTACTTGGCCGAATTGGACGACGAAATAATTCCTCACTAATGAACTAACAATGGGTGAGGAAGTTTTTTCCTCGTTAATTTTTATGGAGTGAAATTTATTTTTACATTATTTTACTTGTCCGAATTGGACAACGAAATAATTCCTCGCTGAAAAACTCACATTGGGCGAGGAAATGCTTTCCTCGTTAATTGTTTTGAGAGAATTTTTTTCATTTTGGCAGGCTGCAATTTTGGGCCGGTCATAAAATTTTTTGCAAGAAAAAGATAAAAGAAAAGACCCTAATAAGATTGTCCCTCTCATCTCTAATGTTGTACTCTTCCAATATTCCAAAGCCAAGCCACCATCACCAACTGCTACCTCTCCATCTCTGCCAAAAATTTTCTTTCTTCTCTATCACTTTCCCCAATTTCTAAACTCTAACTGGATTCCATTTTACACAATAGGGTCTGGTCGACTAATTTCTCTCTCTTCTCCAATTTTGTCTGATTTCCAGAGCAATCCTTAAGCAAAATAGAAGTCCAGCAGTAAGGAATGACGAAAAATGTTCCAGTAAGTCTAGCAGCTCTTGTTTGGGTTTTGATTACATCACAATCTAATGGATTTGTTACAATCTGCTATGATGCTTGTAGAAACATGAATCTGGACTAATTAAATCTTTTTCAACTCATTTGCTATTTCAGTTTACTTACTTTCTATTTCTTTAGCAGTGACCAAGGGTTATTTTGTCTAAGGGCTAAGTCGCATAGTCTTGATATACATTCTCCAAATTAATGACCTCTTTGCTAATTAAAAATTGGTTTGGGATCTGTGAAAGACTATGGATTTTTGTAATATATTGTGGTTTATGCTATTGGATCATCCAATTACAATAGTACATCATTTCCTTATGATGATGTTTACTTGCTTGTTGATCTTTTTTGTGAACTAGGGACAGGTTTTTGTCTTATTACTATTTCTTTATTGTAATACATGTTCCCTTATGCCCAACTCCCTCTGTTCCAAATTAATAGTCCATTACGAAAAATTGTGTCATTTTTCAAATAAAAAAATGAAGTACTTCCGTGTATCATTTTTCAATTTTTTTGGCACCAAATTAAAGCACTTGACGAGTACTTTAATTCGGTGTGAAAAAATTCAAAAAATGATACACGGAAGTACTTCATCTTTTGATTTGAAAAATAGAAAGAGAGAGAAAGTGGGACTATTAATTTGGAACGGAGGGAGTATTTTTTAATGAAGTTGATTTAATATTTGTTTTGTTAGCAAAAAAAAAAAGAAAAACAACAAAGGGGTCACTGACTTTCATACTTCAGTGGCATTCCCTTCTTTTTTAATTCTTGTAAACTAGTAATACATATAACTCAAGAGCCTTACAACTTTGTAGAAGTTAAAACTCTAAACCATTGGAGGGAGCTGGGGTTTTGAAGTATGTGGAGGATGTGTGTTGTGGAAACAAAGGAGAAAGGCAAGCATGTTTGCTTCCTCCCTTTTGCTTGATGTGGCTTATTTGGAGCTTACATCATATGACAACTTTACAAGGGTATTTGGGAACCAATTGCTAGATATATAAAAATAAAAAAAAAAACAAAAAAAACCCATTTTCATCTATTTTGTTTAGTTGGCATTTTAGGTTGACATGCCTTTCTTGATATGTGGTAACACCATATTTCTCTTTTATATATGTTCGCACACATTCGTTGCTAACACGTGTCAAACATAGACACGACATGACTTTGTCTAAATACGTGTAAAACATACCTAAATACGTGTCTCTATGTACACACACACATTCTCGGATACGTGGACACTAGGATAGGTTGGGTACTCTCTTGGAACACATTGAGCGCATTAGCAGGTTTAAAATGGCACAAAGACTCATTGATAAAGATGGAAGGCTTTAAGTTCCCATTCCACCGTAGTTTTGTGCGCCGATAGGGGAGCATGCAGCTAAAATGGCCTCAAAGATTGGATATGAGATTTGGACAAATGTGATAGACCTCTGTGTCTGCAGGTGGAAGGCCGTAGATGACACTGTTAAAGCGTCTATTCTTCAACGATTAACGGTAGTTGCAAGATCTACTTATGTATGGTTTCATAAATTATAATCATATCATTATTTAAATTATCAAATATGACAGGATAAGTTTGAATTGCAAGGAGATCCTATGGATGTTGATAAGGTGGTGGCAACACAATGTGGTCGGAGAATGAGTGACTTCACCTTCAGGTTGCACAAAAAATACAAGAAACTTTTAGAGACAAAGGGGCCTGAGTATGCTAGAAGCAACCCGCTAGGTAATGTCAAGTTGGAGCAATGGACAAGCTTAATAGATAAGAAGTGGAATGATAAGAGGTGGCAGGTAATCTCTCATAACATATAAATCGCCATGGGTTTTTCTTGTCGCAACCTAATCTTTGATGGTCTTAAACTTGAACCTACCTCATAGTTTATTGTATCTCTATTGGTTTGTGATCATTTTAGGCTCAATAACTTGTAAACACCAATAACAAGGCGTTTGAGAAACACTTAAAGCATAGATGTGGATCAAAGTCACTTTTAGTTAGGGTTGCCACTGCGGTGCATTTCACATTATATCTTTTTTATTAAACTATGAACAAAATTTATTTATATCTTCAATTTTATTACACTATGAACATGCTTAATTAACTGTTTGTTGATGAAATATTACATTAGATGAAAGATGGTGTCGTGCCTCCATTGAAAGAAATATACCAATCAACCCACTATAATAAAGATACAAATGAATAGATCTCTCCATGATGAAAGGATAAGTTTGTGCGTGTACTTTGTTGTGTACTTGTGTTTGCTAATTTATTACAAGTTGAATCTACTAAACTTCTCAAACTTAAATTATTCAATTTACTTTAAAATGACAAGATGAGACGGAAAAAATAGAGGCTGACATAACTCGCAGGAAGGTACAGTCCCGATGTACGCAAGATGATCTATCTATTAAGGTATTCAAGAAAAGTTCGGGTTATATCAAGGGACTTGGCATGAGGCCTTCCTCTGCTGTTAGGACCTATGTGAACAGTTATGAGTATGTAACAAACCTCAAGAAAAAGGTTCAAGAGCGGGATGAGATAATTCAGGAGCATGTTGAGAAAATTGAAGCAACAAACGCCACAATAGTCGAGCTAGTGGAGACTAAAGAGCAAGCAAATGCCACGATAGCCAATTCAGTGGAGGCAAAAGAACAACAAAGGCGGACTTTGGCTAGTGTTTTGGAGTTTCTTAAACAACAAAGGTACACTAGAGTATCTTAGAGTGTTAGCTCATGAAGTTCATGATTGACTTGCAGGTTAGTTCATCATGGTTTTCCACTAGCAGAAATAAATTGATAAATCTTTCTATCGTTCATATTTTGTCTCTCCAAATACATACTTTCTGCAGTTCTTTACATAATTAAGCCAGTTTTTGGATTTTGAAGTACTCAATCATCAAGTTTTTGAACAATGGGCGATATGACGCTTCCGTAGAGTCACAAATGTATAAGTGTGACTTGCATGAATGATTTATTTTGAGAAAATAGCAGCAGAACATATCCCAACACCTCATTTTTCAGCCATTTTTGGGTTTTAACTTATCCAATCATTAAGTTCTTGCACAGCGGATGATATGATGTGTCCATAAAGTCATAAATGCATAATGTGGCCTGTATGAACTGTCCAATTGAAATATAAAATGGATAATGTGACCCATTTGAATAAACAATGCCAAGGAAAGTGTCATAAATGAGATTTTGCGTGCGACGCCCCCATTTTAAGCCATTTTTCGGGCTCCAAAGTGTCCAAATCTTGAATTGTTGAAAACTATTCAAAACATCAATTTCACCAAGTCACAAATACATAATATAACTCATGTGAGTGGACCAAAGTATAGAAATAGCATTATAACAAGTTTTGACTCGCCGATGCCTCCATTTAGGCCGTTTTCGGGGTGAAGGCATCCGATCATTGAATTTCTACCAAACACCTGGAAATATTAATTCCCCCAAGTCATAAATACATGATAAAACTCGTGTGAGTGGAATAACTCGGGGAATTTGCAACGGAATGAGTTTTGACATGCCGATGGTGCCATTTCGGGTCTTTTTGGGTCTTTGGAGTATCTGAATCTTGATCTGCTGACAAACGCACAAAATAACCATATCACCAAGTCATAAGCTATTGATATAACCTGTTTGAATAGCCCAAATCAAAGAAATAGCCTTATAAGGAGTTTTGACACATCGGTGCCTTGTTTTAGGCTGTTTTCGGGCTGAAAGGTACCGAATTCCCGATTTGTTGGTTGGGGTGTGAAAAAATGCTTCCTCCAAGGAAAAAATGAGTAATGTAACCCATGCAAATGGACCAAATGACAGAAATAGTGGCGTGACATGTTTCGACATGTCAATGGCTCCGTTTTTAGGCCATTTTCGGGCCTTAAAGGGTCTGATCTTTGAAATTTTTAGCCAACATGCAAAGAAACACTTCCAACAAGTCATAAATGCCCAATGCCACTTGTGTGAACCATTCATACTGACAAAATGGCAGTAGAATGCAATCCGGCATGTTAATGCTTCATTTTAGGCCATATTTGGACTTTGGAGCGTCCAATCAATGATTTCTCAAGCCATAGGTGAAACGATGCTTCTAGTAGGCTGAATATACTCAATATGGCTTGGGGGAACCATCTAATGTGAGAAAACAGATGTGGAGCATAACCGATATGCTGACACCTCATTTTTAAGTCTTTTTTTGGATTTCATAGTATCAAATCATCAAATTTTGTAGCAACAGGTGATATAATGCTTCCATAAATTCAAAAGTGCATAAAGTGATTTGTGAGAACTATCCAAATCAAGAAAATTGTAGCAGAGTGAGATTTGACATGTCAACACCTTTTTTTTAGGCCATTTTTTGGATTTTGAAGCATCCAAACAATGATTTCTCGAGCCGTAAGTGAAACTGTAAGGGCCCGTAAAATATTAATATTATTATTTAATTAATAACGAGTAATGTGAGAAATTTTTCTTTAAAATAAAATGAAATAAAAGATAACTAAGTGTTGGGACATTTTGTGTTAAGTGTTTATTGGGGTTTAATTGGTTTACACATGTGAAGTTTGGACCCGGGGTGTAATTTTGTGAAATGCTTATATGTATAGTGTGTAAGAGGGAGATAATACTTCTCCCCCTCTTATTTTTCCACAGCCATACTTCCTCCTCTCTCCTTCCCCCTCCATTTTTTCTTCCTCTCCCAAGCAAAACCTCACCCATTCACCAAAAATCCTTCACAACCCTTCACTAAAATCAGTCCCTCTACGCGTTTCCAAGCTTGGTTTGTGCTCGTTTCGCTCCGGGAGGTGAACATTTGCTTGGAGCTTGGAGTAGGAGAAGCTAGGGTTTGAAAATCTTCCATTGGGAGCCCAAGCACTCTTGAGGTAGGGGATTTCTATCATTTCTAAGTGTATTAAGGTGTTTATTGTGGGTGTTGTAGCACCCTTTGACCAATTTCTTCTCAACTTGCAAATAAACTCATCTTTCCTATTTCTTGATTGTGGTTGATGTTTGATCCGGGATTATGATGATATTCTATGCATATTAGTTGTTGATTAGCTCCATTGTGTCTCTTATTGTCTCAAATTTGGTCTTGGAAGTGTTTGGGTTGAGCCCCATTGTGATTTTCGCGGAGAAAACCCCGAAAATCTGCTCGTAACGTTCGGGTATCGATACACCCTTCCTTGGTATCGATACCCATAGCTTCTGATCTCAAAACTGTGTAGCGGTATCGATACTGTCATTTATTGGTATCGATACCGATGTGCGTAGAGGTATCGATACCACCTTTCCTTGGTATCGATACCGATGGTCCTAAAACGAAATTTTTCCCTGTGACCTTGGGTGTGTCGTCTTGGATTATAACTCAACGTAATCTCCCTCTCCACTCTAAAACTCATTGATAAACGTGTCTGAAGCATATCTGTGGTTAACTAGTGATCTTGCGTTTCCTCGGAACACGAAATACGCGTTTAATACATCGGTGACATTTGTTTGACACATGCAACTAGGAATCGAGTATTGATTGATGGATGTTGGACCATTATGAACGTGAAATACTAAGGAAAGATGAACGGAATGACACGGGACCCTCACAAGGGGTATGCCCGGAATGACACGGGGCCCTCACAAGGGGTTTGCCCGGAATGACACGGGACCTATAAGGTGTGCCCAGAATTTGATAAGATGATCAAACTAAACGACACGTGGATCATGTAAGCGAGTTGAGTACACATGAGTTATCGGGTACGTATCGGACACAATGGCATAATCAGTAGATCTTGGTTGGATGTTATGGGACTCTAGAGGGTTTGTTCTCATTCTTTGTGGCTTCCTAGGGTATAGTTTCTTTGTAAATCTCTATCTTGCTGCATGCACTCCATTAGCATCTCATTACATTTAGACATGATAGATGTTTTCCTACTGAGCTAGTGAGCTCAACCTAAAAATTTTTAGGTGATCAGCGAGGAGCATGAATTCCGTGGCATGAAGTGTGAATGCATACATTTCAAGAGCATCAAAGGAGTTACTTCATCATCTTAGGATATAAAATGTTTTGATAAGATGATTCTGTAACTTATTCAAATGTTATCTTTTGACAAAGGCTTTGTAATATTTAAAGTACTTATTTATATTATTTTATGACACGGGGCATCCGTGGTTTGTTGTGACATTAAACTTTGGTTTGACACAAGGAGTGTGTTGACCTCCACGTGGAATATGTATATCTATAATGTACTTCTGAAAAACTGAGGGCGTGACAGAAACGATGCTTCCAGTCGGCCAAAAATACTAATATTGCTTGGGGGAACCATCCAATGTGAGAAAATAGTGGTGTATATAACCCCTAAAATTAAGGGCATAAACAAATTGATTAAAACTAAGAAATTAGGGCGAACTCTTCTTAGAAATTAGGGCAAACTATCAACAATCTCAGAACTTAGTGCAAACTATGAACCAATTCAAAAATAAGAATGATTGAAACCCAGAAATTAGGGCAAAACCATATCGACAAATTAAGGCAAAAAAAATAATTCAAAAACCCCAAAATCAGTGGGTCTTGTAAATGCGAAATGACCAGATCGATGACGTACGAAGATGAATAATGGCCTACTTTGAATACATTAGTGAAATGGTTGGATAAGTGGTCGAGATGAGCAATAACGAAGTCACACAGTTCCAAAACTGGCTGTCTCTCTTCTCTTTTTTCTTTCCACTCTTCGCAACCCAGATCTGATCATACGCGTACAAAAACCCTCCAAATCAACCAAAATTGGAAGGGTAAAACAAGTACAAATTCTACAAAATCCCCCCTAATTAGCTAACGATAGGGTCAACATCGTCGTTGGCAAATCCAGGTGAAGCCGGATTCGGACTCCAAACGGTGAATATAATTATATATTGCCCAGGTTTTGGCCGGGTTTCGGCATGGTGGTACGGGTGTGATCTTGTGGCACCACAATGGAATCTCGATGGTCGCCTTTCCTGACCATTTGTGAGGAACGATTTGGCGTCTCCTTGGTGGTCTCTCTTGGAGATCGGCCACTCGCTGGGTTCACGACAGCACATGATTTTCATCTGTTTGGTTGGCGGTTTAATGGTGGTGTTTGGTGCTCTGGCTAACTTCTCCCCTCCTCTCCCTCTCGTCGAGTTTCCTGCCATGTTTTCTGGTTTTTCTTTCGACTGCCGCCGGTGCATTGTTCGATATTTCCGGTTGGCCTAGCGACATGGCAGCCGATATCAACCTCCTTATCTCCATTCAATGGTTCAGATGCTCCACCTGTTTCATTCCTGGATGTCATCGGGTTCTCGTTTAACGGTGTTGTGTGCTCTTTTTTGCTGTTGGCGGTATGGAGGCCACGATTTGATGGCGTGGTGGGTTCCGGCAGTGGGTGAGGCGGCTGGTTTTGTTTGGCTCGAGTTTTTGCGTGTTTTGTTAGGATTGGGCCTTGTTTTGGGCTTCATTGGAGTATTTGGTTTGCCCAGCTTGGACTTAGACACTGGTGGGCTTGGCCCTTTATTTTTCTCTTTGAGCTTAAGTGATCAGGGTCTTGCCTTTGGGGTGTTTTGGGCTTGCCCCAATAGGTGTTTTTGTCTCCAACCCTTGGTTGGAGTCCCCTCCCCCTCCCCATCTTGATGTACCATTTGTCAAGATTTCTCTAATAAATTATATTGCTGATCAAAAATAAAATAAAATGGGGTGCCAAACGCCCGACTAGAGTAGGCCCGGGATTACAAATCCCACTCTTTTCCAAATCCGGGTGCCAAATAGGGCCTTAAAATGAGATAATAATCAAAACAAATAAATAAAAATTTATTGTCGCAAACCTCATCAAATCTCCCCACGAATGTACTCAGGGGTGGACTTAACAGGTGGAAGCGGGTCCGGGCCCTGCACACCTCCCAATTAACCCCATTTTCTTCTATATTTTATGTTTTGTTTGTAAAAATTATGAAGAAAAATTCCCTCAAAATTTTGTTATTAATAAATAATTATAATTTTTTGTTGTTAATTTATTAGTACATGTGATTTGGTCCCCGGAATAAAAATCCTGCATCCGCCACTATATATACTATATATGTACTATACATCAGAAGGATAAAAAACAGTAGCCAATTGGTGTCCCATTTCGTACGATGCCATGAAAATGTTGCACTGGATTGTCTTCGCCGTCAATTCTTCTTAAACATTTATAAGTAGCTATGGGTAAATTTCTGATAAGTATTTCAATGCTCGTCTATGTCATTGCTTCATTCTTCTATCTTTTTTGAACAGGAAGAATATCTTTATGAGATGGATACGTAATTTCTTGTCCTTTGAGAATGGAACCAAGGGTGGAGCCTTCAAGAGGCGGGCCACCCCTGATCATACCATGCCCCACCAAAAATTCACTGTTTTGCTTCATGATCAGTTCGGTACCCCTAATGATAGGGACACTTGGCATGGTTACAATGAAGAATCATAGAATTTGAATGACTTCAATAAAGTAGATTTTGATTATTGTCAATTCAAATGGTTTTTTATTCAATCTGGGCCAAGAAAACTTTTAGTAAATGCTATATTCCTGCCTGGAGATCATAAAACAATTGTTTTTGACCTTTTGAAATAACGGAATTGGAAGCCATGTGTAGATTTTAGTTAACACCTTTAGGTCAAAACTTATAATAACATTTGAAATTTTAACTTAGGCATATATATACTACCTTGCATAATTTGTTGGTATAGTAGCCATTTGGTAATTGATAATTGGGCGAATGCAATATATATTTCGGTTAGATAGGAGCTCAATGAGAAGACAAGTTCGATCCAGAAAATGTACTCTTTTTATTATTGTGTTATTGCAATATTGATCTAAGACAGTATGTGTATATTGGAAGGATTTTTGTTTAATGCAACACTAAGTATGTGACATCGTTCAAATACTTATTTCTCATTAATGAAAGAAATTAAGAAAATTTCATATGGTACTAGCTGGGTTTTGGTAAGTAGATTGGTTGTATATATCATAGCAAAGACAAAAATCCTTTTATGATTGAAAAAGACCAAGAGTACCACTTTTATAAATAACTGGGTATAGCCGGGAATCGCTGGACCCACTATAGATCCACCTCCCAAATAAGCTGTTGTGTAAAGAATTTTTTTTATTAGATGTAATGTGTAGTAGGCATAGGCGGCTCCACATCCAAGGTCAGTAAATTGAACACCCTAAAAAAAAAAAATCTCTAAATCAAGAGCATGTGCTTAAATCTATTTGCCAAATAAATTTCTTTTAAAAAAAGAGTGTATTTATGAACTGGCTTAATTTTGCTTGGCTTAATATATAAAAAATTTGTCGAGAACAATTGTAACATTTTATAAATTCATTTACTTTTTTATTGCATTATTTTCACTTTCATATGGGATTTGGTATATATGTAACTAATTAGTAGAGATAATGTAGTTTTTGAAAGTTTTCTTTGAGTGACAGGCCCGCCACTGGTAGTCTCCTGGGCTATGCACAAAGAGGACAATAAAAATCATAATTGGGCTACTACTCTTGTGAGGATTGTTATTTATCTTGAATCGCTTACAGCATTAAAATAAAAGATAAATTATCATTTAATAAAGGAAACGCTGAAAAATAATATTACTCTAGCAAACATGATCTCCTAAGAACTCCCTCACAGATCTCCTCCGTGAGTACCACCCCTTTTTTACTTTCCAGATCAAATTTCAATGATCCGAACTGCTCAATGTGTTTAATACCTGTTTTCCAGGGCTAACGCAAGGAATCTCCCAAAAAAATACCCATAAGGGTTTCATCCGAGTAATTTTTCATAATAACCGTACATGTATAGTTTATCGAAAAACTGCTCGGATGAAACCCTTCCAGGTAATTTTTTTTTTTGGTAATTCCTTGTGGTAACCCTTGAAAACACGTTTTAAATACATTGGGCGGTTCGGATCGCCGAGATTCAACCTCGATCCATGAGGTCTTCACGGAATTTCCGTGAGCGAGTTATCATTAGATTATGATCTCCTAAGGACTTCCTCACAAATCTCCTCCGTGTGTTTATATATATATAATGTTATTCTTTCACCTTATTAGTACAATGATGCACAGATTTTGGATTTTATGCATACCCTAATTAATTAGCTTAAACAAGTTTTTCCGATTTCACTAAATTTCGAAATCAAGATTTTGAAGTTATAAGCTAGAATTTATTTTAACTATTTGCTCAAATGAATTGGGGATGGTGTTGTCCCTTTGGGGGTAGCATCCATGCAGTTCCCATCTAAGCCGTTGATGCTAGACAATCAACAGCCCAGATGTGTTTAGACTCAAACAAATCTGCATCGTTGATCGCCGAAAATCAACGGCTCGGATGGGGACTACATGAGACACCATGCACACCCTTAAAATGAGATAATTAATAATCAAAACCAATAAATAAGAACTGATTGTCACAAACTTCATCAAATCTCCTTACATATGTACTACATTAGAAGGATACAAAACATGCCAAGTGCTGTCCCGTTTTGTATGATGCCATGAAAATGTTGCACTAGATTGTTTTCTCCATCAATTATTGTTAAACATTTACAAGTAGCTATGGGTAAATTTCTAATTAGTGTTTCAATGCTCATCTACGTCATTGTTTTCATTCTTCTATCTTGTTTGAACAGCAAGTAAATCTTTATTAGCCATGGACACGTAAATTGTTATCCTTCGAGAATGGAACCAAGGGTGGAGCCTTAAGGGGCGTGGTCACACCAAGCCCCACCAAAAATTCATTGTTTTGCTTCATTATTTTCCACCAATTTTAATGGTTATTGTTTGACTATTGATGTGAGATTAACCTGTGAAAACTTGTATTTTTGGGGGTGTTATGATTAGTTTTAGAAGTTAGAACTCATGTACCTTTTTGGTATTCAATACTCTTTCCGTCCACGCAAAAAAAAAAAGCAAAAACAAAAAAATGTCCGGTTTGCATCATGAGAATTAAAAAAAATTGCATTTTGGTTCAAAATATGTCAAACTTTGTTTTTGCAAGATAGGAACGAGTTCTTTTAACTTTTTTTTAATTCTTTTTAAGTTCTTGATTTGTTGATAGAACATTTATTTTGGGACGAAAAGAGTACAAAAGTGTTACTCTAGAAAAAATGGTGGTTGCAAATATTTGAAGTTCACGTATCAATATCCTTTGATCTTTAGGATTAATGATATTTTCTTTTCCGTTTAAAAAAAAAGGAAAGAAAAGAAAGATGTGTGAAGTTTACTTTCTTAGGTCTTGCTAACAACCGCCCGATAAGCAATAGATCATATGGATGTAATACAAAACAAATAAAATTTCCAACGCACATGTTACAGATATCCCCTATCATAGTAGCACTTTACACGGATATCGATATGCGTTTAACGCATTATCTGCCGTGGTTAGCATTTTACCACTTCCTTTTACAGCCCATTTGGATTATTTGAAACAGTGTCATAAGAAAAGGCAGGCTATTTCTCACTAAATCTCACAAAATAATGAAATTCAATGAGAAACAAGAAGGGGCCAGCCAAAACATTTCATTTTTGTAATTTTCACTCTATTTCTCAATTTGACCAAATTATTCTGTTCAAATGATTGAATCGGTAAAACTAGAGCCGGCTCTGGGCTAAAACCCGTAAAGCAACCGTTTTAGGCCCCCAAATTTTGTTTAATTTTGGGGGCCCCCAATAATATAGGTCTATATAGTTATTAGGTATATATAAAAAATTAAGTTTAATTTGTCTAATAATTTGAGGGCCTAAGACCCAAGTGAAAGGGCCCAAATGAAATATGATTTGACACATATTTCATTGTTTTGAAAAATTAAGGGTCCTAAGTGTCAATAAAGGAGTTAAACATCATGGGGTTAAGATCATAAGCACAACAATATTTTAAAACCCGGACCGGTGAGCGAACCGGAAAAGGGACCGGGCGGATGGGTCACCGGTCGAACCGCAGTCGAACCGGAATCGACCCGTGATGTCATAATTATGTTAAATAATATATTATACATATATAATTTAATAGAATAAGCATTTAAAAAAGTGAACTTTGATAGCCCAAGTATTTTCTAGTCAATTCTCCCTCAATCCCACATCGGTGGGACAAATAATCAATCTTTGTTTTTCCTTCTATAAAAGGTGGTTACCTTCACTCCTGTATTCAATCCCACATCGGTGGGACAAAGAGTACATCTCTTGCTTTTCCTTCTATAAAAGGAAGAGAAGCCTTTAATCTTCGCTTGGCATCAGTAGAAGGCGTGTGAGCTGGCAACGGCTCACTACTAAGATAAGTTTCTGCGACGAGAGTGCTAGCGAAGAAAGAATACAATCAGCTGAAGAATCCTTTAGGGTCGATTACTTCATTTATATTGTTGATCAAGCTCTTTCTTCACTTAATAGCAGGTTCACACAATTCCAAGTTTATGAGAAAAATTTTGGATTTCTGTTTGACTTGAAGCGTTTGAATTCTGTTGATGATGAAATGTTGATGTCTCATTGTGCAAATCTTGAAGATATTTTGAAAAGAGATGAGCTTTCTGATATTGATGGGAAGGATTTATGTTCGGAATTGAAAGGCTTGAGAGAAATTTTACCAAAAGATCTAAGAAAGCCCATTGATGTGCTCAATTACTTGAAGACAATGGATAATTGTTTTTCGAATGTGTGGATTGCTTACAGAATACTGCTAACTATTCCGGTTACAGTTGCCTCTAGGGAAAGAAGTTTTCGAAATTAAAGTTGATTAAAACCTATCTTAGGTCGACCATGTCACAAGACAGATTGAATGGATTGGCTATGTTGTCTATTGAAAAGGCTATGGTGGAGAAACTAGATTATGCAAGTTTAATTAGTACTTTTACTGCTAAAAATGCGAGAAGAGTAATATTTAAATGATAGTTTTTAATGTATTGTAATGGCTATTGATTCTAGGTACTTGTGGTCTCAAATTATTGTATTGTTTTCCGTATGAATGTTTTTTCTTTCTCTTATTGTTCACTATGCAAAAAAAGATTGAGGGCCCATTTTTTTTCCTTTAAAAAGTTCGCTTTAAGCCTCACAAAACTCAGAGCCGGCCCTGAATAAAATTAACATTTCTTTTCTGTTTCGCGAAAGTAATATCTAAAGGGGCTTTTAATCAGAATACACAATTGATGCAACTTGTCTCTAGTTTCTTATGTGTTTTGTGGTTAGTTGGCCCTCGCTAATTTCGGTGTTCTATGTCGAATCAGCTTACGTACACCTCGACTAATTCTGAGGCCCTAGGAATAACGACCTAGTATAGCCTCCTATGACCCCAAGAGTTTGTAGGCAAAGAGAATCGATTCTGAGACTTTAGATGAGAGCAAACCTCTAAGTCTCAATATACTTTGCCAACCCCAAGGAATTGTTTAATGCAACTACTTTCCTCCTTTGGGTTAACGAAATATGAAGGAAAATTAATCTTTAACATATTACCATACTAGTTCACCCAATAAGGAAAAATGATGTCTCATGACTTGTACTTGAGGGTTAACTTGGGCCAACTATACAGAGTTGTTATCCTTCAACAAGCAAAACAAATCTCCCAAATTACACTATGCAAATAACTTCAAAGGAGAGACTACAAAGGAGAGGTTAGTGCATCTATGACTGAGCAAATGGCTGCTCTAAAAGGGATTCTCTTTGCGAAGAACTTGGGTCGTCCATTAAATATTCAGGTCGAAGGCGATTCGTTTTTCATTAGAGAAATACCAAATGCATACATTTAATAAAGCAACCACACAATACAGTTGCATACATTTTTTGCAGAGTTTTCGGTGCCGCATTTGTTATATTCACATTATGCCAATACAATGACGAAGCATCATACGATTCTTAAAACATAGTTACCATAGTACTCCAGGAATTTGATTTGCTTATAACTTTGAGAGCAATAATTATAAACAAGATTGAGAATGCAAGTTACAAACAAGATAACGCACCAAACAGTTGAGCATTTTTTAAAATTATATGCAAATGAACCCCTTAAAACTTTGCCTTAGACTATCTTACAAACTTGAAAAAAGTTCGCAACTTTTTTATGCTGGTAACAAAGGAATCCTTAGCCATGACTTTCTTCATCCCAGATTTGCAACAGGAAATCCGTCAATACAACGCATAAATTTTACATCCATATATCTGTACATGTACATCTGCAAATGAATGCCTTCAACACAACTAACCTATCGCGTGTCATACAAACCCTATATTGTACACCATACGTAGTTTCTTTACAAGCCATACATATTTATCTCGTGTTCCTTCTGTGTTTCTTGTCTTGAATACCTGTACGCTATCAACAAAAACAACTTCGGCCATGTGGAAATTATCAACTTTATAGAAACCATAATGGGGTTGACATACCCTGCTCATGAGAACCAGCTTCTAGCACCCACCAATATGCATCTTCATAACATATTAATCCCCATAACTCTTCATAATCGTATACACCACAATCATTATAATCCGTAGTAGTATACCTGGTGAGCTCAAACGGCGGAACAGAATCAGCATTTCTGCATAAGTTGCCAATAACATGGTTGTTCAAACAACTTACTTTGCCTCTCCCTAGAACAGAATGAGTCGTCCTCAAATTACCAAGAATTATCCTAAAGGCAGACAATGTTATTTACTTATGGTGATCTTTTTGTTTTTCCTTTTAATTTTGGGCTATGAAGCACGGGTACTCCAAAAATGTTGACGTACGCATACCAGGTATGGGTAGATGCAGTGCGGGGTTCTAGCGGGTATGGCAAATACGTCGTGCGAATGCGGCAAAAATGTACCGGTACTTTTGCCTTTGTTCGAATCTTGCTTGGGTACTCCAATGGGTACTTCGTTGGGTACGTTTGGACATTTTTGAAATATTTTTAAAACTTTAAGGGGCCCAAATGAAAATTATAGAAACATAAAGGGTTTATGTGCACTTTTGACCCCCAATTAAGACTACAGTCGACATTTTGGGTTTCATCAGTTTTAAGGTTCTCAAAGAGAAGCAGCAGCCACAACTTCTCCTCTAATATTCGAGCAACAGCCATGGAATCTTTGGTTAGTCTCTCTCTCTCTCTCTCTCTCTCTCTCTCTCTCTCTCTCTCTCTATCTCTGCATGCGTCTTTTGCAAAGTTGCGGCGGTATCCATCTCTATCTTTTGTGCGGCTGTTGCCCTCTTTGCTCCATCTCTCTCTCTCTCTCTCTCTCTCTCTCTCTCTCTCTCTCTCTCTCTCTCTCTCTCTCTCTCTCTCTCTCATTTGCTCCCTCCTCTCTCTCTCTACATTTGTCTTGCTTGAGGTTACACTAACTAAGCTCCCCCCCTCTCTCTTTAATACTCTGGGTCTCTCTCTCTCTCTCTCTCTCTCTCTCTCTCTCTCTCTCTCTCTCTCTCTCTCTCTCTCTCTCTCTCTCTCTCTCTCTCTCTCGGTAAAATGAGGGTTTTGTTTAGTTTGTGCAAATAGAACATAGTAAAATAGGGGGAAAATTAAATTTACACTTACGTACCCAACCGTACCCGTACCCTACTTTTTTAGGTTTTTCCCGTATCGCGTACCCGTACCGTACCGCGTACCAGTACCCGTGCTTCCTAGATTTTGGGATTATAATTCGTCTAGACAAGAAGAATCAAAGAACACACAGAAGTTGAAAAAGTTTTGGATAAGACAATACTAAAGAAATAAAAACGGTTATCTCAAACTTTTTTCGTCTTGGTAAATCCAAAAAATTAAAGTGAAATTAAAAAATTAAGGTTCATAAAAGAAGAACAAAGAACCTAGGCTAAAGTGCCCCTAAATCAATGTCTTTACAAATACTAATCCATTTGATAACCTGTGAAGGAAATCCCATAAGGTGAACCACATCTATCAAGAACTCTCATCTAAGTGAATCATAAGATTTTTTCCGGGTAAATGGAGTAAGATTCTTTCAATGCTAGTTCCTCATCAATTCTTGAGCTAAAAGAATATTGTCACTGAGATTTCTACCTTGAATGAAAGCGGATTGTCCCGGTGAGATAAGACTAGTAATCCACTTGCATAAGGTATAGCAGCAAGAAATGGTTCTGAAGTCACTCACTTTGGTGGGATTTGAAACCTTTGACACCAATCCTATGGATTAACGAAAATGTGCCAAAGCTCTATTTGCTTCAACCATTCTATGAGCCTCTTCCTTTTCACATACGGCCCCACCTTTCGTTTTGGTAGCATCCATTAGTTAGGATCTTAACTTGAAAGCCATATTTTGACCCAGGAGTTTTTTTCTAAGCAAATAATTTATTAATCTCTAAAAACGAATTACAAAGATTAAAGGGACCCGAGACTAAAAACGCCAAAGGCCTAATGAAGGAAATAACTAAAAACAAGGAGGATGGTAAGATACCAACCAAAAGCTGACCCAAAATCCAAAAGAGACACTTCTGAGACACTCCAAAAGCAACAAAAACAACGAAACAACCTAAGATTTCGATCCCCTAAGCAACCACTATTGAACAAATCCCGAAGCAACAAAAATAACCAGAGAAGCCAAAAACCCTCAAACGCCAAAGAGCTCCCAACAACAAGCAAGCGGCATATCAAAATTCCACTGAAATCGAGGCATCTCCCTCCAATAAGTCAAGAGCTTTAATTTCCTTTATAATTTCCTGTTCTAAAATTTCGATACCTATGGATCGAGAGATTGAGTTCAGAATAAAGGTGGCCTCAGGGACTCTACCTGTATCGAAAGCTCCATATCGTATGGCATCACTAGGGTTGAAAGAATTAAAAACTCAACTATAGGAATTACTGGACAAGGGTTTCATCAGGCCGAGTACCTTGCCTTGGGGTGCTCATGTTTAGTTTGTCAAGAAGAAGGATGGGACTACGAGATTGAGTATCAATTACAGAGAGCTAAATAATTTGACAATTAAGAAAGGGAATTGATATTGGCACTCCCCATTTGATATTGACACTCTCCTTTTTGTCTCTATTGGGTGAAGTTATTAAACCATCCTTGTAATTTGAAAGCAAAAGAAAAATGTAATTATAAATTACAAGGGTGATTTACTAACTTCACCCAATAGAAACAAATTAAATGGGGAGTGTCAATATCAAAATGGGGAGTGCCAGTATCAATTCCCTTAAGAATAGGTATCCATTGCCAAGAATCAACGATTTATTTGATCAGTTGCAAGGAGCCAGAGTGTTCTCTAAAATTGATTTGCGTTATGGGTATCATCAACTGAAGGTGAAAGGAGAGGATGTGTAAAAGACCGCATTTCAGACTCGCTATGGTCATTATAAATTTCTTGTAATGCCCTTTGGCATGACTAATGCTCTTGCAACATTTATGGATCTGATGAATCGCATGTTCAAGACTTACTTGGATGACTTTGTGATTGTCTTCATCGACAATATGTTAGTGGACTCCAAGAATGAGGCCGAACATGAAGTGCATTTGCAGAAAGTGCTACAGACATTACGGGATTAGAAATTGTATGCCAAATTTAAGAAGTGCAAGTTTGGTTAGACAAGGTAGTATTTTTGGGACCTGTTATCGGCAACGATGGATTTTCTATGGACCCTCAGAATATTTAGGTGATCGTAAACTGGCCACAATCAACTATTGTGAAAGAAGTGAGGAATGGAGTGATATTATCAGAGATTTGTTCAGAACTTCTCCAACATTGCAGTGCCACTAAATAACTTAACTCGAAAGGGGGAACCATTAGTTTGGAGTGATAAACGTGAAAAAAGTTTCCGGAGTTAAAGGAGAGGGCTTACCATGGCACCAATCCTTACACCCCCCCGAACGGTGTGGAAGGGTTCGCCATATACAGTGATGCGTCCCGACAAGGTTTGAGTTGTGTATTAATGTAGCATGGGAAAGTTATTGCTTATGCCTCACGGCAATTAAGGCCACATGAGAAGAATTATCTTGGTCATGATCTAGAGTTGGCAACCATGATTTTTGCATTGAAGATTCAACAGCACTATCTATATGGGATATCTTGCGAGATTTTCACCGACAATACAAGTTTGAAATACATTTTCACTCAGAAGGAGCTAAATATGAGGTAAAGAGCCAAAGACGCTGGTTGGAGCTGATCAAGGATTAAGACGTTAATATCCAGTATCGTCCAGGGAAGGTGAATGTTGTGGCAAATACTCTTAGTTGTAAAGCGACGGGGAGCTTAAACTATTTGACTACCAATCAAGAGCTTTTGGTCGAAGAGATAGACCGGATGGAGATGGAAGAAAAAATTCATGGATCAAATGGTGTGTTTGCGACTGTTGTGGCCCAACCGACAGTCATAGAAGAGATAAAGCTTAGGCAAGTGGACAAAACTAAATTGCAAAAGATTCATAAAGGAATTGAGAGCGTGTTGCACATAGATTTCACAGTGATTGATGGTTTAATGAGATTTCAAGATCGAATTTGCATAGCTAACGTACCAAATATTCAGCAACAATTTTTGGATGAGTGTCACAAGTCCAACCTTGTAGTTCACTTGGGACAAATGAAAATGTAACAAGATTTGAGGAAGGTTTACTGGTGGATGGGTATGAGGAGTGTGGCAAAATATGTGAGTTGATGCCTCCAATGTCAACAAATTAAGCCTAAACGCCGGAAGCCGATAGAATTATTACAACTACTACCAATAGCAGAGTGGAAATGGGAACATCTCACTACAGAATTCATTGTTGAACTACCACGTACTACTAAGGGAAACAATTCCATTTGGATAATCATGGATCAATTAACCAAGATGGCACATTTCTTACCGGTAAAGATGACACACTCTATGGATCAATTAGCTATTATATATGTTCGTGAGATTGTACAGCTTCATGGAGTACCAGTGTTTATCACGTCAGACTAGTATACAAGATTTACTTCTTGTTTTGGTAAAGTTTCCAAAAGGCAATAGGAACTCGGTTGAATTTCAACACCGCTTTTCACCCTCAGATTGATGGACAGTCAAAACGCACCATTCAGACCTTAGAGGATATGTTGCGTGCATGTTTATTGGATCTCCAAGGGAGTTGGGAAGAGCATCTACCTCTAGCAGAATTTGCTTATAATAATAATTATCAAGCGAGGTGAGTATTGGGATGGCACCGTTTGAGGCTCTTTATGGAATGCAATGTAGATCACTTGCGTGTTGTACTGAAGTGGGCAAAGAACAACTATCTGGTCAAGATATGTGGAGAGGGTGAAAACCCATCTCGCACACAAAAAATGATATCACGAGTAAGGCACGTACTTGGCACGTACACCACGTGAGGGTGGACTAGTTCGGTGGGACCACGTAAGGGTGCCCTAAGTCTTAACTGAACAAAATAGGCCACGAACAAGGCCAAATGTAATGATGAAAGCATCACATGAAAGAGGACTATCTCGGTCACACCTCATGGAGGCAACACATGCCCAGACCGAGCACGTAAGCCACGTGTAAGGTCAAAGTCGTGCTGAAAGATGGCAATCGTGCCAAGTTACAGTCATTACTTTCTGCTCATACATCCAACGATTGTTCACCCATTAAGAGCAACATCTATTTTCTCTATGTAGCAAGTATTCTGTTTATATACTAGGAACCACACTTTGTCGTCGAGTTATGGTCATTACTTTCTGCTAATCCGACTAGCTATCTTTCACCAACTAGAAGCCAACTTATGTTTTCTAGACGTGGCTAGTAGTCCATATAACTATTAAGAGCCACACTACTATGTAGAGTTACGGTCTTTACTTTTTTCTCATGCAGTCAATGATCCTTCACAAGCTAAAAGTTAATTACATTTACAATGTGTGGCTAGTAGTCTATGAACCTACTAGGAACCACACTTATTTGTCAAGTAATGGTTGTTACTTTCTTGTTGGTCATGCATAGAATCTATTTAGAGGAAAATGCTAAAACTTCACGTGAGCCACAAAGGCATCTAAATCCTACCATGCAAGAAGTGGTTAGAGTAGAAATTCTTAAGCTTTTAGATGCTGGGGTTATTTATCTTATCTCAGACAGTAGTTGGGTAAGCCCTATTCAAGTTGTTCCCAAGAAATCTGGAGTAACGGTAGTAAAAAATGAAGACAATGAATTAGTTCCCACCCGTGTTCAAACAAGATGGCGTGTTTATATAGACTATCGTGTGAACACCCTGTGGAGCACATCCACAAAAATGGTTGTGTCTTGAAAAATGGTTTGATTGATTGGATGGAGTCGCCACCCGAGTTTGAGGACCGAACCCAAGAAACCTTTTGAAAAATGACTCTTTCGCCCTTGGTATGGAAAACATTTCAACGGTCTGCTTTTATTGAGATTTCTTGGGTCCGGGAACTAGGTTACGAGAGGGGAAGGAATTTAAAGCACCCCTCTCGCCCGGTGTGACCACCGGTCTCTACTCAATGCTCAAGGGATTTTGAAAATACCATTTAACTAGACTTTGAACTCAAATTCATATGAGAGCACCAATCATGCATGAAGAGATTAACAAAATGAATGCGGATGCATGTGGTTGTGTAGAGAGTGGACGGACAACATGCATAGGGCACTAAAACCTCGCTTAATCACACCTAAAATACCCTGAGTTGACTCCAAAAATTGATCACAATCATCAAACATGCCACACCTGGATGGCCATCTAGGCACCTGGATTAGGCAGATCCAAGCGCCAGGAATGAGTGAATCCAGGCGCCTGGAATGCAAACTAGACAGCAACCTCAAATTTCCAAGTTTCACAGTAAACCACAAGTGCAGTGGTCCTAGCTTATCCACACACACTTTAAATGATGTTTAATAACATTGTGGGCTGAATAAATCTCAGAATCAACTTTGGAAATGGTTTATGCATAAGAAAATCATGATTTGAGATGCCTAAGACCAAAATTAATCAAAGGAGTATGCTGATTTTTGTGATGTGAATGCATTTTTATGTTCTTATGTTTATGGATGATGAATCTCACACTCATGAAATTCCTATATGCAACCAACTCGTGGTTCATTCACCTAAAACACAAGATGCATGCAAAAATGATTCAAGATCTCATAACCAAACACCTACACCATGCAACATTGACGCCATATATGAATGATGAACCAATGCTTCAAATTATTAAAAGAGTGCAGAGAGATCAGAAAACACAACCAGAGGAATGGAATCCAGGCGCCTGGAATCAGTAGGGGTACCAGTGCTAAATTCTTATTTGATAGCATTTGAGACCTTTCCAATCTCCAACTAGTATGCGGAAGTAGCAGAGACTTGAATGGTGTCCCCTCAGGGTCCTAGTTTGAGCATTTTGGTAGAGAATCACCTTGAAAACTTGGTTTATGAACTTGAGAGGATGGCTTGATGGTTTTTGGCACTTGAATAAGTTTGAATTGGCTGTTTTGGGATGCAAATGTCTGATTATAAGTGCTTGGTTATGGCTTACGGGTGGGAATGAGAGTATATGCAACTAGAATGAGAGAAAAATGGATTTTGATGATTGGAAATGGGTGGGATAGAAGGGGATTGACTGGTGTGAAGGATTTCTGGAGGTATTTTGGCAAAATAACAGCAAGGAAGTGGTGAGAGCTTCAGCCCCTTGAAATTGTGTGGGAGGGAGGTATATATAGGGAAAAATTGGGGTAGTTTTGGGTGAATTTTGAGAGGGAAAATGAATTTGAACTTTAAAAACGTGGAGCAGAGTCTGTTGGAAGGAGTTTGGAATGAGGAAAACGTGGGACAATGTAGGGGGGAGCCCATAGTTTCATCAAAAATCAGGTGCAAATTACCCACTGGAAGTGATTCCAGGGCGCCTGGAATCGGGGAATCCAGGTGCCTGGATTGAGTCTAGGCGCCTACAATTGGAGAATCCAGGCGCCTAGACTAGGAGATTGCAAAAAATTCCAAACTTCGCGAGGCCATTTCGGGTGCTACCGAACTCTATTTTGTGCATGGTTTGAAATGTTGGAAAGCTTGTCAAGTCTACTTTCTAACCCAATTGGTTTGAACCCAAGATGATTTGTACATCTATATATATGACCATTTTACCCTCAGAAGGTTGGGAAAACTAGTCGTTTTGGTAAAATGGACACATCTCCCTCATTTCAAAATGGATAAGGACATATTATATATCAAAAAAGAGGGTTTTGAATGTACTAGAAGGTGGTGTAGGCTTGGGTTTATTTTTAATAGGTTTAGGAGGGGTTTAAAATCAACCCTCTTTGTGCTTTTATCGGGTATTTTCATCCTTGGGGATGCTTGATAAGTTTCTCGGGTCAAAATCGAGGTGTCTATATATTGTAAATAAAATTTGAAGGCATATATCCGAGCTTATCTCGCTCATTGTGATCACACACACGTGCATTTTGTGCCTTTATACGATTGATTTTGTGCGAGTTGTGTTTTTGATGAGTTTCAGATCGGAGCTAAAAGGTGTGTCCAAAGCTCCAAATAATCCCCGGTTGTATCCGGAAGTACATAACATTCCACAATGCCATGGAGGACAATCACCAAAGCTTAGAAATCGATTCAAGAAGCTTTGGAAGGTTCAAGGAAGGCCCGGAACAATAGAACAATAAATTTGGAGTTAAGAGCTTCGAGAAAATCTGACCAACTGATAGAAAAAGGCTCATTACTTTCAATATACAAAGGCTATCAAGATAAGGTCAATTTGGTTTGAAAGTAGACTCATAGAGCTTTCCAACGGTTCAAGAATCGCCTCATTCCGAGTTCAGACGAAGCCGAGACATGCCCGCGAAGTTGGGTCAAGAATCTGCCTGACCAGAGCAATCTAGATCGATCCAGATCCCTAGTGGATCGATCTAACTTCATCAGAAACCCCCCAAACCACTTTGGATCGATCCAAGGTCATAGTGGATCAATCCAACTTCATTAAAATGCTCTAGATCAACTTGGATCAATCCAGAACTATGGTAGATCAATCCAACTCCACTCAAATTGTTCCAGAGCCATCTAGATCGATCTAGTTCCATAGTGGATCAATCCACATCAATCCGTGGAGCATTTTTCAAGCATTTCAAGCACTTTTTGTATTTTCTACTTATGGAAAGTTTATATTAAAAGCATTATTAGGATATTTTGAGAGAGATGGAAGGTGTTTGTATATATTTCCCTCACCCTCTCTCTCGTCTCACCTTCTTCCTCCATTAGTTTAGTTCCACCTTCTCTCTAGTTTTTAGGGTAGTTTCTCTTTGAACCGAAAATCCTAATCTTTGTTAAACAAATTTTTCTAGTAAAAGTTTTAAAATCTAAATCTTCCGTTCGGGGGCATTTAACGATGCCCCGAGCTGAGTCATGGTAGTTAAATACCCCTAGACTTTGGCTTAGTTTAATTTGTCATTTTTAATCTTCCGACTCATTCACGAAGTTAAGTGAATTCCACCCTCAAACTACAAAACTAAGTTTGCCGCTTCAAGACCGAAAACCTACATTTGCAAGACAACTCTCACGCCGGGTGCGTTCGGTCCCTATGGATTCGACTCGGTCTTACCGGTTATTATGCTACCGCCGACCTAGCCCTACGCTTGGGGTGACACCATCTACGATACAATCCAAGGTCGCAAGCAATAGCACCACCTCCATGTTGTCTTACATCCACCCCAAACCATCTAAGGTCCTTTATCAAATGTGGCTGAACAGTTAAAGATGCCAAACTAGCCCTAGAAGACTTTCTACTTAATGCATCTGCCACTACATTCACCTTTCCTGGATGATACAATATACTAATGTCATAGTCCAACAACTCAAGTCATTGCCTTTGCCTCAAATTAAGTTCTTTTTGGGTAAAAATATATTTAAGGCTCTTATGATTAGTATAAATCTCACAAGTCTCACCGTACAAATAATATCTCCATATTTTTAGTGCAAACACAACCGCCGCCAACTCCAAATCATGTGTAGGGTAATTCCTCTTGTGCACCTTTAACTGGTGTGAAGCATAAGCTACTACTCTACCGTGCTGCATAAGCACACAACCCAAACCTTGGTGAGATGCATCACTATATATAACAAAGTTACCACCCATTTGTCAGCAATGCAAGTACAGGTATCGTAGTCAATCTCTTCTTAAGCTCCTGAAAACTGTGGTCATAACCATCTGTCCATTCATACTTCACTCTCTTCCAAGTTAGATTGGTAAGTGGCAGGGCAATGCGAGAAAACCCTTCCATAAACCGCCTGTAATACTGAGCAAGACCTAAGAAACTACGCACCTCTATCATTGATGTCGAACGTGGCCAATGAACAATAGCCTCCACCTTCTTACTATCAATAGACACTCCCTCCTTTCCGATCACATGCCCAAGGAAGACAAACTATGTAACGCCCTAAAAATTGGGTACGTTAATAAATAAATTTCATAATTTATTTAAATAAAATTCCAACTTCATTAATAATATCAAAAAGTACTTAAAATTTTTGACAAAAAACTAAAAATAAACCAACTTATTACAACTGAAATAAATTGAACCTTAGCATTCTCTAAAAAACTTGAACATTTATTAAAATTTCAATTGAAATAAAGGACAGAGCTATCTAGCTAAATTCCTACTAATAAAGCCATGAGTCCGCCACTTGTTCTCCACCTAGCTGCTCCATCGCCTTGAATTCAGCAGATGACTCTTCATCTCCTTCTATACCTGGCGTTGGGGACATCAGGGCCACAAAAGTATCATCGTGAGTGGTAAAATTACACTTAATAGGGTATCAAAACTACCCCTTTACATATGATTACTCATGCAACAGTCAAACATATAAAACATAAATTTTAAAGCATAGAATAGCCCGATTATCACAACATGTCTTAAAAATAGTGGATTCAATAGATTCAACATTCTCATCATCAATCTCAAGGTTTCACAACCCAAACCTCATGCACCCCGGGAATTCGGTATCTCATACCAATTCATCAGGCTATCCGATATCGGCTCTCATCCACAATATAAACAATCTATTAGCTCCCATCCACCATGCCTAACTCTCCAGGCCCATGGCACGGCTCAAATACCCTTGGGAGTATATTCCGATAATTGGCTCAAGACTCATATCGGATATGTCTCATTCCCACGTTCGATAAACAACCACCCATCTTTTAACTGTTTCTTTAATTAATCACAATAATTAATTAACAAATGATAAAGGACTTAATAATACCAGTAAGCCAAACCATCACATGCGTCTAATTATAGTCTGTAACTAAAAGTTTAATAAAGAAATTGAATAACTCATACCAACATGTCAATTATCTTTCCAGTCACCAAAAATAACAAACGGGCTCCAAAAATTTTGAAATTTTACAGTAAAGTAGTTCATCAAATTTAACACAAGTGCACTGTTTCGATCGAAACCTAAATCCAATCCTAAATGGTGCAAAATAGTGTTCTAAGTCAAACAGTGAATCTGTCTCGAAACTGTGCAGTTCAGCCAGCTTTGAAAAATCGTAACTAATTCTACGAATCTCGGATTGGGATGAGTTCAATATGGAAGTTGCCTAATTTTTTGATATCTACAACTCTTCTGTTATAAGTTTTCCTCAGTTCTGACTTGAAATGGTCCAAATATTTTAAACACAGAAACTGTATAAATAGTTTACGTATTTTTTTTACTTTTCATACAAATCCAACCCCATGATTCATTAACGATTCAATTTCTGTAGAAATTATACCAAACTATAACTTTCTGAACCAGCCCACAGTATATGATATAAACACAAATCACATAAGCAGTATTCCTAAGTAAAAGTTAAGTTTCAAAAACCCTACATTTCTTCTGACGACTTAGCGTGAAGAACGAAAAAAATCAAGAACTTCAATAACCGCAAATATTATTCTGAAAATAGAAAAAATAAAGTGAGAATAATTTTGCAGCCGTGTGGGTGAAAGGAGAGATATTGAAAATCAATTAATTCTAAGAAGAGAAAAATAGGGAAATGGAGTGGTGTTTGAATAGTCAACACAATTAAAATAATTGATAAAGAGAAAGAGGAAAAGAGAGATGAAGAACCTGGTGAAAATAAACAAGAGTAAAAAAAAGTATTGTACTTGATTTTGGAGTAGAAGAATGACTCATATAAAAGAGGAACAAAGTGAAGTAGTTGTCAACCAATAAGAGAGTGAGAATGAGAGTTTTTAGGGAAAAGAAAGGGTAGTGCGGCTAATGTGAAGAGAAAAGATGATGTCGGAACAATTTTGGACTCTTATGGAAGTCAAAGTGATGACTTTTTGTGAAAGATGAATTGTTGTTGAAAAAGGAGACTAATAGGGGAAGATGAAGTTATAAAGGGGACTTAGGATAAAAATTTGAGAGATTATTTTTTTAAAAATAATAATAATTATCTCTACTAGATAATTGTCTAGCTAATTACTCTAATTTATCCTTAACTATAAATAAATTATTTATACTAATAATCTCTAAATTACTAATTACGGGTCTTTAACACACTATCCAAACCAAAACTCACATTTTTTAAACTTCACATACAATCTCTGCTCTCTGAGAATCTGAAAGACAATCCTTAAATGCTCCTCATGTTTCTCTCTACTCTTGGAATATATTAAAATATCATCAATGAACACCACAACAAAATGATTAAGTTGGAGTTTGAAGACCCTGTTCATCATATTCATAAATGCTGCAGGGGCATTAGTCAAACCAAAAGGCATCACTATAAAGTCATAATGTCCATAACATGTTCTAAAAGCTGTTTTTAGAATGTCTACCTCCCTAACCTTTAAATGATGGTAACCAACTCTCAAATCAATCTTTGAAAACACCTAAGCCCCATATAACCGATCAAACAAATCATCTATACGCGGTAACAGATATCTATTCTTAATTGTAACCTTATTCAACTCCCTATAGTCAATACACAATCACATAGAACCATCCTTCTTTTTCACAAATAAAACAGGAGCTCCCCATGGTGACAAACTAGGCCTAATAAATCCCTTATCAAGCAATTCTTCCAACTGCACTCGTAACTCCTTTAACTCAGCTGATGCCATTCTATAAGAAGCCTTAGAAATAGGCATTGTAACCGGAACAAGATCTATTGTGAACTCAACCTCACGATTTGGAGGAAAACCAGGTAGGTCCTTTGGACATACATCAGGAAATTCCTTTACTATTGGCAACTCCTCCAATTTATGTACAGATTGATCCTCACTCACCACATAAGCTCAATAACCACAACACTCCTTCCTCAATAATTGACTTGCATGTACAGATGAAAGAAAACTAATCGATGACACATTCTGATCCCGTTGTAAACTGAACTCTAACTCCCCTGGCAAAGCAAAAACCATCCTCTTCTTACTACAATCTATGGTGGCATGGTATTTCAACAACCAATCCATCCTTAGGATAACATCAAAGTCACGCATCTCCAATGAAATAAGGTCTACTGGTAAAATTTTGCCACCTATCTCTACTCCACAAGACTTAGACATCTCATCCAATTTCACTATTTTCCCTACCAGAGTAGCCACCATAACACATACATTTAATGCCCCAATAACAATAGGTAATTGGTGCAGATATCTAGGAGCAGCAAAAGAATGTGTAAAACCAGAATAAAAAAAACACAAGCAGGTACATTCAAAATAGACAGAGTAACTTGCACCACGGATGGCGCATCCTTAGCTTGCTACTAAGTCAAAGCATACACACGCCCCTCAGTCACATTCTTCTGCCCCTGACCCCCATTTCTAGAATGTTGCTTATAATTCCCCTGATTATTCGACTATCACTAATTATGCCCACCTCCATGCACCGATTGTCTCTAACCTTGAGGTGCCTAATTTTTTCCACCAACCTGAGCTTTACAATAGGTTGAGATATGACCAGCTTGCCCACAAGTGAAGCATATCCGAGGTGATCCATCACAACGGAAAGTCGCTGCATGTGGCTTACCACACTTGAAGCATGGCCTCGATGCCTCCCTCACCCATTCATTAGTTTGACCTAGTGTCTGCACCTTCTTTGCAGGATACCCACTACCACTACTCTATACCTTTTGAACTGATTCTCTACACTCTTTTCCTCTGCTATATCCTTCTCTGTTGTCAAGGCTTTAGTCACAAGTCAAGCCAAGGTCTCGATGTCCAATAAAAAAACCCTTCCACAAATATCAGGTCGAAGCCCCCTCAGAAAATGCCACACATTATCTTCTTCTTTTTCCACCAGTTTTCCAGCAAACCTTGACAACTCATCAAATTTGTGTTGATATTCTACCACTGACATATTCCCTTGTTCCAATTTCAGAAACTCAGTGCGCTTTAGATTCTTAACTGCCGATGGAATATATTTATCTTCAAAATCCTTCTTAAAAGCGCTCCAAATTAATTCATGTTCCTTTCCCTTATATTTCTGCTTGGCCATATACCACCAATGTTGTGAATCTCCTTCGAGCTTATACGTTGCTAATGATCCTTTTCTGTGTCTCAGAATGTGAAATATCTTTTCCATCCTTAATAACCAAGCTTCCGCATCAGATGGTTTGTCAAACCCCATGTATGATGATCGATGGTGAGGTAGTTTTCAAAAATTTATCCAAAACTGTACCTCTATCCAAAGTCATAGTCCTTGTTTCATTTGTTGGTCCTACATGTACCTGTTGCCTTGTGAACAATCCCACCAACGTCTGAATGGCTTGTGCTTGCGACCTTGAATTGTATCGTAGATGGTGTCACCCCAAGCGTAGGGCTAGGTCGGCGGTAGCATGATAACCGATAAGACCGGGTCGAATCCACAGGGACCGAACGCACCTAGCGTGAGAGTTGTCTTGCAAGTGTAGGTTTTAGCCTTAAAGCGGCAAACTTGGCTTTTGTAGTTTGTTTGGTGGAATTCTCTTAACTACGAGAACGACTCGGAATTAAAAAAACTAATATAAGCTAAGGCGAAGTCTAGGGGTAGTTAACTACCATGACTCAGGTTAATCCATCCCCTCTTGATTACCAACTCGGGGCATCGTTAAATGCCCCCGAACGGAAGATTTAGAGTTTAAAACCTTTACTAGAAAAATGTGTTTACCAAAGATTATGGGTTTTCGGGACATTTTGCAAACGAATGAGTTGATATTGCCCAAAGCATCACCCGTGCCAAGTAGTCAAGCTCCTAGCTACGAGTGATCAAAAGGATTAACAAACCCACTCTTTGGTACATAAAAGTGAAACCCCAAATTTTCAGTAAACAAGCGATGTATGCCATATACACGAGATGGACGGATTAAACCCAAGTCATAGAGTGTTAATCACCCCATGACTAAGCCTATTAAAACTACTCACACATTATGCTAGAAATTAAGCCTATGAATTGGAAGAAAACTAAAAACATATTTAATAACTCTAAAAACTGATTTTTATGATTAATCCTAAGTTTGCCTACAACATTAACAGTTGAGAATTAATCAAACAACTAATAAGAATAAGAGTTTTCAAAGGAAATAGCTAGAAAAACAAGAAAACGAATTAACCGACAAAAACAGAAATAAACTAGATTTATATAGAGGTCTTAACATGTACTACAACATTAAAGAAGGAGGATTACCTTGAATCTAGGTGGAAAGACATGAAAAACTAAAGAGATGGTGGAGCTATAACTAAGAACAACTAAGGGAGGTAGAGAGAGAGAGAGAGAGGAAAACAAAAACTTACCTAAAAAGTCTGAGTTTTTGGCTTATAAAGCCCTAAAAAGTCGTGCCAAATAATTACAAAAGTGCCACAAGATATTTTAGATCGGGCTCAAAAAGTGCAGAAAAATTGCAGGGATACTGGTATCTCAAAAATCAAGCTACCGGTATCTCGCTCAAAATGACCTTCTGTTTCAGAGATATCGGTATCCCCAAAATCAAGCTACCGGTATCTCACTTCAAAATGTGAAATTCTTCAGGCAGATTTTTGACCCAACTTAGCGGGCACGCCCCGGCTTCGTCCGAACTCGGAATGAGGTGATTCTTGAACAGTTGGAAAGCTCTATGAGTCTACTTTCCAACCCAATTGACCTCATCTTTATAGCCTTTTTCTATTGAAAGTAATGAGTCTTTTTCTATCGGTTGGTCAGATTTTCCTGAGGCTCATAACTCCAAATTTCTTATTCTTTTGTTCCGGGCCTTCCTTGAACCTTCCAAAGCTTCTTGAATCGAATTCTAAGCTTCGGCGATTGTCCTCCACGGCATTGTGGGACCTTAGGTACTTCCGGATACAACCGGAGATTATTTGGAGCTTTGGACACGCCTTTTAGCTCCGATTTTTTGAAACTCATCAAAAACACAACTCGCACAAAATCATCGTATAAAGGCACAAAATGCACGTGTGTGTGATCACAATGAGCGAGATAAGCCCAGATATATATAACATATGGGGCTTATCAATCCATCCCCTCTTTATTACCGGCTCGGGGCATTGTTAAATGCCCCCGAACGAAAGATTTAGAGTTTAAAACCTTTACTAGAAAAATGTGTTTACCAAAGATTATGGGTTTTCGGGACATTTTGCAAACGAATGAGTTGACATCGCCCAAAGCATCACCCGTGCCAAGTAGTCAAGCTCCTGGCTACGGGTGATCGAAAGGATTAACAAACCCACTCTTTGGTACATAAAAGTGAAACCCCAAATTTTTGGTAAACAAGTGATGTATGCCATATACACGAGATGGACGGATTAAACCCAATTCATGGAGTGTTAATTACCCCATGACTAAGCCTATTAAAACTACCCACACATTATGCTAGAAATTAAGCCTATGAATTGGAAGAAAACTAAAAACATATTTAATAACTCTAAAAACTGATTTTTATGATTAATCCTAGGTTTGCCTACAACATTAACACTTGAGAATTAATCAAACAACTAATAAGAACAAGAGTTTTCAAAGGAAATAGCTAGAAAAACAAGTAAACGAATTAACCGACAAAAACGAAAATAAACTATATTTATATAGAGGTCTCAACAAGTACTACAACATTAAAGAAGAACATTTACCTTGAAACTAAATGGAAGAGCATGAAATCTAGAGAGATGGTAGAGCTAAAACTAATAACTAGCTAAGGGAGGTAGAGAGAGAGAGAGAGAGGAAAACAAAAACTAACTCAAAAGTCTGAAGTTTTTGGCTTATAAAGCCCTAAAAAGTCGTGCCAAATAATTGCAAAAGTGCCACAAGATATTTTAGATCGAGCTTAAAAAGTGCAGAAAATTTGCAGTGATACCGGTATCTCGAAATCAAGCTACCGGTATCTCGCTCAAAATGACCTTCTGTTTCAGAGATATTGGTATCCCCAAAATCAAACTACCGGTATCTCACTTCAAAATGTGAAATTCTTCAGGCAGATTTTTTACCCAATTTGGCGACACGCCCGAAAACCGTCGAACTTCGGAATGAGGTGATTCTTGAACCGTTGGAAAGCTCTATGAGTCTACTTTCAAACCCAATTGACCTCATCTTCATAGACTTTGTATCTTGAGAAAAATGAGCCTTTTCGTCTCAGTTAGTCAGATTTTCTCGAGGCTCATAACTTTAGATTTCTTGTTCCTTTGTTCCGGGCTTTCCTTGAACCTTCCAAAACTCCTTGAATCAACTTCTAAGATTCGGCGATTATCCTCCACGGCATTGCAGGACCTTGGGTACTTCGGATACAACCGGGGGATTATTTGGAGCTTTGGACACGCCTTTTTAGCTTCAATTTTCTGAAACTTATCAAAAACACAACTCGCGCAAAATCAATCATATAAAGGCACAAAATGCATGTGTGTGTGATCATGACGAGCGAGATAAGCCCAGATATATACAACATTTGGGGCTTATCAGCTTGATAACCAACTGTGGGGTCAATAGTACCTGTGGGGTCAATAGTAGCCATGGGTGCAACAGAATTGGCAATAACTTGTGTAATTAGATTGAGGGGGGTTGTTGTGTCAATTGGCTCAACAAAAGGTTCCCGGTTTAGTGTATTATCGTGAGCTATGGGGGAGACATTACCTCGACCACGGCCCATTGAAATAGTAGGACCACGACCACAACCATGAGCAATAGGGGTGCCACGACCACAACCATAAGCAGTAGGAGTGGCACGACCACGTCCACGAGCGGTAGGAGTGGCCCAACCGCGACCTCCAGCTGCTGAACCGCCATAAGTGGACCTAGTAGTACGAGGTGAGCAATCCATCTCCTAAATTTCATCAAAGAAACAATTAAGGAACTACCTAAAGGACTCTAGGGACTTGTAATTGCCCCATATCTTGAAGGTTTGTAAGGATATCTAACGTTTTCTTAATGGAAAAGGGTGCTACTATCTAATGTGAGTAGTTTAGAGGGGTGTTTTTGTCCAATCTTGAACCTTAGGCTTTGTTTGGAATTTATGGCACGACCATGTACACAAGCGGTAGGAGTGGCCCAACCGCGACCTCCAGCTGCTAAACTGCCATAAGTGGACCTAGTAGTACGAGGTGAGCAATCCATCTCCTAAATTTCATCAAAGAAACAATTAAGGAACTACCTAAAGGAATCTAGGGACTTGTAATTGCCCCATATCTTGAAGGTTTGTGAGGATATCTAACGTTTTCTTAACAGAAAGGGTGCTACTATCTAATGTGAGTAGTTTAGGGGGTGTTTTTATCCAATCTTGAACCTTTGGTTTTGTTTGGAATTTAGGGCATGTTTGGTAGTTGAGGAAAGTGAGGAAAAAGAAAGGAAAATTAAAATTTTCCTCTTCTTGTTTGGGTTAGAGAGAGAGAAAAGAGAAAATAAAAAATCTAAGTATTGTGAATAGTGAAATTTTTCTCCCACTTTTCTCTCACTTTCCTCTCAATTTATTTTCTCTCACTTTTCATCTCTTTCCACAAGTTCCAAGCACACCCTATGGGAAAGCCGTGAAAAGGAAGACTATTTTTTTTTTAATTTTGCCATATTTTGTTTGGTTTTAAAAAAGATGAAGAAAATATTTAAATTCCTATTTAACTTTTCTTGTATTTACTTTTCAATTTTCCCTCAAATTTTCTTCTTAATTATTATTATTATTATTATTTTTTCCCCCTAACTTCCAAATAGAGTCCTCTAGGGAATGTTGACATATAAGGGAATAATTTAGGGAGGTGACAACAACTTCCCTACAAGGGTCTCCTCAAAAAATAAAAAAGTACTGAAAAACAGTTGTGAGCCGTTAAATTGCGTGAAGAACAACGATTCAATGATCCACAATTGGTTTTTTTTTTTTTTTTTTTGAGGGAGCTCCAGGAAACTTCACGAGGACTATGGTGTAATTTAGCCAACTATGTATGTATATCTCAACGACGTCTCAATTTTCTCTCCAGTCGGAACCAGCTCTAAATCTTAAATCGATCAGGTACGCTCTCTCTCTCTCTGGTCGTCTGTCTCTGTTTATTTGTCGTTGCGGTTTTTGTTTTTTGGTTTTAGAAGTACTTGGGATACCTTCAGGAGTAAGGGGATGTCCAATCTACAAACCAGGAGTGAATCATTTCAAGATTCAACTCGTTTGTATTATACGTTTAGAGGCCCTTGTTTCAGCATTTTTGGGAAGCTGGGTTTCTAGGATTCTGCCCAGGGCGGGCCCTATGCTTTTTTGTTTTTTCGTTTTGCTGGAGTACGTCGAAGGCAGTGGTGCTAACGAACAGTAGTTATCAAACAACACTTGTGGTATGCATGGCTTGCAATTTTGTCTAATGGGTCGCGCAATATCTCTAATGCTATATTTGGATGAAGGATTTAAGTGAGGAAAACGACAAGCAAATGGAAAAGTTGAAGGATTTAACCGTTTAAGGGGTTAGATCCTTTGATTCCATTTTTTCCCCCTTGCCCAAATCCTTGATCCAAATACCGCCCTATGAAATTGAAAGTTTCCCGTTGCCCATAGAACCACTTTTTTTTTTGTCTCAAACCTCAAGGTGTGATGAATGAATGCTTGTAGTTTGGTCTCTCTTTGTCAAATAAGCTGTGTACTGGTATTGTCTCCTTTTATTCTACTCGCTGTTGTCCATGGGTCCTGATTCTTGTTGGGAAAGGATTGATATGATTTCTTATCCTCGTCATGGTGTTGTTTTAGTAATAGTTTGATCTGATTGTAGTCTTTTTTCTTTTTGTGCAACCTGAAGTCCATGGCAGGAACGGGGAGTTCCATGTTATATTCTCTTCTGCTATTTATTATCATTCTCTCTCTCCAAGAAATGTATAGAGTGAAGTTAGCTTCATCGGAGTTATTCACTATACTTGGAGGGTTCACCAGTTCTCTCCTATTTGTTATGTTGCTGACGGTGAGTTAAAATGCTTCTCATGTGGTTATTCGAAATGGTTTCACTCTTTGGTTTATTCTCAACTGTGGTTATAAGTTCATACATAAGTATTGCTATGCTTATGATACCAGTTTGAAAACTTCCTGCCCACACCCTTCTTCCAAAGGACTGCAGGAATCACACAATTTTTTTATTTGCTAGCAAGCCCTTTTTGTTGGGTTGATGATATCTGTTTTGGTTTTTTGTCATTGATCATTTGTATAATTCACATTTTCTGACTACATGACTAGCATTTTCTGCGATTATTGTCATTTATGTTTGAATTTGAAATTGAAATTGAAATCTACTAATTGCTGTATTTTTGAATTATGTTCCATGCTCTCGGGAATTGACATCAGGAGTGGGTCCATCTTTTGTCTAATTTTAAGGTCAAGACCTAGAAAAAGTGGATCATGTCTTTTATATGCAAATTTGTCTTGTAAAAGTGGACATCACACAGCGGGGGGGTTGCTACGCTTGTTGCCCCCTCCCATCTTTTTCACGGTTCAACAAAAAAAAAGGGATGGTGTTTTCCGAAACATAGAGATTTACTGATTTCTAGCAATTATGTGGTAAAAATATAGACCTATAACAGCTTCGTAGGTTTACTTAAAGAGTTAACAAGTGTCATACTACTTGATTTACATGAAAATGCTACTAGGTAGCAATTTATGTTCTTAAATGAATGTACTTTTGCTCCAAAACACTGCATTCTGCGTTCCATAGCGAACCCCAAACTGTTTTCCTTCTAATATTTTAATGACAAGAAAATGAAAAGGCATATACACAAAACCTAGAGACTGGAGCTTTGGAAAGCCATCTAAATGGTTGTGAGCCTTTAGAAAATATGCTTTATGTGAACAGTTTGGAAAATGATATATCATGTCAATGAATTATATTCAAGTACAGATCTGGAAGTCTACCATTATTTTACTGCACTAGGGCCTGTGGGTACTGCATTACCTTTTCCTCCCGATCTGAAATACCTAAATGATTCTTCTATACTGTCAAGTGTCACAATTGGGTGGCTTGATTAATTAGAAATGTGTTTGGCCTCTTTCTCATTATCCGATCCAAATGAAATCAAACCTGAAATTGCGGCACAGCGGGCTGAAATCACTGGATCGAGTTTGAAATCTTTGATTGAAGCTCCAAAACCCAAACACCTGATTCCAGCCATCAGGAGGTGGTTAGACCTGATTCACACCCTATTCAACTGATTCGAGCAAAGTACAGCGCACCCTAGGTTGCTGATTTGAGGGCTCAAAAACCTGTTTCGAGTTCTGTAACAGTGATACAAGGCTTGAAATCAGTGATTCGAGTGCTGAAATGGACTTGAATCACCAGTTTGAAGCTTGAAGCAAGCAGATTTGTTGCCAAAATAGTGATTCGAAGGCCTGGGATGCAATTTCGAGTGCTATATTCATGATTCGAGTATTGAGTCTAGTGCAAAACAGTCTGAAATGGTGCGAAATGGCCTTAGCAAGTTGCGAAATGGGTTTTAGTCGAAATTAGAGAAATCAGCTTCATAAATCGTCGATCTGTGAGTTTGGGGGTTGAAAACGAGGTTTGGAGTCTTGGGTTGGGTAGATCTATGAATTTCGAGTGGATTGAGGTGTTTTAGGATTATCCGGCGAGCTTTCAGGTGAGTTTTCCAGTGAGGTTGGTTCCCAGCAAGGTAATGGGTCAGGATATGAGCTAGGAGCTCTGATATTGAATGGTGCAACAAGAACATTCCATTGAGATAACCTAGAGAGAGAGACTCGCAAAATTGAGTACAAAGGGACAAACCTTGGATATTCTATTTCAAAATGATATGTAAAAGTTTGAAAATGAAAGATATTGGCTGTGTTTGGTTAGATAGTTTAGTTTAGTTTTGATGATGTCATTAGGTATAATGAGTGGAGAGAGATAGAGAGAGAAATGAGGAAAATGATGATGTCATCAAAACTAAAACTAAAACTAAACTGGGAAACGAACAAGGCCACTCAAACTATACACTATTTATAGACCCCTTTAACACTAAGGACACAAAATGTCATTAATACCTTTGATAGCTGGTACATCATACTCCCTCCGTCCCAAATTGCTGGTCCCTCTTTTCTTTTTGAGATGTCCCAAAATGCTAGTCGCTTTTATAAGTCAACTTAAAAAGCTTTTAGTTTTCCAAAATTGTCCCTAGAAGTTGTCATCATTGTGTTAAAAAGATAAAATACAAGGGCAATGTGGGGAAGTTATGCCTCACTATTTGAATTTGATGCAATCATTGTTTGTCCCCTTAGATATTTAGCTTCCCCAAAAGGGGCAAATGATTTGTGATGGAGGGAGTAATTTTTTCAATTGGGCCACGCGTATGTGGATAGAAAAAGCAATATATTAGTCTCTATTGATAGTAATAGAATACATTAGCGTGTGGGGAGAGAATTCCCTAATGTCTTAATTTAGAAGGCTAAACATTAAACAATTTATAACCAAAATTGGAAGCTGTTATATAGGTTGTTGTAAAGATCTAGGGTTCAAATTATTAAATAACCTAAGAGAAGGATAAACATCATGTGTTGTGTCTCATATTTGTTGAGATGATGAAACACCAAGTTCCCACATGTTAGTCTAGGTAATCTAAAATGTTGTTTTCAAAGGCAAAAACTCTCATTGGCATTGATCTTTGAGTGGATTCGCCCATTGGTTAGAGGCTAGACGTACACTTTTCTCCCTTATCAGCCTAGATAATAGATGCGAATGCATCTGAGGAGCTGGTTCTTGTATTTGGGGTATGTGATGAGGAGGTTCAATATGAGCTTTTAGGGTGAAGACCTATGTTACACGGATCCTTCATTTCGGCTTAAGTACCTGTGTCAATGTGTCTGACACCCATATGCATTTTGATACTCGGATCCTCTAATTGCTCTGATATTTACAGGAAAAGAATATCAAATTAGCTAGAAAAATGATATTTTTGGTCCCACATGGACATGAAATAGTAAAAACATGTTTTCTTAACCCTTTCTTGTTTAAATACCTTGTAAATATAATTTTACAATACGTAATCTGAAAAAATTATGCAATATATAGTTCGAAAAAGTGTTCAGGACGTGTCCCCATACCCAATTTGGAGAAACATATCCCAGAACCCTAAGATTTAAGTTTAGGGAGGTCTGACGCTTGGACTCGCACTTGCATCCGATAGTCATACTTGAGTCCATGTAACATTGGCAAAGATGAAGGGTTTTCTCGTATTTGGTAGACGACCTATAGTGCTTTTAAAGGTTGGATCTAGTAATGCACAAGGTTTGTATGCCTTAACATGTATTCTTGTTCATTCTATTAACTATGTTTTTAGTTTTTAGCAAGCACTTTTGTATAACTCAAACACTATTCCCACTCTCTATAGTATTTTAAATTAATTTTATTTTCTATGAATAAAAAAATTAAACTTACACCTTGCCTCATTAGCAGTCAACTGCCACACCCTGTGCTTTTGCCTATGAAAACTTTGATTTGAAAAGTAAAAACTCTTTGGACGTAATTTAACGTCTAGTTTTAATGTGACACATGTTAGAGATGTACTTCTGCACCCAATTCCTCTTGAATGCAAATGAATGCTGTTTTGTTACTACAAAGAATAAAGATGTTACATGTTAGCCTAGGTACGTTGTTTTTTTTTTCTTTCAATTCCAGATTTTAATTAACCATTTTATTTGTTCTGCTTTCCATAGTCTTACCTTATGAGCTATCAATATGCTTTAATCCTTGCCATCATAGACTGATATATGTTGAGCTAGTTATGGTATTTCGCACTCACGTGCATTTGTTTCTTGCAGTTCATTGGGAATTATCAGGAAAATATTGGCATCAAGACAGGGTGGGGTGCTGGTATGGGAAAATTTTTACTTTCTTGTTTTCTCTATCTTATTAAATTATACTTGTGAAGCGTAAATGACAAAAAGGGGAACTTGGTATTCATATATGTTTGTTTGATTGTCTTGAGTCTGACCAGGAAACTATGCCCATGATTTTGAGGTGTAGGTGGTACAAGTAAATGAGACACTTCTGTATGGAACCATTTAAAGACAAATGGACAAAATGCGTAAAGTGCATTGGCTATTTAAGAAAGGATTAAGGCACTGAAATAAGATTGTGATTGTTATTGTTTATTTTTTCCTATGCAGTTATATTTGCCGAGGCAATTGCTCTTATTGCTGCTACCACTGTTCATCGAGTTTGTATTACAACATGGTAATGCTTGTCATTCATGCTTTAGTTTTGGTTTCTTCAGTTTTGTTTATGAGGCAAAGAATGAAGATATGTGTTAAATCTATGGGGGGAGAAATTTGAAAACCCTTGTCACTAAGTCCATAACTACTATGGGCTACTAATTGATGTGGCAATGGGCTCTTTTACAATGCAAATTGTAAACAGCCCTTTCATTTTTGGTTTCTATTGACAAGGAAAATTGGTTTGCCATATAAAACCTTAATTAGCAGCCATAACTTGTTGCTAGTAGCATTATTAATCTTGAAACACATACTCAGCATTGTTGCTGTATATGAAACATTGAAGAGCATGAAGTGCTTTTTAGGAGTCAGATGAGCGTTAAGTTTGCTGGCCTAAAGCGTGCTGGTATTTATACACAAACACAATTGTCTGATTGCAGTGCAAATGTTGGTATGTTACCTAGCAACACAGTCACTTCCATTTTTCAACAACCAACTACCCCTCCAAGTGCCTCTCTTTACATATGACATAGTTAAACGGTATCACCTAGTAAACATATTGTGCAATCCAACTGGGTAGGGATTATCCCAAAATACTAAACCTAGTTTGTTTATATAGAAGAGTTGCATATTCTGTAGGTTGTGCTGCTTGTGCATACGTTCCACAATGGAAGGTTTAGTTAGTCTAAACCATGTTGGCCGATGTACAAAATAGAAGCGGGCATCAATTTGGGAATTGAAAATATGAAACATGTTCTAAAATTATCATGGAAGTAGGAAATGCTAGGTGATGTACTATCAAAGAGGATATTTGAGAGAAATCTTACTGCGAACCATATAGTAGCAATTAAAAGTACTGAAATACTTTCATGAAAATTTGATAGAAATTCTTCAGAATTATTATGGGAACATATTGAAACAGTTTTGCTTTATGAAATGATAGGATTTGAAGCCCGAAAGTCTAGAGGATGGAGGTTATAGAAGTAATCCTCTATAAGAACCTATCTCCAAAGAAGAAGAAAACAGTGAAAATCAAAAGTTCTTGGGATTTGATGAAGCTAAAATATAGGAATTAGTGATTGAATTTTGCCTTATGACCCATTCAGAATTGGGTAGCCCTAGGTTCTATAAATGTTTGATATTGGAGCTTTGTTCAAGGTTCCCCATAGATGCGTAGTCCTGGACTCATAGTTCTGGATCAAATTTTCATGATCCGAACCGTCCAATGTGTTTAAAACATGTTTTCAAGGGTTCTCGCTAGAAATCATCCACAAAAAATACTGGGAAGAGCTTGATCTAAGCAGCTTTTCATAAAACTGTACATATACAGTTTTATGAAAAACTGCTTGGATCAAGCCATTCCCGGTATTTTTTTTTTTACGATTTCTTGCGGGAACCCTTAAAAACACTTTTTAAATACATTGGACGGTTTGGATCATGCAAAAACATGTTTTAAAACCTTCAAAACATCAAAAAACCTATTTTTTAAATAATATTTGAACATTGGACGGTTTATTTGAACATTGGACGGTTTGGATCTCCTCTATGAGGGCCGCCTCTTTTTTTTTTTTTTGGGACCAAATTTCGACGATCTGCACCACTCAATGTGTTTAAAACATGTTTTCGAAGGCCAACGCGAGGAATCGCAAAAAAAAAAAAAAAATTACCCGAAAGGGCTTCATCCAAGCAGTTTTTTTTTATAATAACCGTACATATATAGTTCATCGAAAAATGCTCAAATAAAGCCTTTCCGGGTTTTTTTCCCCCTTCACGGTGACCCTTAAAAGCACGTTTTAAACACATTGAGCGGTTCGGATCGTTGAGATTTGATCCCGATCCATGAGGTCCTCACGGAATTTTAATGAGGGAGCCCTCATTAGATCATCCTCTCTCACACACACACACATATATTCCTTGGGTCCCAAATTATTGATTCTGTCTTTTTTATTTGAGATGTCCCAAATTGTTATTCCCATCTCAAAACTGATATTATAAAGATCTAATAACCAGCATCATCCTTTTTTTCTCATGGGTTTTACAGTTGCTATGTTTGACGCTAATAACACTTCAAAATTAATACCTTCTAATTTGCATTTGTATGCATTTATTTCTTGTCCGCTTAATAATATGACTTCCCAAAAGAGAAAAAGATTATGGGTAAGAGGAAGTAAGTTGTTTGAACTTTGAAGAAAGAGCATGACCCAGATGTTTCCGTTCCAATATCCATGTTATGCAGGATATAGGAGTTTGTATGGAAACTAGCATTGATTGCAAGCAATGTGTTTGAAGCATATCCAATGCATGCATGCATTCGTTCTATTGGTTATAGGATTCATGTGTTTGAGCATACAGCTATATAGATCGGTGCAGTTCATGTGGTTATATCGTGGCATTGGAAGACACGTTGATGGTTGAGGAGTGAGCTAGAATGGATCTATAACATCTGAATGTTCTGTTATAGCTGGTTCTGAAAGGGTAGAAAATAAGTGGAACACCTTTGCATGAGATTTTAAATGGTCATCAACTCCAGAAAGGAATTTTGCTATTTTACTTTTTTCTCTACGGAGTTTCAAGATGTAGTCGCATGCCTCACATGAGTTTTTATTGATTTATGCCTATTACATAAGATGGCAAGTGGATTAGGTTACAGTCTATGAGAAATGAAAGAAGCGTAAATTGACATGCTGCTATACTAATGTTTTTGTATTACTCTAAAGCTTCCTGTTCTCTGCTGGACTTCTGTACGAGATCAACAAGCTTTCAGGGATGACACTGTCCAAAAGTGAATCTAAGATGAGAAGGCACTGAGGAACATGTTGGGCTTTGGGAGATTTTGTTGCATTTTCCCCAGATTTGAGTTTGAACCTTCGTAACAGTAAATGTGAGTTGTAGTTCACAATGAACAATTAGCACATCTACAGAACTCACGGGACAGACAGTTACCATGGAAGTAAGTTTGTTCATGTCGAATGTTGATGCAATTAGAGTGTGTCTTTTCGACTTTCAGCATAGCAAATTGTACGACAGTATGAAGAAATTTCTGCTTTGGTATGTAGTGTTGTTTCTGAGTTATTGCTCATGAGTCTTGGTCGGCTGTGGTAAAAAATTGAAGAATCTAGTTTTGAAAGGTCCAAGTCAAAACAATCTAGAGATACAAGATAGTTTAGAGTAATATTTTTGTTTTTTTTGTTTTGGGTCTGAAAAAAAAAAAAACTATAACACGTGGTCAAAGGTTTGTGCTAAAATTCTATGTCAATTTCTACTTACCAAAAAAAAAAAAGAAGAAAGAAATTCTCATCACTTTGTGCCTAATCCAATATAAAGTTCATATATGAAGTCTAGCTAAGTGGGAAAACCATCCCATGTGCCTTGAAGATCTAGAGTTATATTCTCGAAAATAGTCTCTCTGTTAGCAAGTGTTCTAAGGCTGTGTACATTAACACTTCACTAGAAATTCATGTAATGGGTAAGACCTTTTTACCAAAAAAGAAGAAGAAAGTAAACCGAGTTGTACAACGTAGAGATGTTCGGACCGTGACACAGTGACCTAGAGGAAATGGCCAGCCTCATTCAAGTTGGACATATTAGTTGGATATTCTTCAGCTTTGCTGTTGAGGCCAATGGTAAGTGAGCTGTCATACAAATACGAGCTTCTCATAACAGAGAGTTTGTGCGCACAGATTTTGGTGTGCAGATTTGGATTCAGTGTTTGAAACCATGTGATGCACGTAGATTTTATAAAAATAAGGGTGGTACCATAAATCAAACGGTTGCAGAGATTTTTATTTCTCCCAAATCAATGCACCAGATAACCTTGTTTCAATTGATGACTTAAGTTAGAAATTGGCTTAAGGTGACTTTTTAAATGATGTATTGTGAGAGAATGACTTGTCTTGTAAAATGCAATAAGTTGCAGAAGTCAATTTTGAGAATAAGCCAGGAATTGGAATGAACCGGAATAATGATAATAAAAAAAAAAAGACTTTGTGTTTTGAGAAAGGATGAATGATGGTCTTTTAAGTCCATTTAGTGCACTTCTTATTGTTTATTTGCCCAAAATAATTACAAATATAAGCAAGATACCAAAACAATGGCCGTTTCACAACTCGTTGGCCTAAAAACTAGCCCAAAGTATTTTTTTTTTTGGTGGATTATTCCTTCCTTTTATTTTTTAATTTTTAAATTTTGATTTTTGTTTTTAAGATGATTGATTAGGCTATTAATAAACATATTATTAATTAAAAATATTTTCTAACCTTTTGGTTTTTTAGTTCTTTGGATTATGGTCAGAATGAATCTGAATCTGGTAGAAGTGTTTGAGAGAAGTGTGAATAATGTGTTTTGTAACAAAAGTAATGTTTCAGAGATATATGCAAAATATATTTTGTAATTTTTTTTGTCAATCAAAATGGGAAAAATGAAAAATGAGAAGTTTAAGAACTTCTCGCAGCCTATTTTTAACTTTGTCTTTGTAATTTTAAAATTAGAGAAGGAGTTTTGACTTATTTTGTTTTGAGTTTCGGCAATCAAACACCCAAAACTAAAAAATAAGAAACTGAAAATGCGAAAATGAGTTGGCCAAACATGCCCACAATAATTTATGAGAAACTAATCTCTCTCTCTCATTCCCTTACATATTTCAAGCACAAATGCACAACTCTTTTTCATTCCCTTATTACATTTTTCAAGCACAATTTGTAGGATGGAATTGTTTTTTTTTTTTTATTATATATTTTTAGAAGCAGAAGGTTCCTCAGAAGGCGCAAGCAATAACTTGCTTTAATTGGGCCACCTCCTAAATATATCTCAACCGTTGACTCAGCATCTCTCTCTCTCTCTCTCTCTCTCTCTCAGGTAGCCACCGATCCGTACCCCTGTCTAACCGACACATCTCACCTTTCAATCACATCGCTCTGGAGAGAGAGAGCGCATAACCTCTTCTTCGGTAGATCATCTCCTTGCAATTCAAACACCTTTTTCTTTTTGGGTTCAAGTTCTTGACAATGGACGAGTTTGGCGTCTTGGTTGAAAGCATAGGCTTCAGAGCACAGGGCAAATCGGCCCCTCTCTCCGATTTAAAGACCAAATCCAGAAATCTAGGGCTCAATTCCTCTTTCCAAACCCAACCACCATCGAATTCCACCAAAACCCAGAATTCTGGTGATTTTGATGCTTTTGACGATGTGTTCGGTGGACCCATTAAGACATCGAAGACAGCGGGTGGTGATGGGTTTGATTTTGGTTCTATTTTTAATGGCACGAATAATATTAGTAGTGGGAATTCGTTTATGTATAATGATGATGATGATGATATATTTGGTGTAATGCCGAAAAAGGGTGGTCAAATTGAGGACTTATTCGGGGATTTTGGTGGAATGGGGTTGGGATCTAACGGTTTGAAGGAGAAGAAAGTGCAGAAGAAGGTTCAGGGATTTGATGATTTGATACCTGGGTTTGGTGGAATCAGCAATTCAAGGAATGGGTATGTGTTAACTTGCAAATTTGTTACTTACTGGGATTGGTTCTTGATTACTTTTCTTTCTTTCTTTCTTTTTTTTTTTTTTCATCATTAGCAATATATTCATGACGGGTAGATTCATGACAATTGCATCTATCTCGACACTTTAGGTTGGTTTACAATTTGTGTTCAAGTTTGCTCGACTTGCAAAGATACTTGTACATGTATCGATATGTGCCCAAATGGCAGCACCTAGAAATGAAGTGTCTGGTCTTCGGAGTTGTATTCCCTCCATAATTTGCATCCATATGTGCCCGGAGGTTATAATACACAAGGGCGAACAGAAAGATAGTTTGGTGTTGTTGTGTGCCCGAAGGTCAGCATCTACATCTACAAACCTAGTGTCTGGTACTTTGTGTTCATGTTTGCTTGACTTGCAAAGTTAAGCAGATATATCTATATGTGCTCAAATGGCAGCACCTAGAAACGAAGTGTCTGGTCTTCAGAGTAGTATTCCCTCCATAATTTACATCGACTAAAGCTCGGCAGTGGTAAATCATTCGGTACTGTCCCTAGGAGAAACCTGTGCTACCTATTCCGTAGCTGGGGCTTGGCGGTGGTAAATCGTTCGATGCCGGCTCCATAAACTTGTATTAATTACATCACTGAGAACTGGCATAGGCCTAATTGTTCGGCACATGTCTCACAAATTAACAAGCTATACTACCGAGTTTGAAGACTTGTAAAATAAAAGAAAGAAGAAGCAGGAAGCAGGCAGACTGGATCATTAACTGGCTGGAGGAGTACCATCGTCACCGTTTGTAGGAGTACTGCCGTCGACAGATTGATCCTCTTCCTTGTCCTCTGAGTTCGATAAGTTGGATATACTTGCAAAGTTAGATATACTTTACACAGACTTTAAATGGGTTCCCTGAAAAGTGGACGGTGGGATAGGGCCCCCAGGATTAGTCAAAGTGTGCTTTAGGTCGTTTGGACACTCGAGTCATAAACAAGAAGAAGAAGATATACTTGCAATGCGCCTCAATTGTAGAATGACACTTTGAGGAGTTTTTCATTACTCTTTGTGTCATTCTAAAGTTCTCTAGTAACTGAGCTACCCATGAATTAGAACATATTTGTTGGAAAAGTACAACAACATCCATATGCATTAGTTATATGTCTACTTGCCAACAAAACAATGATCTCGATTAAAGTGGTACAAGAAAAATTGTCAAGTACACCTGTGTGCACTGCGTTCTGTAAATCCACCAAAAAAATTTCTCCTTTCTCATTCTTTTTTGAGGATCAGATGAGTACATGTACCCTCTTTATCCATGCTGAAGCTCCTTTGTCATCCCTATGATAATAACTCAGGTTGTGTCACTATCAACATGAAGGATCTATAGATAACAAGAAAGATCTTCACCCAAGTTAAGACTAATAAGGATCTATAGATAACATACATCTGCTCTCTAATGTCATTGCCTTTTGAGACATTTACGGGTTGGTACAGCCCGCTCTGACAATTGACGTCCAGGTACAGCCGCACAGTCACAATGCACGTGCAGATACAGCCCGTAGGTTTCGTCTACCCACCCTATACTGTAGGTTCCATCTCTCTCTCTCTCTCTCTCCACCCCACATGGGCACAATTTCTCTGTCTTCTTAACCCCCAAAACCATATGAAAGTGCCTAAACCACTAAAACCCTATAGCAGGAAAGTTCACCCTCAAACCTAAACCTTAGTGTACCCTATAAAAGTGTCTAAACCTAAACACCTATAAAAGTGTCTAAAACCCTAGGGTACTCTATGAAAGTGCCTAAACTACTAAAACCCTATAATAGGAAAGTGCACCCAAAACCTAAACCCTTGGGTATCCTAATTAAAGTGCCTAAATCCTCAAAACCATATGAAAATGCCTATAATTTCTAAAACCCTATGAAACCGAATAATACCCTAAGTGCCAAATCCCCAAAAAAGAGTTACTTACCTTAATGGTAATTAAATGCCTCTTTTCTAGACCTAAATGTTTTTATCTGTTGCCTTTCCACAATGCATGTTTTGCATGCCAATTAAATATCCTTATGTGGCATGCCAATTAAATGTCCTTATGATTGATTATTTATGATGTTTATCCACTGCAGTATTTAATCATTCAATTAAACATTCTAAGGTTTTATCTGCACTCTGCAGTTGTCAAGTGATAATTTAGATTCAGGGTAGAATTTGAGGCCAAAAAAGCTTAGTGATTCCCCCCCCCACATAGCCTTGTTGGCCTCGCAAACCACTGTCAGAGCAGTTGTAGACACCTAACTTAGTGTGTACAGTGCCTTTAAATTTAAGGATAAAAATAACACAATTTTGAACGAAATGAAGTGCTCCAAATTTCGGAAACTAATAACCTCTTGGACAAACCTACACAAACCAACATAATGACAAACAAGCTAAAGTACAAGAAACAACTAGGTAAGAATTAACACTAACCAGACAACCCTATTAAGAGCTTAATTTCTTGTTACCAACTTCTTCAAATTCAAATGATTTACAAGTTTTTGTTTTTCTTCCCAAAAACTTTCAAGATTTGCTCAACCGTACCTGCTTCATTGAAAGGTGATCTATGGTTTTCCTTTCTTTATTTAGAAAGCAAAAGTAGTGTGGGATGTTAAATATAAATAAATATATATTTATATATATATTATATATATAGCGAAAATTTCTAGTCCGGTCCTCCCGGAAACAAGAAAAAGTGTTTTTTTTTTTTTTAATTTGCAAATTGTTTTTAGAAAATCCGAGATGTCCAATGTTTTCAGAAGGTAATATACAGTTTTTGCGAAAAACTGCTTGGATCAAGCCCTTCCCGGTATTTTTTTTTGAAGATTTTCCGCGTTGACCCTTGAAAAGACCTTTTGAAAATATTGGATGGCTCGGATGGTCAAAAAAAAATTTGAATCACGGAGGTCCGGAAATGGGATTCCCATTTTAGAATCTCTCCCTATATATATATAGGTCTCCTCCTCTGGACTCCGGACTTCCGAGTATTTTTTTGACGACCCGATTCGCTCAATGCGTTCAGAAGGTGTTTTCCAAGGTCCAAGTGAGAAATCTTCAAAAAAAAATATTGGGAAGGGCTTGATCAAAGCAGTTTCGCAAAAACTTTATATTTATAGTTTTTGCGAAAACTGCTTGGATCAAGCCCTTCCCAGTATTTCTTTTTGAAGATTTCCCGCGTGGAGCCTTGAACATACTTTCTGAACACATTGGACGGCTCGGATTTTCCAAAACTAATTTGCAACACAAAAAAATCATTTTTTTCTTATTTTCGGGAGGTTTGGATATATATATATATATATATATATATATATATATATATATATATATAGGATGGCGGTCTCCTAAGGGATCCCGCATACAAAATTTGGTGCGGGATCCCCCCCTTTTCAACTTTCCGGATCAAATTTTGACGATCCGAACCGCTCAATGTTTTTAAAATGCATTTTCCAAGGCCCACGCGAGAAATCTTCAAAAAAATACGGGAAGGGGCTTGATCCATACAATTACCGAAAATCGTATGGGCGGTTTTTACCGTTACCAAAAAACTCAGATGGATCAAGCCCTTCCTGCATTTTTTTTGAAGATTTCTCGCGTGGGCCTTGGAAAATGCATTTTAAAAACATTGAGCGGTTCGGATCGTCAAAATTTGATCCGGAAAGTTGAAAAAGGGGGGATCCCGCACCAAATTTTGTATGCGGGATCCCTTAGGAGACCGCCATCCTATATATATATATATATATATATATATATATATATATATATATATATATATATATCACTCATTGTCAAACTACAAAAACCCTAAAAGGTTGTGGGCAGTGTCTCTTTTACACCAAAGCCCTGATTAGTTGTCATAAAAAGCATTGCATACGAACAAATCGTAAGAAAACGAGCTTGGCAATTTAAATCCAACTATAAATCCTAGAGTTGTGCAGCATTTGACAAGAAAAATAGATGTCCATAGAGGTTGCATATGAACAACGTAAAGCAAAGGTGGAGCCAGGATCTTGGTTTAGTGGGGTTGAATCTAGAACTTAGTAATTTCTTGTAAATTCTAGGTGATAACAGGAAAAAATAGAAGAGAAAAATTCTAAACTCCTTTGCAATATGTTTAAAACTGGAAAATACATACTCAGAATATATTTAAAAAAAAACAACTTTAATTTTTCAAAAACAACTCCCCATTTCTAATCGCAATGAATCGATGCTCAAAAACAACAGCACAACGTACTTTCTATTCCAATTATCACAATTTTGCTTGAGATTTTCTGGATGGCAATGAAAGTCTATGATAGTAAATGCATCATCGTGAGCAAAACCACAAACAAAAGCTTTGTTTTTATGAAAAAATGGAAAAAAAAGCTTTGAAAGAACAAAACTTAACCATGGTGTACGAAGTGCTTGCCAAATGAAAAAAATTGGGGTTTCATTTATGCCTCATTTGGTCAAGAATGCGGTGTTTAAAACGGCTTCCAATTAGAGACAACATAAGTTTGAATTTTCATTCTTAGAAATCACAACCAAATCCAAGTCATTCATGAGAGATTCTTCTAAGATATTGAAAATAGAGAGGTGATTCCCAAAGGAATCAACAAGAGAGAAGAGGGAGAGAAATGTCTCAAAAAAATCAATGATGGAAAGTATAAAAAAAAACTAACCCTTATAAAATTACTTGGCAATTTTGAAGGCATGATCCCACTAGACCCCAAGTCCCTCCATCTGTGACATTATGTGGACGTACACTTGGATAACTGAGAGATGGTGCCAATTTCCTAATTGGACTAACATAATGGAAAATTTTCTTGGTAGGATGGGAGATTTTTTTTTGAAAGTTCATTCATCAACCACGTCTAGGGTTGTCCTAATTTGTCATTCTATAATATTTAACATTCATATCCACTTAACTTAAGCCTATTAGGTGTAGGTTAATACTATAAATATTATGACCAAACTTGTTCCTTTTTATTCAAGGGCTCTCTCATTTAAACACGAATCTCTATCATAGGTGAACCCATTAAGATATGTACTTTACAAGTAGGGTCGAGTTACTTCCACATAACAAAGTTGTACACTATTCCAATAAAAGGAGGAGAAGATTTGAATAGGAACATGCTTTATCCTGCATTGACTATTCACTTGTCAAAAATAAAAACACACTCCTAAGACAGGAATGGTGGAGGAAAGAGCATGGTAGATTCAGCCAATTAGATGGTTAAACTAACATAAACACATGGGTACTTGTAATCAATTTGCCGGAATGGAGTCAGGCTTGCTCCACGCAAACACAAAACCCAAGAACTTGCTAATTTATGGTCACTTCGCACCAAGGGAAAAGAAAGCCCTTAAATCCAACATCCAAAAATGTAGAGTAATACCAATGAACAATTGGTTTGCAATAGTGTGGTAGCAGAATTTTGACCAAAAAGTTCTTTTTTAGAATAAAAAACAAAGTGATATATTTAGCCGAGGAATAGCCTTTTATTGAAAGTAACCCCACAAATGCTATTCAACCAACAAAATGATGGTTTGCAACTTTGCATGTGTAAGAGTAATTGCAATCCAAAAAGGTGAAGAAGGAAAAACGAACAACCTACCTCTTTGGGATGATCTCCTTGAAGATTGACGACAATCAATTAGGAATCCTCCTTGCTTGGGTTGCTTCTCTTATTCCCTTATTACAAAGGGAGTGAGTTGAAGGGGGAGTCGTTAAGGGTCGTCGGGGATTTCGGATTCGGCATTGGAGTAGTGGAAGGGACAGAAGTAACACAACATGATGGTGGGGTTGTGCAAGAGAGAGTGGGCATGAGAGAGGAAGAGGTGAGTGGGATATATGAAAGTGAGTCTCAGATGCCAAGCGATGCACTTGCTCGGTAAAGGGTATCCCGAATCTGGGTCATCATGTTGTGTCTTTGAACGTAAGTGGAGACTGTGGAGTAATAAAACCTACCACTGATGTTTCCCACACTTGACTGGGAGTATTTTTGGAAATGAAAAGTAGACTAATCTTCCGACTTTTATAAGTAGTGTACAGCTGATGTATGAAGCACCGACACTCCTAGGAGGCACCGTATTGTCGTATGGGACACGGGGACACAACGGAATACGTATAGGACACGCCACGTGGCGTGTCCCCCAAGTTTTTTGAATTTTTTTAGGGGGACACGGAGGGGACACGTGGGGGACACGGAGGGGACACATGGGGGACACGGCAGGGGGAAAATTGTAATTTTTTTAAAAAAATTTGGGGTCAATTTGTAATTTTTCAAATTTTCAGTTGTCAAATTGTAATTTTTTTTTAAAAAATGGGGGTCAAACTGTAATTATCAATCTTTAAATTTTTTTATAATATTTATATATATATATATATTGCCGTGTCCCCCGCCGTATCCATGTCCGTATCTGTGTTAGTGTCCGTATTTGTATCCGTGTCCGTGCTACATAGCAGCTGACTAAAGTAGAACAGAAAGATAGTTTGTTGGTGCTGAAATGCACGTGTCTGGTTTGCTAGCACATTTAAAGTTGGTTTGTTCAAATGTCTTACTTAACCACCTTAGTCTTGTGCCGAAGCACCAAAGAGAAATGCCTACAAAAGGAAATGCATGGCAAATTTATGACAACAAATAAAAAACAAGAGCATGTAGTACAACAAAATAGCTAAACAGACTAGCCATTTTTTCTGTTTAACTTCAACAATGCTAGTTATTTTGGCTCATAGGTGACAAACCCCCCCACCCCAAGGCTAGCAAGCAGTTTGATTGAAATCTCAAATCTCTATGTGTCAATAAAGGATAAATGAAAGGATGCATCCACTGTGGAAAATGTGGCAACAAGGCGAAGGCTAAAGAATTATCAACTAATGACCCCATGATCGTCATTCCACAATGCCTTTTTTGTTCCATCCCCATACCAAAGTTGCCCCTCACCCGAAGACAATCTTCTAACCACGACACCTAATTATGAAAGAACATATAAATAAAGAACCTCTATATTATATTTCACTATTAACTTAATGTTTTGAATTTATTTTAAATGTAAAACAAAATACTCTCACCAACCCCACCATCTAACCTCAATTTAACCCCATCCATTTCAAGCAATCTCTCTCTCGATGGGGCAAATTTAACATGAAGGTGGTTGTGTCAAGTAGATGAAGACCCCAACTACAAAGTCATTCTATCTTGGACCCATTTCTTATGGGAGTTCTATTATCCTGCTTCTAAACCTTGAAATACATCCATCATTGTAAAGTTAAAATCCTTACTTCGTTAATTTTCTCATCAACAAAACCTTACTTTAGCAGAAAAGAAGGAAAGAGAGAAGGGTTAGTTTATTTCCGACCAAGGTGGTGGTGTGGAATGAATTAAGCATTGCTGAAAAACCTGAGAAGATATGTTTTTAGCTGTACGGCATGGATTTCTCCATCTCTTCTTTCCTATAAATGAAGAAAAGAAAATCAAAAAAAGAAATTCATGAGTGCTTAAGTTTAAGATTTGGCTCCAATTTCTTGCTCTTCAAAAGAGGAATGAGAGTAAGCTTTAAAGCAAGCAACTATGTTACGCGGACTCTCGTGATGGTGTAAAGTACCCGTGTCGGACACTCGACACTCGGATAAGGGTGTGGGATATGTGCCCGATAAGTTTAGTAAGACACTTCTATAGAAAATCTAATTGTAATTCGAATTTATCATGGAAGTGTACATAAACCTCCCTTATTATCCATGAAATGCGCTATAGAACCTTAAAGCACAATTTTACGTAAGAAAACACACAAAAAATAGAAACAAATTTGAATATTTTGCCGTGTCCCCGTATCCTTGAAATGGGAAATAGTTGAACCCGACACCTAGATACGTACCCGCACCCGACACCCATACCCGAGTCCAAGTAACATAGGCAAGCAAGTATTTATGTTGCAAAGACATTAGAAAGGAGCTGGAGGTGATGATTAGTAGTGACAACAGGATAATGGATTTTGTTTAGTCCTAGGTAAACTACATACACCTGTTCACAAAATAATCAAAGATTAGATGAGATAATAATAATAGAAGGGATCATGAAAGTTTGAGAACATATAGAGTATGAACATGCAGATACTTGAGAGGTGGATATTGACTCAAATAAAGTTAAAGTGAAAGTGAGAGGGATATGCATAGGCCCCAAAAACTCTGAAAATAGATGGCCATCGTCTCCCATATGGTAAGAAAACACTTCCACAACTTAAATACTTAAGTAAAAGATTGTTGGTTGCAAAGCCCATAAAATTACATCCACAGTACATTTGAAGCTTTGAAAGCTGCAAGAATGCTGACATACCTTCATGGAACCATCAAATTGTAATTTCCATTCTAAGCTATTTTTATGAAGAGGGGCTAGCTGATTTGCACCCTCCCTCTCTATGCCATTTACTTTTGCACTATGTATGATAGTCTATACGTGAGAGTACCTTCATAAAGCTCCATCATAGGTCCAATGAATACTGCAAAGAGAAATGCATTTATCATTCTGATGGGAACTCTTACTGTAATTAATTAGTCTCCTCAGCCTAAAATTGCAATTCTTAGTACAGAAGAAGTACATTTAAGTTGACATAATTGCTTTCTTGAATAACAACATATATGTAAAAGACAAGGATCACTATAATCTTTTTTGTGACAAGTAATAAATTTTGTTGACAAGAATCTCTATGATCATATTTGCTTTTGGGTACTCAAGATCCTTCTTTTAGATGAATCAAAGGATACAATTGGAAAAATAGAACCCAAAATTGGCAACCTGTTTCAAATCACTTAAGATTCTTATTCTTTAGGTGTGGACACAACTCTAAATGAAGAGACAAAGCCTTGACGCAGGAAGAAAGTGTTGTACCCATGACCACCTACTGTGGACTCTCGCCAACTGTGCTATTCATTTCTTTTTTTTAATCACAAATTTATTGTTTATAGGATATCTGGAAATTGTAACTATTTGATTAACAAGTTTGAAGGGGTTTCAAATGTATTTTTTAAGTGAAAGATGCAGAGACCTCTAGTATGTTTGGAACTTTAATGCATTGAAGCAAAACCAATGTAGTTCGCATGAGAATTGTCGAGAATATAAATAATAAAGTTGTCCCTCCCTCTAACAGGTTAAGCTTTTAGATGAGTTGGTACAATCTAATATGGTATAGGAGTAGGCGATAGATCCTGTGTTCAAACCTCACCGCCTACCTAATGATAAAAGTTATATGTGTTTAGCCCACTTATGGAGGAGAGTCTGACTACACATGAGAGTGCGTGTTGGGAATATAAGTAATAAAGTTGTCTCTCTCTCTCTAACAGTTTAAGCTTTTAGATAAGTTGGTGGTTAACAATTTAATAATGAAATGGATAGTTTTAGAAAATTGATTTTGATTTGATGCAAGTATGGCAAATGAATTCTTGAGAGATTGTTTTCACGGTTCATCATTCCAAAGGAGATTCTGGTGAATCTTGTTGCATACTGTTAGATTAATTGTTCCACATTGCTTGGGTATGGAATAGGAGATCACTTAATAACATTTGGGACTTCTCCACTCATTGCCAATTGGTGAGTTGGATATAAAGTTTCTACATGGTATCAAAGCGGGCCCATTCCATCCCAAATTCTATAACAAAAATTAAATTAAGCCCACACCTATGTTACGCGGACTCTCGTGATGGTGTAAAGTACCCGTGTCGGACACTCGACACTCGGATAAGGGTGTGGGATATGTGCCCGATAAGTTTAGTAAGACACTTCTATAGAAAATCTAATTGTAATTCGAATTTATCATGGAAGTGTACATAAACCTCCCTTATTATCCATGAAATGCGCTATAGAACCTTAAAGCACAATTTTACGTAAGAAAACACACAAAAAATAGAAACAAATTTGAATATTTTGCCGTGTCCCCGTATCCTTGAAATGAGAAATAGTTGAACCCGACACCTAGATACGTACCCGCACCCGACACCCATACCCGAGTCCAAGTAACATAGGCCCACACCTGACACCCCATGATGACAGACCTAAAAAAAGAAACACTTGGGACCTCTCCATCCATTGCCAATTGGTTTTGAGTTGGTTGTAAAGTTTCTACACATCCAAAATTTAATCTTTTTGCCATTGCTATCTTTCATTTTTGTTGACGTGGTTTTAGTTGTAGGGGAAGCCTGGCTAATTGCGGTAGGATGGTGACCACATTTGGGTACCATATTTCAGGTACCATGTGTCACAATTGCACTGGTAGAATGTGGGACTACATGATATGTGGGGCACATTCTTCTAATACATTTGTGACAAATCACATAGTACCCACATTCTGGTTGATGATAAATCTAAGCAGTGACTGAGCTAGAATCCTAGTTTGTTTATAATCATGGTTCTAAGGTCCAAGTGTTGATGAAATGGCAACTGTGTTTAGGAAAAATGGTCATTGGAGGAGCAAAAATATAGAGTACTCGGCATACATTCCCTGTAATATTAAAATCTGAAGTGGAAAACATGTGTTTGTCTTAGCATGCATAGTAAAACTGTATTGCCATCTAGTTTGCTTAGAATCATGTGTGTTTAACGACCACTAGTAGAAGTAGTTGCAATGACTTTTTCATGGCTACAATTTCCCCCAGATTTCGTTCCTCACTTGATGCGCTAATCCTTTGCTGTAAAAATGTGCCCATCTGGTATATGTCTAGCATCCCTGAAGGGCCTGAACCATCAAGTGAAAGAGGCATACTGAAATTTATTCCTGTTTTCTACTACAGCTTTTGTTATTCTTCAGTTTTTTGATAAATTCTTTGCACAGAGAAAATGCAGAAACAAGCTGGTCCCCACTGTCAAGTGGTAATTCAGCTAAATCAACCTCTACTTCGGCAGACAATCCTTTTGTATTCTTGGAACAATCTTCTTCCCAGGCATGTAATTCTTCTGGGTTGTTTTCAGAACCATTGGGAAAAGATGCAGGAAAAAGCTCGGTTTTCTCTTCATTTGATGTGCTTGATGGTTTTGCCATGGGTAAGGGGCAGAATGAGGCCAATGAGCAATCCAATTACTTCCAGAAGGAACGAGCTGAGCCAGCTGCCCATGATCTAGACTCCTTTTTTAGTATGGGCCCTAAACCAAGCAGTGGTTCAACGCACAAGTCTAAAACAGTGGTAAGAAGTGAAAACTGTACAAGTGCTGTCATATTTTGAGGACTTAGGAATTGGTGAAAATTTGCAGTGTAAGGCTTCTGATTTGTGCCATTTATGTGATCAGGACCCTGTGTACGATTCATTGTTCCGAAGTGGAGGAAACCCTGTTGCGAAAAAGTCTCCTGCTGTGACCTCATCCACAGTAAAGAAGGCTTCTCTTAGTACAAATATAGACGACTTCTCTTTTATGTTTGGAGGTGACCTCATTATCAAAAAACATTTTCATCCTGACATAGCATTTCTTTGAGGCAACTTTGCTGTTGATGCTAATAATTTTATTTTTTATTTTCAGAAGTTGCTCCTTCATCTGGAGAATTTCGGGAAATTGAAGGAGAAAGTGAAGAAAGACGAAAGGCCAGATTAAGCCATCATATGAGAACCCAGAAGCGGATGGTAGTACTCTCCCTTCCTTTCATGTCACAACTAGTTTTCCATCTGAAAAAAAATAGTTGTTTCCTCGCGTTCCAGGCAACTAGGTGTGTAGTCTCTTAGGAAATGAACCTTTACATCTGCTAGGATCATCTTTAGACCAAACCAAACTGAAGCATGCCTTATGTCCCGATCAAGTGGGGTCGGTCAGGTGTATATTCGCTTAGGAAATGAACCTTTACATCTGCTAGGTTCATCTTTAGACCAAACCAAACTGAAGCATGCCTTATGTCCCGATCAAGTGGGGTTGATCACATGAATCTTTTTTTTTTTTTTTCCCAATTGAGCTCTGTCAAGGGCTACTTGTTCACTTAGGAATAGACTCATGTCTTTGCGCATTACTGCATCCAATGTCAATTTGGGTCTTCCCCTCCCCATAGTGTTACTACCCAAAACTATCCTATCTACTATCTTTATTACTGCATCTACAGGTCTGCGATAAAATGTCCAAACCACACGTGTCTATTTTCTCTCAATTTTTCCTCATGATCCTAGCATCGAGTCGAAAGGCTTTAGGATAAGTAGGAGTCAAATTGAGCATATGAAGTCTGAGTTTCGTTGTTACAGAAGTGCCCATACAGAAGGAGTGAAGATTCAAGACAAAGAAATTCCAAAAGTGTGTTGTATCTTTAGACTGTGGTGATAAATTCCTAGTCCTCCAAAAGCTTTCTTAATATTTGAAAAAATGCTTGAAATTAGAGATCTTGAGGTATGATGAAGAAAGTTTACGGAACAGACGAGATTGGAAATTTCCTGTTCAAAGGTACAGGTGCAACATAAAAAGATTTAACTGCTGAGCCATTTTAGCAGTGGTCAGCTTTCAGACCATCAGTATCTAATGAGTCTTTGAACGGATGCTTCAGAAAATGCTGCCTTGAAAAGATTCGGCTCCATGACCTACACTACCATTTCCTTTGTTCAAACCATTGTGTTTACCCTGAAATTATGATGTTAACTGCCTTTGTCCCTTTTTGTTAGTCCGTTTTGGGACTTCAAACTTTGTAAAGGCATATACAGTTGATGTACTTGACTACAAAATTCAAAAATAATTCCTTCAGAACTGCTTTCTAATCATCTGCTTATATATACCACCACATATGCGGGTTAGTTTGGGAATTCTAAACACTTTTTCCCCTGAATTTTCAATGAGGACTAATAGTGTGGGACATCCCAAAAGGAAAGCAGGATGAACAATAAGGGAGGACGCAAGTACCATCCCAAACCTGTAAAGATAGAACAATAAATTCGGTGTTTTCTAATAGGCTAGGCTGCATCACTTGAAATGAGAAGATACAGTAATTGACTATTGTAAATAGGAAATGATACTTGTGAACCTTCTTGTTACCTTATGTACTGGGGTTTTGACATCTGTACATGCAGGCAAAAGCTTTGGCAGAAAAGAATCAGCGTGACTTTCAAACTCAGCAGGAGCAAGAAGAGAGACATGTAAGTAGTGCTGAGCAGCTTATTTAACTTAATCCCTTTCTTGTCATGTCTGTTGAGATCCTTTTTCCAATTGCAAGTTGAGTTTATGGGTCGTTTGTCTCAAACAAGCATATAATGTTTCTCTCTGTCTCTTGCCTTTTAATTTTTGAATTCACTTTGGGTTTTTTTTTTTTTGACGTTTTCCTTTCCCCAGTTCTCAGTAACAGTACATTGCATTTGCTTAAAGTCTCGTAATTAATATCCGTGTGTTTGACCTAAAATTTGGATGGTTTCAGAGGATTGCTGATACTCTGGATGGCGATATAAAGCGGTGGGCTGCAGGGAAGGAAGGCAATTTGCGTGCACTATTGTCATCATTGCAAGATGTGTGTTCGGATTATATTTTTTGTTTTTATTCCTTACTTTTCTCTGGTGTCATTTTAGAGTACATCCAATTTGTTGTGGTTTACTCTTTTTTCTTGCATTATTATGTTCAGTTCCCTCTCTAATTCTAAAAAGTTGGTTTTTAAACATCATGAAGAAGAAAGTGGAAAATTGCTTACTGCCTGATGATAATTTTTTCCCTTCATGGTGGTGACACTTTGGCTTATAAAGATATGATTGCTCAATTTGTTGGACGAGCTTAGGTCAAAGTGCCAAACCTAATTATTTTTAGAGGGATGATAATTTTCTTAATGGAAAGCAGTCTTGCCTCACCTCTGATGCATTGCCTTGTGAGACATGGGTAGAAGAGGGAAATCAACATGCTCATGTTCATTGCCTTGTGAGATTTTGTCTCCTTCTCATTCAGTTTTTTTTACATGGAAAATTCTGTCGTTGGTGTATTCTTACAAGTCAAAGAGCACTTTTATTGTGCACCCATTGGGCTGACAATAGAATGACCCTTTTTCCATTGCCTTTTAGAAGTAGGAACATTGCCTTTTAGAAGTAGGAAGAGACTTTCGACAAAAGTTAGTATGGGGAACGTTAGAGCTTGTCCCATATTGTTTAATTATAACCTCGAAAACTAGTATATGAGCTTGGCAGCCTCTCCACTCATTGCCAATATGTTTTAACTGGGAACAAGGGGATTGGCAATGAGTTGGATGCTATAAGAGGGAATAAGGGGTCCTTTTAGCTCATGATGCCTTTCATTATATTCTAGCATTCACAGAGGAGATTATTTAATAATATTAATTAATCCTTTCTACCTGTGGATTGATGTGCAGGTGCTATGGGCAGAATGTGGTTGGCAGCCAGTTTCATTGACGGGCTTGATTACTTCTGTTTCAGTAAAAAAGGTTTATCATAAAGCTACCTTATGCGTCCATCCTGACAAGGTTCAACAGAAAGGTGCCAGTATTGAACAAAAGTATATTGCTGAGAAGATTTTTGATCTTCTTAAGGTATTTAATGGAGCAGATGGGAAAAAAATCCACTGTTCTTACGACATTCTTTGGCATTTTTCGTCCTTCTAAAATGCATTTTTTTTTCTCACTTTCATTGTATTTCTGTCCGTTCAAGCATTACTTCCTATCTTAACTTCTCTTATACTGCCGAGTACCAGCTACTGAGAAAATACATTCTGGTCCTTGCCAATCAGACCAAAGGCCTTTTAGCTTAATGTTCTTACTTGGATGAGTCAAAACATCTTTCAGTTGTTCTTTGACAAGATAGTAAAACTATTGAGTAAATAACTGAGTTAAGTTCCTCTTGTTTTTTGCCTTTTCCTTTATATTTCTGCTGGGTAAGTTATGAAGAATTGATCACGAGAGATCTTTATTGGGGAATGCAATCTTTGGAATTATGTTCCCTTTGGGAAAATTTACAGTCATTGATAACTAATCCTGTGGGATTAATACTTTGCCGGATATCACACCTGACCAATATATAATCAAACATAAAGTTTCAACCAACTGCAGGATATTTGGTCCTTGGAGTTCTATTCCTACCCGATAATTAATCAGGACAAACCAATGGGCCTTACATCTTGTGTCAATTCATGAAAACATGAGTGATCCTTTAGATTGTTATGCTGTGTCCTACACCTCTTTTTTTGTTGACTAGAGCTTTTCTCCTTGTATATTTTTGATGTAATGTCAGGAAGCTTGGAATAAATTCAATGCCGAAGAACTTTGAGGGAAATGTTATTCTGTAGTAAAGAATGTTGGAGTCACTTTTGAGCAACCACACAAGCTTTCTTTAGGTCAGGAGGTGAATATTTGCTACGCAATTCCCGGAATGCAATGGTTAATGTTGTGTCATACTTGTTGATGAATTGTTTTTTATCAGCCCATGGTTCTCTACCGGTATCTTGGATGGTAATTGACATTGCCACTGAATATGCTCCAGGATTAAGTCCGTTAGGTACATATCGGAATTGCTTCTTGCTGTAAATTAAAATTATTGATGCTTGGGTTGTTATATAGGAAATTTCATAGGCAGACCCACTTGCTTTTTGTTTAGCCATTGGTTTTGGCATTCTGTGTCCTGTACTCCTGTGTCATATTCAAATTGACCCGGTTAATGCAGCTTTCAGTCAGGAAATTGTCTTGGATATGGGTTATGCTTAAATGGCCTTTATCCCATTTTATGTCTTTCCTTTTTTGGTATTCCGAGTGAAACCCTATTACTACATCTACAATATAGTAGTATCATTAAGGCTGTGTTTGGACATTTAATACATGGAGGTAATTCTGTGCTGAGATGGGAAGGACTTTCTGAAGTTAATTTGTTCTGTATTCTCTGCATAACCCTTCTTAGATTCATTAATTTGGCCGACTATTTTTTTGTGGAACTACAACTTTCGAATCTTTACTGTCACTTTCTCTTGGATTTTCTTTGTTTTGCACCTTAGCCATCATCAAATGTAATTTGCATGCATTCTTGGTACTAGCGTGGCGCCCTGCAAACCACGCAATCATTTCAATACAAAATATTTTCTTGCTGCTACTTTTGCTCCATTCAAACCACACAATACTGAAGTCTTTTCTTGCTGCTACTTTTGCTCCCTTCGATTAGGCCGAGCTTAGTGGAAAAAATGGTTTGCGGAGGTAACTGTTGACATTGTCCAAGGACATTGATTTAATAGGTAGATTAACACTTTTTTCCACAAAAAGATTCGACTAAGTGGAAATGGATCTATATTTTACAGTATGTTTGTATCAGATACATCCGTGGTTCAGGGGAGTCAAATCTTCTGTATGGAAAAATTGTACCGTTCAATTTTAACTGGATGATTGTACAAAAGTATATTCCACAAAGCAGCCGCTTTTATGCACGGGTTACTTGAAGTGGTTTAGGGACAGGGACATACTGTACATCTTCAGTATGTATGTCACTGGCATAGTATTGATTTTACTGGGGACATACCATAAAATTGGACTGATACATTGTTTGTTGGTAATTGAAGGGGTACAGAACCCCCCAGTACAGAAAATTTGGATCCACTTGTGGATCTCACGAGTGATTCAAACCGATCGTTTTTCTCAAAATATTTTTTCAAGTGCTCCCGTAAAAAATCAGCTCAATTCAACATGTGTAAGTGGTTGATTGAAAATTCTCCCGTTTCGATCAACAACTTACACATGTTGGATTGAGTTGATTTTTTAGGGGGGCACTCGATTTTTTTTTTTTTTTGGGATGCATGGACGGTTGGATCACTCATGTGAGACCCACCCGAGCATGGTTGGTTCATTTTCTGTACATATCTCTCTGTACCCCTGGTCTGGTCCCATTGTTTCTTGAGTTATTGAGTTTGGTTGGCTTGATAGATAATACTTGTACATCGTTCATTGAGGTATTGAGTGGTGTTCTACTAAGAGAGTTTTGTTTTAAAACTGTCTTAGTTTTTGTGTTTAGACCTTTTTATGTGATGTATTGTGAAAGGGTGACCTTTCTTGATTTTTGGGAAAAATTATTATTATTATTTTTTCAAAAACTAGTTAGTGGAACACCGCTTGAAGAGTAGGGATGGGCAATGGGTAATTTTGCGTCAATTTTGTTTTATTTATCACAATCTTATTTATGAATTCCCACAATATTTTTCAACTCACTAATTTTTCGTGTCATGTTTCAGGTCGTGTTGGGTTCGGGTTGTCTTGTCATATCAAAAGGTCCTACTTTTAGCTAAATTTTTTATTTTTATAACTTGAAAGTTCATCAAACTAATGTCTAATGTATAAAATTACTCATCAAAATGTTTTCTTTAGCTCAATTATATAGATTTATTTTATTTTTCGTATCAGACATGTCCATCCCTATTGAAGAGTACTATTGTTATAGTCCCCCCACCGTCCATTTTTTTAGTGTATATATTTTCATTTTGAGTTGTCCCTTAATAAGTATGTATTTTGAAAAGTTAATGAGTAAAAGTGTGTACAATTATCATTTTATCATTTTGAAAAGTTAAGTAGATAAAAAGTCAGTGGATATCTTTTAGGATGCTGCTGCGCGCTCTCTCTCTCTCTCTCTCTCTCTCTCTCTCTTTTTGCGCTTTTTTTGTGTCTGGCTTTACTAGCATAACTTTGTACTTTTATGAAGACTACCAGTGGTAAATCCTTCGTCATTATTTTATACGAAAAGCCAAAACAAAAAACAGTGAGAAGCTCGTTTCACACGAGGGAGTCAAGTGTTTCAAGGACCGCATAACATGTTTTTCACTTTCTTGATTATCATTAAGATTCTCCTCTAATGCTCCATTACAACTTTAATAATTACATACGGAAAGAGAAAAGTAAAAAGAGAGACAAACCCCTTTCGCTTTTGGATAGTTGATGGATAGAGATTTTTTTTTTTTTTTTGAACAGGTTGATGGATAGAGTTCACCTCCTGTTTTTTAAATTTTTTTGGGTCAATTCCAGATCCAAAAGTAATTGAGTCGTTCATTTTGTAGAATTCAACGAGAAATATGCCCACGAAAAAATTTGGTTTGACCGAACTTTGTTTGATATATGAACGAATCATGTGTTTACGCCAATTAAAAGAAGAAAAAAGAATTTGGTTTGAAACTTTAAATCTCTATTTTTTCAGTTGCACTAACATAATTATAACGAAATTCGATGAAATAATTTTTTGGCGTGCAACAAAGTTCTACATAATGAATGATTCTGGTCATTCTTTTGGGTTTGGAATGAACCCCCAAAATTTGAAAACTCGAGAGGAATAGAACCGGAGGTGGTTGGGCCAATAATTTCCCAAGAAAACTCTGGACCAACCACCAAGTTATCCGATATTGTTTTATGTCGGTAATGGTTTTGGATAATAATGACAACGGATTAAAAAAGCACTCATGCAAGAAAGTAACTTGGTAAATCCGATGATTACCGGTATCAGTGGCGGCGCCACCACTTATCCTACCACCAACATTTCCACTATCGGTAAACTGTAAAATATGCGCAAGTTGAGAATTCCTTTGAATCTTGTGGCATGTGGGTAACGTGTTCTTGGGGAAAAAGAATTCATATAAAATGTCTGTACGGGGTTTGCTTCCTGTTAATGTCTCATATTCAAAATTTTCGGGAGCCACGAATTCTTTGGGAGTCAATTAGTACGGAGACTTGTTCCGGTTTTAATTGGGCTTCCCACAAATGAACGGTGCATGAGATTGAGTCCTGAAAATTAATTAAAGTATGCGTAAGCTAACTCGGAAATTTGAGTTATAAAATAAATGCATATTCATGTATATGAAAGATATGCTTCATGGCACGTGGGTAATGTGTTTAGGGGGAAAGAGTTCATATCAATTAGACACTTTTTATGCTGATTGTATGCCTTTATCCAAAAGAATTTTCCATATCAAAAGAATTTTTACCAAGATATGGAAAATTCTTGCTTCATGGCCCGTGGGAAAGAGCAAGTCTACTCCTTGTTTTACATTGGCTGCTACAATGATAATTGGCAGATTTCTTTAACAAAATCCAATGTTTTCTTGAGCAAAAATTGCTGCCAAAAGATTAAAGTCACCGTGACAGTTGAAAGATTAAAGTCTAACTTATATGCATCGAAAAATGAGAATAAGCATTATCATCGACAGTCTTACCAATGAAAATTTTTAGTACCCATTGGAGATTGATAATTTGATCGAGGATATCAAATTTTGGGCTAGATCGAGATCATGGTAGTTAGTGTGGTGTTGTTGTGGGAAGAATAGAGCAGCTAATTGTTTGGCTACAAAATCTTTGAATGGGCAAAGTTTTTTCTTTTCCAGGATAGGCCTTGTTAGTTTTCTGTTATCTTGCGTTATCTTAGAAAAAAATAAAAAATAAAAAAATAAAATGAGAATGAGTTTATCGCACTGGTCTATAATCAAAATTTTGGCAACATAATACCAAATGGGTACAATAATTTTAGCAAACAAAAATAAATGACAGAGTTATTTCGACATCAATCTATATGAACTTGCTTAATGCGTTATTGGGGAAAAGGAATGAACACTTTTGTGCTAATTGTGTGCTTTTTTTAATTACTTTTTTGATTTGGTGAATGATTAATCATTCATCTTCTATTTGTGATAACATCAAGTCATTCTGAAAACCTTTAAACGAACTGTTGTCTAAAAACTCGATCCAATGGCCGAGGGGTGTACAGCGCCCCCGAATCCAAACTTAAGTCCATAAAGGGGGTATGGTCTTTGTATCATCCTATTGTGTAATTTAAAAGTCCATAAAGGGTGATATAAATATTTAGGGACAATCATTTGTGGCAATTTTTCTATGATGCCCCAATGTGGCATTGGGCCATTGATGCCCCAATAAACCTATGCCATTAGATAAAAAATAAATGAATATGAGCTATTGGATCAAAATTACACACAAAAGTTAGGGTAGAATTGCCAAATCGAGGTGGTTTTGAGATTTTTCCTCTGAAATTAAGATCGTACTTTACTTACCACGAACACTAAAAATACTTACCACAAAATAAGCAAATAATTATCACAGAATAAGGCAGTATTTACCACAAAATATGGGAATACTAACCACAAAATAAGGCCGGCTGTCAATTCGGTAGCAGGTCACCAACTTTGAGCGGGAAATACCTTCCTTTTGGGGTTATAAAACACACAACTTTTTACTTAATCCACTCCAAATTTTGTCCTTTAGCTAAACGATTATCTAGTGGGCAACATTAGGAATGAGGTAAAAATATAAATATAGTCAAAAAAATTAATTTGTGTAGGTATGCTTCTTAAAAAAAAAATTCGAAAGAAAAAATATTCTTTAAATAGCCATTGTAAAACTCCCCTTTTCCCACCACCGTCGTATGTGGGTCCCACTATAATTTTATTGTTTTGATCTGAACCGTTCATCTTATGGGGCCTACAGAATAATGCATGCATGTGAAAAATCAGTTTGATCAGACATCGATAAATAGTCCCCTTACCATCCAAACCCTTAAAATGCGGATTTTGTCTGCACCTCGTAGTACCGGACTAAATCTTGATAATCCGAACTGTTCAATGTGTTTAAAACGTGTTTTTAAGGGTCCTCGCGAGAAATTAGAAAAAAAATACCAGAGAGGGCTTGATCTGAGCAATTTTTCATAAAACTGTACATAGACGGTTTGGATCATAAAAATCTGATCGGGAAAGTAGGGTGTGGATGGAAGGTCCACATTTTAGGAGTGGATAGGAAGCTCACTGCATCGATAGACATGAAATTTTGAATTTTGTTTTCTATGTTGCAAAACAAAATTCAAATTTTGACAAATCTGTTGCGGTTCGATCAAGCTGATTTTTTACGAGGATGTAGTCTTTTGCGGTTCAAATCAACAATTAATACACAATGACGCCTACAAAAGTGGTGGTAGAAAAGGGAGGTTTCGCACCGGCAGTGAAAAGAATGTTCTCTTTTTTTTAAAGCAAAAAATATGAACCTTATAATTATAATAATCTCCAAATTATATTAAAATAATTTTAAATAAATTATCTTTATATAATTGTTAGTTTTATGATGCCCATGTGAAAGAGGATATTCATTTACTATTTTGATAACTTGTAAATGTAATTTTATTTAAATAGACACTACAATAATTGTAATAATAATGTTGAGTGAAAAATGCTAAATCAATATGTAAAAATATTAAATGATTTAGTAGGACCTTCCAATGAATTAAAGTAAAGTATTTACTGTAATAAATAGAGCATCCAATTAGATTTGGATATTGAACAAGTAATTAAATTAATTTATGCAATTGATTGACGTAATATTGTAACAATTAATAGCTGCAGTTGACATTAGACTAGTGCTAGATTGACGATTAATCACAATTATCGATTGAGGTGATTTCCGGTACCAGTGGCAACGCCACCACTTATCCCACCACCAACATTTCCACTATCGGTAAACTGTAAAATACGCGCAACTTGTGAATTCCTTTGATCCTTGTGGCATGTGGGCAACGTGTTCTTGGGGAAAAGAATTCATATCAAATGTGTAAGCTTCTTGCTAATGTTTTATGTTTGAAATTTTTAGGGTGCTACGAACTTTTTTGGAATCAATTCGTACGGAGACTTGTTCCGGCTTTAATTGGGCTTTCCACAAATGAATGTTGCGCATAAACTAACTCGGACACTTGAGTTATGAAATAAATGCATATACATGTATATGAAAGATCTGCTTCATGGCATGTGGGTAATGCGTTCTCGGGGGAAAGAATTCATATCAATTAGACACTTTTTTATATGCTGATTGTATACCTTAATCCAATAGAATTGTTACCAAGATAAGGAAAATTCTTGGTTCATGACCTGTGGGAAAGAGCAAGTCTACTCATTGTTTCAATTGGCTAATAAAATGATAATTTTATTGATTTCTTGAACAAAATCCAATGTTTACTTGAGCAAAATTGCTGCCAAAAAGATCAAAGTCACTGTGTTGAAATGTCTAACTTATGTGCATCGAAAAATGAGAATGAGTGTCATCATTCACAGTCTCACCATTAATTAAAATTCTCAGTACCCGTGGGAGATTGACACTTTGATTGAGGATATCAAAATTATGGGCTAGATCAAGATTGTGGTCGTTGGTGTGGTGTGGTATTGTCATGAGAAGATAATAGAGCAGCTAATTGGTTGGCTACAAAATCTTTGAATGGGCTGAGTTTTTTCAAACCAGGTTGTATTCCGCTTGGAGTAAAAGTTTTTCTTCCCCGGTATATGCCTTGTTAGCTTTTTGTTATCTTGTGTTCTCTTCAAAAAAAAAAAAAAAAACAAAGATAAGAAAAATGAGAATGAGTTTATCTCACAGGTCTATAATCAAAATTTTGCCAACATAATACCAAAAAACAATAATTTTAGCAAATAAAAAAATTGACGGTTATTTCGACATCAATCTATATGAACTTGCTTAATGCGTTATTGTGGAAATGGAATGGACACTTTTGGGCTGATTGTGTACTTTTTTATTAGTACTTTTCAGATTTGGACCTGAATGATTAATAATCATTCCGCTTCTATTTGTGATAACTATCAAGTCATTTTGAAAACCTTAATTAAAAAGAACAACAATGATAGTAGTTTGCAGTTTGTTAGAGAGGTAGAGTATCTCGGAGATCTTCACTTTTGTAAAAAGCATATTATTTTATTTGAGGTGATTTTTACCCCTATTTGATAGGAGTAATAGTTTTTTTGTTGGACAGGGTAGATACAATATATATAATTTAAAACTCCATAAAGGGGATATATTAATTTGTATCATCTTATGTGACCAAGATCGTAGGACTTCTTACATTTTTTTTTTTTGAAAAATAGAGAATTTCATTAATAAAAAAACTTAACTGAAAGATACTTCCATCGCACTAGTTAATTCAGTTGTCGTTAGTTGTCTAACAGCCCCTTTGGCTACCTAGGTGAGAAAAGAAAGGAAAGAAGAGTGGTTCACCTTAATGAGGAGAAAAGAAAAGAAATGATTCTTGTCTCTCGCCCTATCATCCAAACAGGAGTGAGAAATCAAAGTCTCTCCCTCCAATTCCGGCAACAAAACTCCCTCCAACGATTCTCCTATGACAAATCAAAGCTTTAAAACTCAAAACTGATCACAGATCTGGTTTCACGTTGGCAAGACGAAGACAACCGTACAAGTACAACGACAATCCGACAAGCGGGTGAACCACACGGGTTGCCGGAAGTCTATGAGAATTCGTTTCTCACGGAATCTCGCCACTTTTGGCTAGAAAGGAAACTGGGGGTTGAAAAGGGTTTGGTCTCACACCCTCTCCCACCCTTTCTCGCCTCATGGGCCTTTCAAATGTGAGAGGATTTGTTTCCTCTCCATCTCCTTTCTTCTCTCACAGAATCCCTCAATCCAAAGAGGGTGTAAAGGCCTGTATGCAATATGAATTCTAACATTGTTCAACCCTTTTGTTAAGTACCTTATAAAAATGTTTGTTGATTTACAAGTGTTTCTAGTTGGTTCTGTTATGATTTGAGATTTACCTTAATTATTGAGATTGCATTTTAGTTTTGGTTTAAATTGATCACTCAACTCCTTACTTGATTTCATTTTTTCCATCTCACTGGCTTTATTGATATACAAGGACTTGTACCATGGCTAGTTTTGTAGCACCTGAGTATTTTATGACTTTTCTTGGATAATTTTTTTGTTTGATTGCTCCCAATAATTGTTCAGTAGACATCATATACTTGTTTCTAACATATATTCTTAACTCATTTGTTTTTTCAGACATGGTCCCAAATCAGTACTTTCATCTTGTGCTACACTACCAAGATAATGTGGTTAAACTACGCAATGTTGATCCAAATAGGTACTCATACCTTGATATTCTTGATGATGTCTCTGATATTGTACTAGCTTACATCCCTAGAAGTAGAGGATTGGATATAAATTTGAGGTATGATATTCCTAGAAGTTCTAAGAGGGGGCCATGGCAACTGATAAAGATGTCTTTGATATGTTTTATCTAGAGGGTAGGCTTGAAATTGTGAATTTGTTTGTGTATGTTGTGCCTAGTAAGGAGATAAATGCTTAATTCAATAAGATTCTAGAAGTTCTAAAGGTGAGTGATGATGACTTAGTGTTTGGGGGTGGTGATGTTGTTGAAGGTGGAGAGGTGGGGGGAGGGTATTGTTGTGGATTGTGATGGAGAAGTGGAGAGGGAGGGTGGTGTGGCGGAAGATGAGGAAATGGTAGATGGTGATGAAGATATGGGAGATGAGTTGTATAGTTTCAGTGATGAGGATAGGGATTGGAATGAACTTGAAGATGAAGATGATGATGATGTGAGTTTGGATGAGGAAGAGTTATCAAGTAATGATGATACCCTTAGTAACTATCAATCTGATGACAATGAGGGTAAGCATGCTAGTGATGATGAAGTCTTTAAAGCCCTTAATGCCCCAAAAAGACTCAAAGCAAATTACTTTGATTCTAGTAACTTTGGAAAAGAGTTGTACCTTAGCTCTCAAGGGGAGGTGATTCTACAAGAAAAAAAAATGATATTTTCCAATGTGGATACTTTTAGGGTTTTCTTAAGAGATTACACTGTGCACATTGGTTTTAAACTTGTATGGGACAAGAATGAGAAGGCTAGAGTTACTGCCCATTATGCTACAAAGGGTTGTCCTTGGAGGATCCATGTTTCACCACTCCCAAATAGTATAACATACAAGATTAATAAACTAATTGGAGAACAAACTGTACAAGAATAGTTTAAAATGATGATGCAACTGCTCCATGGATTGCAAATAAGCTTCTAAAATGTTTCAAGGAGAATCCAAACATGGGGATATATATAATGCAGGGAAAGTTGTTTAGATATGTATGATATTGAGTCTGGGAGGAGTCAATTGTTTAGAGCTAGGAAGTTTTGTATTGATAAGCTAGAGGGACACCATGATAATCAATATATGTTGCTACCAACTTATACTAAAGTTGTAAGGCAAACCAACCTTGGTAGCTTGCTCAAAAACTAGTATGATAGACCATCTTCGCAAGTGAATCCAACCTTCGCAAATGAATTCAACCTTCATGAGGTGTTTTATTTCCTTTGAAGCAACATAGTGGGATTTTAAGAATGGTTGTATACCTTTCATATGAGTGGATGACACGTTTCTTAAGGGTCCTTATAGGGGTATCTTGTTGAAGCAATTGCATTAGATGGTAATGATGGTTTGTTCCCTTTAGCAGTAGCAATGGTAGAGTTAGAATGCAATGATAGTTGAAATTTTTTCTTGGAGCATTTAAAGTCAATCATTGGGGTAGATGAACCAAAAACATGGACCATCATGTTTGACCAACAGAAGGTAACTGATATTTATCTTATTTCATATGCCTTATTTGCATATGTTAAAGTCAATCTTTGATGTCAATCTTTATGCTAATTTTATGTTATGTTTTAATTACATCGTGGCTGAAATTGTAGGGGTTAAATACAATTGTGGTTGAAATACTACCTCAAGCCACTCACAGAAAATGCTTCAGACACATTCTGTAATTTCAAGTCTAGGTTTCCTAGGTTGGAGATGAGAAAGCCGTTATGGAAGGAAATTAGGGCATATAGTAGGATGGAGTTGGACATGACAATGCACACTATTAAGGAGTATTCAATAGATGCACATGGATACTTGTCTAAACTTGAACCTCATGAATGGTCTAGCTAGGATTTGATGAAATGGTGAAAATTGATCATATAACTAACAATTTTACAAAGTCCTTTAATGATTGGATAGGGAATTTGATAAATAAGCCAATCTTAATTCTATAGGAGGGGATTAGATCCAAGATTATGTGTAGGATGCAAAAAAAGATACCAAAAAGGGATTGGAATGGAACACTATGGCCACACAAAACATTAACAAGTTGATGGCTGCTTTGACTTATGAATCTAGGACTTGCAAGATTGCAGTTTCAGGTGGGACTGGGTATGTGGTGAAGGACAATGGGATAATGTGCACAGTCAACTTAGCACAATGGGAATGTTTGTCTGTGTGTGTGTGGTTTAGCAAATCTCAGGTCTGCTTGCAAGCATGTGCTTGCATGTTGTACATATAGCTCAGCTTTGACAATTATGTCCATCCCTATTTCAAGAAGGAGAGGTATTTTGTCACATATGGTAGGACTATTCATCCAATCATGGGCCACACAATGTGGACACAAATACCTGGGGATGTTTTACGACCCCCACCATTAAGGAGGTAGAGAGGCATGCCTAGGAAAAATAGGAGAACACAGGAAGATGAAGGTCCAGCTGGATCAAGTCAAGAAAAGAGGTCTCAGACTTTATGGTGTGCAAATCGCAAGGAGTTTGGACATAATAGGAGAAACTGTCAGGGGGGTCCAGTAAGAGGAAGTAGAGGGAAAGGGTTCCAGAACTTATGTCAGAGGTAAGGGTAGAGCAAGAGGGGGTCTCAGTGACAGTGGAAACAATGCTATTGGTTGGACACAAGTTAACATGTAGCCCATTTGTGAGAGGTAGGGGCAGAGGCAAGGGGAGGGGAAGGGGAAGGGGAGGAGTACTATTGTCATTGCCAGAGGAATAGGGAGGAGCATTTTAGCACCTAGGGGGAGTACTTATGGATTTAAAGGAAGAAGAGGGAGTACCACTTCAAAAGGTACATTCAGAGGGAGGAGCATTAGAGTAATTATCAACTCAGTCAATGTAAGTTATTTTTTAATTTTCATTCCTAGAAAGTAAAATTAATAAGCATATATCCCATAGACACTTGAAGCCCAAAATGATGTTAATGTGTATGCCTAATTCCATTCTTCCCAGATTTCCTAAGCACGAAGTTGTGTGATCTCTTCACATGTACAAACGATGATTAGTCAAAGTAGTACTAGTAATCAATATTGGTGGTAGTCTTATGAATTCAATATCAAAGGCATTGTCAATAGATTTGGTATGGCAATTAAAAGGGAAAAAAATGGTATACAATTAAAAGGAAAAAAAATTTGAAGCAAGAAGTTACCTGCGATTGAAGAGAAAGTGAGTGAGTTCTTGATTCTTCCTGATTCCAAAATGTGAGAGGGTGAGTGTGGATAGTGTATTTATAGTTGTGAGGGTAAGAAGGAAGGGGGTAAAATGGGGATAAAAAGGCAAAATGTTGTGGACTTAATGATTTTTTCATACTTAATAACGAAATTGATGCAAAAAGGGGAATCTGTCATTTATTTTGTATAGCAAGGGAGCATGGTGGAATATTAGAAACCAAAGAGGAATGTAATGTATTTTTACTTCAATTTCCAAGAATATCAATGTAAAAGCTCATATTAAATATCACAATTCTTGCATGCCAATAGTTAAACAACAGTTGACTACAAAAAAAAATGCCAAACTATTAAAAGAATTGCAAATTGTTAAACTAAAAAAAATGTCCAACCATCATTGTAAAAGTGAACACCTCGATTTTCGGACACGTTATTTAAATCATTTATTCAAAAATTGTTGACTTAATTAATACTAATTAAAACATTAATCTCTTGATTAGTAGCAAAATGGATTAGTTTAACCATTACAAAAAAATAGAAATAAATAAATAATACAAAGTTTAAGTCTTAACAAAATATATCATTTAAACTAAAATTTCTTTTGAAAATAACATAGCATCTAATTAGGATAAAGTTATAAGCTTCCTGCTGCTTTGCCGCTTACTCCTTACTCTGAAGGTATTGCCCACCTCCCTCTCTTCATACCTCGCATGAAATGCCAAAGCCAAAATAGCACCATGAGAGAATTACTCTCAGTAGATAATCCTTGCTTTTCTAATCCAAACATTAAAATGTAACAAATATAATAGTTCAACAATAATAAGAAAGATAGTAATCATTCATATCATTTTCATTACTAGTTCATCATTTGTGAAATCTAAGGTTCTCCACCTTTGAGAAACATTTCCTTCCATAACTCCAACTATGACCATCCCATGGTCTAACACCCTTCTTGTTTGTCCTGCACCGGGATCCTAAATGAGTGCATCTAAGTTGTATACCTACCATGTCTCACTTATGATCATAGCAAGGGGTAAGGGTAGCCAATGATGTTAACCATGTCACGTCATACTAGAATTTCTCACACAAGATTTCAGAGTTCCCATCGTCCACCCTTAGCCAAGGGCTCCGCTTGGTTCCCTTGAAACAACGTATGTGGTCTCCCTTCAGGCCACTCCTATCCCTGAAGCATTGGTAGGCTGCCACATCAAATTCGGGTTCCCCTCGGGCTAGTCTTATGCCTAGAGCCACATCAAATTTGGGTTCCCCTCGGGCTAGTCTTATGCCTAGAGTCCTGGTAGATCGCCTTTAAGCTTTCCATCTCTTTAAAATTAATTCAGTTGTTCTATTTAATGCCTAATTCAATTCCCAACCAATAGAACCACCCAAGCCTATGTTCTTTCTAAGAGTTGAGTAAATAATTAAACATAAGAGAATCATAAAGGGCAAGGTAACATGATGAGAATTTATAACATTCCACATATCAATTTGATACTTATGAAGTTCGTACAATTTCATGAACCTCAGGGACCAATTTGCAATATATAAAACTTTGGGGTAATCATGTAATTATCAAAACTCGAGGGGTCTAAGTGTCATTCAAAGAACTTACTAATTAAATCTCATATTTAAGAATTATTGGGTTTAAGTGTAATAAACAATTTATCGGGTCGATGGTGATAAAAAAAAGAAGTACAAGGGCAATATTGTAATTAAACTAGGACTAGGGGTATTTTCATAATTTTACATTTTCATGGGTCAATTGATAATTTTGTTATAGTCTAGGGTTAAAACTATAATCCTAAATGGTTTAGTGTCAAAATTGTAATTTATCAATATTCAGCGGTAAAATGGTAAATTTACTAAGTTAGAGTCAAAACTAGAAATTTACCATGTCTATGAGTAAAATGATAGGCTTACAAAATCTAGGGGTAAATCTGTAATATATAAAGTTATGGAGTTAACTCATAATTTTGAATGTCCATGTTATTATTCTATGAATCAAGAATCATTAGATAATTTTATAAAACTCTTAGGGTGCTATGATAGTTCTAGAAGAAATTGATTTTATTTTATTTTTTGTCATTCGTCATTCCTAATCTATTACATGGGGGAAGAGGGAAATGAGACTCGATCCCGAAATGCAGTGTGGGACATCCAAGAACTCTACAGCATGAGCTATTCACCACTTGTAGTAGAAAATGATTTATTAATATATATGGAATCTAATATTCCACACACACACACAAATATGGCTTTTGTACCAAAAATTATAATGTGATTGTTTAATCTCTTACAAATATTAAATCTACAAGTTTTATCTTCTTAAAAATTTATGAAATAAAACTATAACTCCAAATGCAGAAAAATAAACAAATAATTCCATTTGTGTGTATTATATTTTCATATCTCCTCTTTTTCTTTAATAAAAAAGGGGTACATTCAGTTTAAGCTAACTTTTACAAAGACCACCTCATTGATGCCTCTTTTTTACGAAGACCCATAACATTTAAAAACGTCTAGACAGAGCCCCTCATATATGTGAATTAACTCTTGGCCACGAGAGATCAATGAGATTAACAAACCCAAATTTTGATACATAAAGATGAACCCGTGACTTTATTAAACAAGAAGTGTTTGCAATTTGGCGAGAAGAACGAATTAAACTTAAGTCATGGAATGCTAATCTCCCCATAACTGAGCCTAAAACGGCTACTCGATCATAACAAAGAAAAGCATGACTATTTTTGCAAAAGAAATAAAGAACATGACATATGACTTAATAAACTGATTTTATATGATGATCTTAACCTTGCCTACAACTTTAACCTTTGAGAAATTAACAAACAACTAACAAAAATAAGGATTTACTAAGAACAAGTTAGAAGAAACATGAAAACGAAGTACTTGGAAGACTTGAAAATAAACTACATATATTGGAAGAGCTAAATAAGAGCAGTAAGATTAATAAACGAGAAACTTACGGGAAATTAACGATTACACGAGAAGTCTAGAGAGATAAAGCTTGAGAAACCTCAAATGGAGGAGCAAAAACTAGCTAAGGAGGAAGAGAAGTTAGAGGAGAGAGAGGGAGAGAGAAATATATACAAATACCTTCTATCTCTCTCAAAATATCCTAATAATGCTTTTAATAGAAACTTTCCATAAGTAGAAAGTATAAAAAGTGCTTGAAATGCTTAAAAAATGCTCCACAGATTGATGTGGATCGATCCACTATGGAAGTGGATCGATCCAGATGGCTCTGGAACAATTTGAGTGGAGTTGGATCGATCCACCATGACCTTGGATCGATCCAAGTTGATCTGGAGCATTTTAATGAAGTTGGATCGATCCACCATGACCTTGGATCGATCCAAAGTGGTTTGGGGTATTTTAATGAAGTTGGATTTTAATGAAGTTGGATCGATCCACTAGGGATCTGGATCAATCCAAATTGCTCTGGTCAACCAGATTCTTGACCCAACTTCGCGGGCACGCCCCGGCTTCGTCCGAACTCGGAATGAGGCGATTCTTGAACCGTTGGAAAGATCTATGAGTCTAATTTCAAACACAATTGACCTCATCTTCATAGCATTTTTATGTTGAAAATAATGAGTCTTTCTCTATCAGTTGGTCAGATTTTCTCAAGGCTCATAACTCCAAATTTCTTGTTCTTTTCTTCCAGGCCTTCCTTGAACTTTCCAAAGCTTCTTGAATCGACTTCTAAGCTTCGGCGATTGTCCTTCATGGCATTGCGGGATCTTGGGTACTTCCGGATACGACTGCAGATTATTTGGAGTTTTGGACACACCTTTTAGCTCCGATTTTCTGAAACTCATCAAAAACACAACTCACGCAAAATCAATTGTATAAAGGCACAAAATGCACGTGTGTGTGATCACAATAAACGAGATAAGCCCGTATATATACAACATTTGGGGCCTATCACCCTTACTCCTATAACGGAATGACGGAAATGACTATAATAACACTTAAAAATCATCCACACTCATCCCCTTATCTCCCCCAAAAAAATACTTTCTGACAAACATATTTTGAAAAGAAATTTAAAAAAAAAAAAAAAATGCTTCCGAAGACAACTTTTAAAAACATTTTCGGGAACTGCCTTTTCTTTTAATTTGAAAAAATTAATTTTAGCTTAAGATGCATTCTTTTAAAAGGAAAGTTTTATAAATAAAACAAATTTTTTGATAAATAAAAGAAAAGATAACAGATTTAAAATAAAATAAAAAATTTGTTCAAAACGTTATTTTTTTTAAGAAGCATTTTAAAAAACGGAACGTTTTGTAAAAAAAAAAAAAGGTTTCATAGAAAAATATTTTCCAAAAACATTTTGGAAGTAGTTTTTTTTTTTTAAAAAAAAAAAATTATTTTTCATAATAGTTTTTTGAAAAAAATTGTTTTAAAATTGAAAATATTTCCAAAAAAAGGAAGTTTGTTTTTGAAAAACAATTTTCCGAAAACAAATTTTAAAAAATTTTTTGTTTCCATTTCTGAAAAATGTTTTTAAAAGATTAGTCTTTTTTCAAAACTTTCCTTTTCAATGTTTTTTTAGAATATGAGCGGCAAGGTTGTGTTTTGGACTTAGAAATTTTTTTCAGAGAGAGATGATTGTAGAAAACGGCATTTTCGTGTAATAAAATATTTACAAATCTCCCACCTACTAACAGTAATGTAAGAGAAGGATCACAGTGGATAACAACTATTGATGAGGGGGTTTGTCTGGACAATTTTAAACATTATGGTTCTTTGTAGAAAATAGGCATAGATGTGTGGGTCTCTGTGGAATTTAACCTAAAGTTTATAATCACTCTTAGTTCGAACAATTTTATAAGTTATAATTTCTTAACATGAATGTACTATTAGGTATTTTCACTATTTAAATATTACATATATAGGGCATTTCTAGTAAGGGCTCCCGTATATAGGCTACGGTGTGGGATTTTTTTTCAGGATTGAATTTCGACGATCTAGACCATTAGATGTGTTTGAAACATGTTTTTAAGGTATAACTGTTTACATATAAAATTAACCAATCCAATGATTAATTGACACGTAATCAAAAGTGCCAGACGTTGGCAATCACTCGTCAATGAAGACACACTGGATTAATAAGATAAAATGCACCGAATACGATGTCGTGTTGCTTCTCAATTTAGAAAGGTAGTTATTGGCAGTTACAAGCCATTACTAAAATAAAGATTGGCCTCGAAGCCATGATATCAACTACTAAACGCACAAGCTCCACATGTAAACTTGAGAAACAAGGCGATTGACAGTTAGAACACGTGGAATACTTCTAGGAAACAGTCATTTCCCTAAACATGTTTGTGCAGATTTAAAGCTTCTGGGAGAAGGGAGAATTCAAATTCAGACGTGGAGGAAGAATAACTGCCAACTATCAGAGTGGAAGTTGGAGTTCGAAGCAAGCTAGATTCAAATCCATGGAGCGGGAAGTTCAAATTACAAGCAACGTCTATAAATAAAAGAAATTGAAGAGTGAAAAGCCCCCGGACAAATCTTCAACAAACAGCTATCAAAAAACTGATGCTTGGTTTGTTCATTGGCAAAGTAGTTTAGGATTTCGAACTCAGTTCGAAGTAGATTAGGAATTAGATTAGGATTTATCTCGATTGTTCTTGTGACAATCACCCCTATCTCGATTGTTCTTGCAACAATCACTTGTTCGAAGTTCTGTTACTCTGTATTTGAAGTTGGAGACAATTTCGAAGTAAGTTTATCTTTGATTTGTTAATCGAAGTGTCTTGTTTCTTTATTGTTCTTTGATTTCCTAAGTTTAGTGGTTTGCATTTCTTCACTTATTAAGAAAAATCCTCTTAATTGAGGTAATTGAACCAACAAAACACAATCGTCTGATTAAGTTTGGTTTTCCAAAGTTAATTTGAGGGAGAAGATTGAAACTCTCTCTGGCACGCTCGCACACAATTATTTTCCATTGCAAAGAAGTAAAAAGAACCAAACAATAACGTGAGGATTTGTCAAAAAAAAAATACCCAGAAAGACTTGATCCAAGCAGTTTTCGATAAAAATCTACATATACACATTTTATCGAAAATGGCTTGGATCAAGCCCTTCCGGGTAATTTTTTTTATGAATCCTCGTGCTACACCTTAAAAAAAACAAGTTTTAAACAATCTAACGGTTTGAATCATCACAATTTGATCCCGAACAAAAAACCTCGTTTCGTGGAATTTAAGGGAGCCCTTATTGGATATTTATTATGCATATACAAAACGATTCCATAGACACAACAATAATCGGAGCTCCACGCTTTCAATCAGAGCCATTCAAGTTGTTTAAAATATGTTCTTAAGATTACCTCTAAAAAATCAATTCATTTGGATATCGGTAAAGGCTTGATCAGTTCATTCAAATTTATCCTGTAAAATCTGACAGGAATTAACTGATCAAGCCCTTACCGATATTCAAATGAGTTGATTTTTTACAAATGATTTTAAAAACATATTTTAAATAAATTGGATGGCTCCGATTATTCGCATGGGGTTCACAAAAAAAAATTGTGTCAAATGTTGTGTTATTCATTGTGTTAATGGAACCACCCCATATATATATATATATATATAATATCAAAAGACAAAATAAAAATCATACACATTCAGGAAAAAACGATTCAGGCATGAAACAATAAGAGTAAATTATAATAAATCATATTTTGCACTAACAAAACACTTTCCACCGGAAGACTACTTGTAGAATGAGTAGTTAATAGCAAGAACTAGACTTTATGTCAGTAGGCTACTAGTAGAGTTGGGTTTTTGACAAATTTTCTACTTTGGTTCTAGTTTTGATTGGGTTCAATTCCAAACCTGATTATAGATCTAAACAAGGATAAATCACTACTTATACTTCATATCATAAAGGATAAGATATATCTATCTTTGATTTCGAGTGAGGAGTGGGAAATGAAAATTTGGCGGGTTTGAACAGAGAAAGAAGATGAAGTTGGCTTATTCGGTTTTAGCTTGAGTGGAGGAATTGAAGGTTGTGTTTGGAAGTAATTGAGCACGAATTTAAGGAGTGTGAGGTGTTTGGAGCTCTAATAGAAAAATTCTTCTTCTTACCTTCTCTCTCTACAACTCCATAGTCAATTTTTCACAAGAATACCTATTTCTCTCTCTTTACTCTTCTGAAAATGTAGGTGTATGAGGTGCACGAAAGTTGCTTGAATAAGTAGAACTTTTGACAATTTTGCATGGGTAACAAGTGTACAAAGGGAGGCAGGAAATTGTGCACACATGGTGGTCATGATATGACAACAGAAAGTGAGTGGGAGGAGAGAGATGCTTATTTTGAGAATTTGTGGAGGTATGGAGTGAAGGGGGTATGTGATGGAGTCGTCGTATGGTTTTCTCTATCTCGAGAGTGTTGGCCATGTGAGATGGTGCAAGATAGCCATTGGGTATAGGTCAGTGGAACATTAGATGCATGCTAGCAAATGTTGTAATTGTAGACACTAAAATTTCGGCATGACTTAATCGCCGTCCGATTAATTGAGATGAATAAACAATCTTGATTAATTAAAGTTAAATGTTGGTCAAGACTTCCAAATTAAATATTAGGTCCATCAAATTTATGAGCTTTGTCTATTTGGGATATGGTGAAGACCAAAAATACATTGTGTTGAATTGATTAGCCAAATGGGTAAAGAAATTAGGTTAGCCCAAATGTGCAGCCCCATTCAAGAAAACCCTAAAAGATAAAGAAATAATAAATATATTATTTATCTCTTTGGTTAATTTAATTTCCTAAAAAAAAGAAGTCAAATCTTCTTTAGGAAATGAAATCAAATCCTTCGGATTGGAAGTAAAAATGAAATTAAATCTTCTTAATTGGAAGTCAAATCAAATCATCTTGAATGGTAATCAAATCAAATCCATTATAAATCTTTCCAAACTTAAACCCTTCTCCTTGAGCCTATAAATAGAGGTTTATATGAAGAAGATGAACAAGTCTTCGCTTGGCATTCAACTAGAGCTCTGAAGCACTCTTCAAGAATTCAAGCACTATTCAACATCTTCCAAAAAATCATCAAGCACTACGAACAACGTGCTGATTTCTTCGCAAGTTCAAATCACATCCAACAACTCAAATTATTCAATAGATCAAGCCGTTCCAAACTTCATATCTTTAGCCAAGAAAATTCGAGAGCACTCTCTAGCATATCTTGAGTCTCTCTCAAATCCCTCTCAAGCTCTTGTGGAGAATCAAGGAGCACTAGAGTTACATGCCAATTCATCTACAATAACAACGGTCAACGAATCAAATCCAACAAAGATCGTTCTCAAATTCATCGTCTATTTGAGATAAAGCCATTCAAGCACTCGACAAGCTTCGTTCTTCAAGCCTCACAATTCAAAGATTTGAAGGAACAACATTCCGTTTCAATCCTATGACAAGCTTCGACAACGGTTGGATTGCAACTTCAACTCTAGAGATCGAATTAGATGATATTTTGTTCTTTTCTTGTAAAGAGCATTTTATAGATAATTGCACCTTCTATTCTATTCAAATGTATAAAATTATTATTTTGTGCTTCTTCTTTGTGTTCTTTATAGCATGACTCGAATTTGTGTATTACAGTAATTATCTACCAACATGCACATCTTTAAGGAAATTTATTTTATTAGGTACATGTAAAAGACAAGGAATATGTAATTTCTGGTAATATAGTCTTCTGGTCAAGCACTCCACAATTATGCGAAGTACGAATATTTTTAACATATCAATGAGAATGTGCTAAAGGTGTGTACTTCACATGCAGTTTCGTACATTAAGGTCTAGTATGACCTTGAACACCTTACTGATGGAAAAAGGCTTAAACTTAAAAGCGTTTATCTCACCATGCTTGCTGGTGGTATTTTCAACCGTTGCACTTTAGGTCTTTGCAGTAAACACTGGTAAAATCACACAATCTTTTCATGTAAGACCTATTCTCTTAGCTTTGAAATGTCCAAATATGTACAAAATGGCTCTAAGTAAAAGAGTTGTAACTCCCCCAAAATTTGGGCACATTATTATTATTATTACAAACTATAAATAAAGTCTAAATATAAATTCGTATACAAATAATACTGTCTCCGTCAAATACATAAATAACAACTGAGTCAGGTCTAGGTCTTCTTCTACCCCTGCGCCGGGTCATTCCCCAAGCTAGCAGCACTATTTGCTCTATAGGTCTGTTCTCCATAGAATTGCTCCTGTTCTTCTTGATAAACTAACATAATATGTAAGAGTCGCCCAAGCAACATCGTGGTATTATGTCAAGGTCCGTTACACAAGTGCAACACCGTGAGCAACAGAGCCGAGTAGTCTACACTACCCAATCTCAAACTAGGAATTCTAGAACAATAAGCTCAAAAACAGTAACATAGGCTTGTGAATAGTAAGAACATGAAATGCACCATGCGTGCCCATATGGATCAGAGTAATCATGCGCAGAAAACAGTATCTCAAAACAGTGTCTTAAAACAATTTTTCGTATCAAAACTCATATCAACGTCTCAAACCATTTCTCGTATCCGTGCCTCATTTCAGGATTCTTCTTCAAATTTCATTCACCTCACACCACTTGAAAATTATTGGTCCGCTACAATCGCCTTTCAACTGATGGCACCAACCTTTTTGCTCAAAACCCCGGCTGTCGTGCATCACTAAACATAACCAGTCTGCTAGCACAGTCCGTTCATTCCGCGACTCACACGACACAATCCCGGTCATCTCATATCATTGAACTTAAACCAGTCTATTTATGAGGTCCGTTCACCGTGTGTTGTGCACACTTAGCACAAACCTCCAAGTTCTCCTCGCGGAACTTAGGGTGGTGCTCTCGCTACACTACCGCATCATATCCAATCCTCCAAGTTCTCCCCACAGAACTTGTGGTGGTATCAAATCCATCTCATCTCACTACACCTCATTTCATTTCATTTCCCGAAACCATATTTCTCATTTCAAAACACATTTTTCATTCTCATCTCTATTTTCTCATCAACAGCTATTCAAATTTTCTCGTAAATTGTGTCGTAACCGTATCTTGAACGTGCTCAACGTAAAATGCTCAAGTTATGCCCAAAACAATGTCCATGCAATATTTCTTGTAATCATGTCTCGTAAAATAATAATTTTCCCTCGTGAAAATACTACATAAAAAAAAATAATGCTTTTTAATGCACCAACTTTTCACAAATAAATCTAATTTCTCCAAAAACTCTATTTCTAGACAAAATCTAATTTCTTTCTTTTCCTCAAAACCAAACACATTTCTTCTCTTAAAAAGCAATAAATAAAATAAAATTTTCTTTTTCCTCATAGACCCTCAAAAGTTTACTTTTCTAGAATTCATGACTAAAAGATTTGAACCAACTTTGTCATAAAACTTTTACACTAATTTTATGAATAAATAAAAACTTACTTTTTAGATAATCTCACTTTATCTAAAAAGTGCTTTCTAAACTTTATTAATTTTTCCAAGAAAATTCTAAGTTAACTTTTTAAGAAAATCTTTTTAGCACAACAACTCACTTATTTAGGAGAAATAATTCTACTAAGTTTTAAGTAGAAATTTTCTAGAAAGTTAGTGTTACTACACACTTTGTTTTTAAGAAAACTTCAAATTACACAAAAAAAAAAAAAAAAAAAAAACTAGTGAGCCACTTAGAAACTTGTTGGTAAAAAAAATAAAACCAACTATTGATATGGACAACTTACTAATTAGGAGTAGATCCATCTAATTAGAGATTTGAGTGTGTAATCTACTCAACCTTAATTAGTTCTTCCCAAATACCTTGATAAACACACTAAGAAATTTTCTAGTAAACAAAGCTTAAACTTTGTCTTCTAATCAACTTTAATTAAGCTTAATCTCATGAAACAACTTACTAATTTCATGAAGAACAACGTAATTAAAGATTAATTAGCAACATTCTCATCTTTTCAACATGAAATCCTCTGACCATAAGCTTTCTTGAAAACTAAGTAACAAACCTAGAAACCTTAATACATGCATAATCTTGTTTAAACAAGCTTCTAATTACAACTCGGAAATATAATTAGAAGTTCCTAATTGAAACTAGAATAGCTAATTGAAAGAAGTTTAGGTATTCTACCTTAATTTCCGGTGATTAGCCGGAAGCCGACAAGCAAAGTCCTTTCCGATGAGTATGAGCTTCTCTAAACAACTAACTTTCCTACTAATTAGGTTTAGTAGGAAGTAAATAGGGTTTATTTTAGTGGGTAGTAGAGTAGGACTTTAGAGAAAAAGTTAGCACAAAAGTAGACTGGCTAAAAAGTGGTGATTGCATGAGTGTGCATGGGTTTTTATAGCACAAAGTGAGCTCTCTCTCACTTCTCAAAAACTTTCAGCCCTCTCTCTCCCTCTTTGGCCGAACCATTCTCTCCCTTGGGGAGTAAATGTGCTCAATTAATGGGCACATGGAATTGTACCAAGTTGGTTGAGCTACAACCGTAGTTTAGGCCTAGGAATCTTAGGTGTGAGTACATGGGAACCTAGGGATAATATAGGAGAATCTAGGGAAAATAGTTGGGAAGAAATTCTAGCAATCTTCTAAGCCTCTTGTTGTGTAGAATTTTGCATGGCCATAGGCCACCTTTGTTTTGGGTCATTTCTAATATTTAGACACAAAGAAAGAGAGTCATGTGCCCACATAGTAACCTCCATTTAGCATTGCTAGGTCCTATGGGAAAATATTCTCCCATATTAAGGAAGAACATTATGTTTGAAGAAACTTGGGGACAAAGTCTCTAGGGTTTTTAGGTCTAGTTTAGTAGCATGTGCTTCAATTCAAGCACAACACATGTGCATGCTAAATAAGCTAATGGTTCTTCCAAAATAGCAAGACAATTCTACCTACTTTTGTACTAAAACCTAGTGTTTAGGGGTTTCCTACTTACACACACAATACATACATGCATCATCTTGCATCTATGCAAGAGTACAATGCTCTCTCCCCCTCCTCTCTCTCCCTCTCTCTCTCTCTCTCTCTTCCCCACGGTTCTGTCTCTCCCTTCCTCACTAACTTAGTCAACACCACAATTTCCAAAGGTGGGATGAAGTACAAAGGAAAGAAAAATGATACATACACACCCTCTCTACCATATTTTGTCACACCCCCTCTCACATGTGGTGGGACCCATCCTTGAGGACCCAGTCCACATGTGAGAGGGGTTGTGGCAGAGTGTGGTAGAGAAGGTGTGTCTGTATCATTTTTGCAAAGGAAAGTACCAAGTTAGGTTTGTACATGGAAGAGAAATGACTATGGTGTGAAGATAGGAAGCTTACTTATTGAGGGAGAAGTTGTGGGTAGCTCGCTAGTGTAATGGGTGTGTTACTTGGCCTCGTACACTTGCATGCATGGCTTGAAATATAAATTAACTAATTGAAAAGGAATTTTAATAATTTACAAAAGAAATAAATTAATTATAAGAAATTTTAAATAATTTATTAAATTATTTAATTGAAATTTTTATTTACAAAAATCCAGGTCATTAGAGTAACTCTCTTCAACTTCCCATTTTGGCCCCACTTACTCCGTCTCGAACTTGAAATCACAAACTAAGCGGGAAGTATACGAAATAACCGCTCAAAGCAAAGTAATTAGCTTAATCAAGGATGAAAAATCCTAGATCGCCTAGGTTTTATAATTTGCTAGGTTATTTTATCTCAATAAAAAAATAACATCAATCAATTATGAACCAATCACAATCAAAAAACAATTAAACAGATGAACACCAGATATACGTGGAAAACCCCAATATGGGTAAAAACTACGGGAAGGAATTAAACACTATAAAATCATTGTGTAGTTACAAGTAATCTTACCTTACGATTTGAATCACTCACAATTGCTCTAAGATGTACTTGTCGAATCCTCGTACACCACACCCAGTATTTGATTGCCGCTGTCTCGAATCCTCGAGCCTTCCAAACGTTCTTCCGGAAAACAACTTGAACTTGATTATTGATTGATGTAGAAACCTCTTGAAGCTTTGATTAAAGTTCCATCGATCTTGTGCTTCAAGATTCACTCTCGATAAATTAGGATTTTTGTGGCTTTGAGAACAAACGGCTCCAATATTCTTTTTCAGCCGACCTCTAGATCTAAAACTGCATGATGTTTTTATAGAAGACATCATTCCGATCAATCGCATCATAAGCTGATTGATCGGACTATTGTAGATCTGATTCTTTTGGAGTTGTTGATTAAAAACCTGATTGATCCCTCTATCAATCCACATGCTCTGAAACTGTCTCCACAGCCTGTGCTAAATCAGAGTTCCCCGATTGAGAAACCGATTGATCCCCTAGTTGATCTTTCCTTTCCGAATGCACCATATTGATCAGGCGACAACCGACTAAACTACTAACTCTCAAATTACATTCTAAAAGATTTCTTCCACTCTAATCATATACAGACTCGCTACTTAGAAAATTAAGGAAAAATAATAAAATTACAACTCAATAAAAATATGTGTTTTGTCATATGAAATTACCAAAACAAGACGACTCCAGAATTTGGTCCTTACAAAGGACATAATTGAATTATTTTGATGGGAACACCCCGGATTTCAAAGGGAATACCCGACTTTCTTTGATACATAAACAGTGCACGGCTGGACCTCTCCCTCAACTATTGCCCTTGGGCCTTTTCAGTATATCTTGGAGAACTGGTAGGCCGAGCTCATTCGTTTATGCACCAAGTAATTCTTAGGCATTAAATCTACAATAATAGATGAGTTGGGATCTCAAAAAAAAAACTCTTGGAATTCAATAAATGACATGTAGTCAATAAAGTGTACAAAATGGAGATAATGAAGGAAATGCACAGTGGATTAGGAAACATAAAGTATACTTCTTGTACCTTAAATCGTGGTCAGGAAAATCTGTCTAACTAAAAGTTCTTTACTTTTGTATACTAAAATTAGTAGAAATTCAATGGTCACACATTAATAATATTAATTAAGAGTACCATCTTTTGCAAAGGTCCAAGACGAAAAAGGAAAGTATTGCAATGGAAAAAATTTAGGGCCACTTAGCCAAAAATCCAAAAAATTTGGCATTTTTAAAGAAAAAGATAAGGAAATTTTTGCAATCGAACATAATTAAAAATATATATTTTCCATTTTTAAAAGGAATGACAAGGAACTTTTGCAATCGAACATAAAGACAAAAAATATTAGTGAAGCGTCACTAATTTTTAAAAATTCAAATTTCAAACATAAAATTCAAAAAAATCACCACTCCACCTCCGAACGACCACCAGTACCCTACCTCTGGTTGAGGACTTCAGGCGACCAAAAAATTAGTGAAGCATCACTAATTTTAAAAAATTCAAATTTCGAACATAAAATTCAAATAAATCACCACCCCACCTCTAGTCGAGCACTTCCGGCGACCAAAAAAATTAGTGAAGTGTCACTAATTTTTAAACGTTCAAATTTCAAACATAAAATTAAAAAAAAAATCACCACCCCACCTCTGGCTGAGCACTTCCAACCACCAAAAAAAATTAGCGAAATGTCCCTAGTTGAAAAACATTTTGTGCCCAAATCTAGTGGATGTTCACTAGTTTTTAAACTTGTAAAACCTAGTGAATGCTCAAAAGACTATATTTATTGAAGTATCACTAGTTTTCTGGAAGTTGTTCGACGTCCAAATCTAGTGAAATTCACTAGTTTTTAAAACCTTATATCTAGTAAAATATCACTATTTTCTTTCTACAGAGTAAAAGAAAGGGTCTTTGGTTTGGTATCAAACTGATGGGTATGGAAGTGGTGGTGGTTATGGAGGATGCGGAGGTGAGTATGGAGGAAGATTTTCACAACCATGTCATTCGATGGCGGTTATGGAACTGAGGGGTGGGGGTGTTGTGCATCCCATGCACATCACCGTGTTGTGCAACCCAGTGACGCCGCTGAGCTAGCATTTTTTCAACGATACAGCATCCCATGCACATCACCGTGTTGTGCAACCCAGTGACGCCGCTGCGATAGCATTTTTTCAACGATCCAAGACGTTCACCACGTAGACCTCGTCGAGTACTAAAAGTATGCAAAAAATTAACTTGATCAGATATCTTTAAGTAGGTTATCGGAACACAAATATTTTGAAAACAAATGAAATACAAATGGACACAAACACTGGATAAAAACCACTTTTTCATGTTATTTGTATTCCGATGAGGCACTAAAAGATATCCAATCAAGTTGATTTTTGGCACACTTGTAGTATTCAACGAGGTCTACATGATGAATGTCTCTGATCATCAAAAAAATGCCGGCGCGGCAGCGATACGGGGTTGCACAGCACGATGTTGTGCATGGGGATGCACAACAACCCCCACGTTCCGCGGCTATGGTAGAACTGAGAGAGGTGGAGGGGATTACACGGGAGGTGGTTACGATAAAGGTGTAGCAGTGGCTGCCGTGTTGGAGGTGGACGTGGAGGGTATGGAGGTGGTGGTGAAGGTTATGGAGGTGAATTGGAGGAGAAATCGTGGGGGGGAAAAGGGAAGCGGCCCAAACGATGGTTAATTACCCTTCCCATATCAAATGTTTTGGGTGTACGTCCCACAAAAAAATATTGTAGTTTTGCATAATTTTCTCAAAAATTTAAGTACAAAGAAGTATAATCAATTTTCTAAACTGAAATTTAAATAATCATCATGTATGGAGAACTTATTTAGGTCATCATCCTTGTGAATACTTATTTCTCATTAAACATGATGGTTATTTGACTCCCCCATCAATATCTTAATTTTTAATGTATACATAAATCCGGTGCGGTCCGGTTTATAGAGGATTAGAGGGTAGGGAACCGGGCTGAACCAATTTATTTTCGGTTTGGCTAAAACTTAAATGGAACCATGCTGTTTCTCGAGAAACCAAATCAAATCACCGGTTTGGTCCAGTTCGAGTTTTTTTTTTTTTTTTTTTTCACACCTATTATCAAGCCACTCCATTTACAATTTGAATTGAGATCGCCTCATGTCATGATCTTTCATATGGTCCTTCATGTGAGCTAAAATCAGACCCACAACAATTCTGTTTGACGATCCATGAGATTAATCATCGATGTGAAAGGATCCTAAATCTTAAATTTTTCTCCCCCATAAATAGTTTTTTTTTTTTTGTTTTTTTGGAATATCTCTCCTCCATCCATTTCCAAATAAGTGGTGGGGCTAGAGCCTATTGGCAAAGGTGAATGAATATCACTGGATGCCAAAGCTAATACTACTGTTTTTGTTTTCACAATGGCCCCAGTACTTAGATCCCTCCAAAAGGTCACAGTGGTTGCATCTATGGTCCTTAACCAATCCCAGCAATCTATAATACTGCAAGATTCGATTTGAATTTCATATGCAGATTTATATGCTCCAACAAGTTAGGTCCATACTTCTTCTTTTCCCCATAGTGGTGTCAAAAGAGAGAGCACATTTGATGGTACAAATAAAATGAAGGTCCCTTGTTTTATGGCAATCCAATACACGAGGAATCAAAATATATAGTTCAATACACTTACCTGGCCATTCATTGATTCCAACAGCTAGATCCTAGTTTAGGTCACTGTCTTGTTCTTGCTGTTTTCTAGTCAATAATATTGATCTGTGATCCCCTCTCCCCCAAATCAAAATAAAGGGGATTTCTGGCTTCAATTCATAATATTAGTGGTGTGAGATTTAAAGTGTAAGGATCTTTTGATTGTATTACATTGTATTATTCAGTGGCGGATATGTACAATATCACTGCAGCGAGATTTTATGTGTAAAGATTTTGATTCTTGGAGGATCTAAATGACATCTCTTGACTTGAAAATCGCACATTTACTTGCATAGTTGAGTACTATTGATACATAACTGGCACCCCTTGACTTGTATTGCTGTGTTGAGTTTCACTTCAAAAGTTTCTATTAAAATTTTGAACATTTAACCAACAACATTAAATCAAAGAGGCATCTGTTGATGCGGACCGGTCCCGTTCAGTTGCATGGAAAAGTAAACGAAGTTCAAGAATGTTTAACTTTCTTACATTTTTCTTGTGTTCAATTAGATTAAGTTGTGGTCTTTAACTGTTCCACAATAATTAACTTTTCTTCAATACATGTCGTTCGTAGGTCGTTTTTCACACAAAAAATATATTTATAAAAGCAAGGAATTAACCCTTATTCAGAAGAATAGTGGTCAAGTCCGAGGTCGATCCGCAGAGACAATGTGGCTGAGTTGCATTAGTTCCAATAAACTTCTAATTTAATTCGGTAAAAAGAGGTTTGATTGTTTGTGAAATTAAACTAAGAAAAACGCAATTATTAAAAAGGATTTAGATTGATGGGGAAGGAATCTAGGGTTTGGAATCCACTCCACCCTCGTAACCACAACTTCGCATAGATTAGGTTGATAATCGAATCACAATGGATTATCGCTAGGGCTTGCAATCCCCATCGATAATCATCAAGAGAGTATTTGTGAATGTTTAAAGGCATAAACTATCCCACGGCACAGACTGTCTCACTGGTACGGTGTCACGCCGCCCAATGACATGATCTATCTCACGAGCATAGTTTATCTCAGAACTCCAAACACAACGTTGAAAATAATTATATGAATGGGTATTTGAAAACTGGTGTGCAAATACGCAACAGATTGGAAGAATAAAACCACAATTCCATTAATCTCATGAAACCAAGTTATGAACATATAATCTGATTTGATTAAAACCCTAACCTACACAAAATAGAAGGTTACTTGGTGTAGAGCTTCATCCTCCCCCTAGAGAAGGGGTTTAGCCGGACATGGTGATGATTGACATGTTTTGATTTGAAGATTGTACGAAGAACATGAAGAACCCTAGCTTTTCTCTCTCAAAAGTTCGGAACCCTAAAACAATATTAGGGTGATCTATTTATACTGAGGCCCTTGAAATTACATAAAAGCACTTAAATTCACTGAATCTCATCGTTCTAGGTCTGGACCTAGCCTTACAAGGTCCAGACAAAGGTGGCAGAATGCGCGCTGACGCTTGTGGGACTGCTTATCCGGACAAAGGATATGATGGTCTGGACATAGGGGTCAGAAACTTGATCGTTGGCTCCTCTTCGCTCCTCATCACATCCTTAGCATTTTTAAACCACTCGAAATCACGCTTTCCAAGTCTTTGAGCATCCGGAGCCTGTAACACCAAGAACCAACAATAGCTAATCAAATAACAACCTATTTGGCCTAACAAAGTGCGAATTAGAGAAATTAAACGGGTGCTTTTCAGCACCTATCAGTTGTGCAAAAGACAAAAGATTTTCCAGGAATCTTGCACCGGTGAGTTTCTCATTGGATAAAATTTGCTAAAATCAACATTTGCTATGAGAGAACTATTTGCAAATGACGAAACCATTTGTTAAAATTTTTTATTTAAGCAAATGGCTCACTATTTTATGAGAGAGTTATTTGCAAATTAGGAAGCCATTTGTTAAAATCTTTTATTTTAGCAATGGCTCACTATTTTAGCAAATGTTGATTTTAGCATATTTTATCAAATGGGAAATTCACTCTCGAGATCTATTAATTTCTACCAAATAAAACTACCTTTTTCCAACTTTCTCTTAAATTTCTTTTCTCAATTGAACACATGAAAGGAAATAGTTTTTTTTTTTTTTTTTTTTTTGTATTAGTTTCTTGACAAATGAATGGTTGGGTTAGTTCCAGTGAAGAGTACCTAACCGTCAAAATTAGAATCTTCGATGGAAATTGTAGTTGCTCAGTTGAAAATTTTGGACGAGACCTTTTCTAAATAAGTTGTTAGCTAGCTTTTGATTTTGATAGAGCAGAATAGTGAAATAATAGTTAGGTGGTTAGGTAATGGCAAATAAGAAAGGCAACACTAGGTTGAATTGGATGGAGTGTGGCCGCGCATAATTTGTGTTTAGCGAGAACTCGAATCACATGTATTTATTAATGACGAAAAAAATTCCATAAGTAAACATTGCAACTTCCCAAGCCTAGGAATAGAGGAAATTATTTGTATCAACGTAGCTGCTACTTAATTTTACACACGTAACCAAAAACGGTTCATAACTCAGAATTTTACTATCTTTTTTCACACGTGTAGAATTGTCGAGGATTTTTTATTTTTATTTTAAAACCCAAGAGAATAGGCCAATCCTATAGAACTTTAACAAATTAACCTAAAACCACTATGGTTAGTGAGGAGTTGTCTATGGGCCCGGGCACCCTCCGGCACTCCCTTGTGTCCGCCTCTGAATTGTACAGTACAGTATTTGTATCAAGGACAACAATACCAAATAGAAAAAGAGAAACAGAGACAAGTAACACATTTGGGAATTGAAATTGGACATATTCATATTTGAATTTAAAGTACATACATAAATTGGACCAGCCTTTTTTCCTTTGGAGGACTACAATTTAGAACCAAACATAAAACTGTGAAGTGACAACAGTGAGACATCCCTCTTCCATTCATTTATGCTTGTTATGAACATGAACTAGAATTGACATCCCATTTTGGTCAATTCCTCTCTTGCCCTCGGAATCTCAACTATGATTGAAAATTTCTCAATAACTGGACTTGAAAGGCTTATAAGACTTGAGATCAAGAACAAGTCCAGCAATGGATCCAGTCGCGGCAGCAATGGAAATAACTAGACAAGCAGCACTTAGAATCTGCAGAGAAATCCACCTAGTACTCCACTTTGGTATTTTCTTCTGCACAATGTACATTTCCACCGGGAAATACACGGTTAGCGGCCAAAACCCGAAAGCTCCAAGGATTCCCACCACACCATTGAAAAATGGCATGAGCATCGATATTACGGTGGTGAGGATCACAAAAAGGGTCCTCCACACCAACCGGAAGAGGTTGACGCGGAAATGGGTGAGCCCGGGAATCGGAGTTGGGATTTTGTACTCCTTGGAAATGAATTCACTGTTTGGAAACCATACTGCTGCTGTTTTTTCGACGAATGCAAAGAGGGGTTGGCAGTAGACTTGGTATGCGCCGACGAGGTGGACTACGATGGCCATGTTGGCGATGTCTAGGAGCCAGAAAGGGTTGTAGAAGCCGAATCCGGTGAGGAGGTTTCCGGGGGCGAGGTCTCCGAAGGCCGCGTAGCCGAAGCAGCCACAGAGCATGTAGAAAAGGGTTGTCACGGAGACACTTATTAGAGTGGCCCTCTTCATTGTTTTGGATTCTGATGGTGGGGACTTCAGTGTGTCCTGTTTTTACACATCCGAAACAAAAACATTGAGTACAAATTTGATTAACTAAAAATAAAAGATTACTATATAAATGAATTTGAAATGAAATAGAAAAAATTTATGGATTTCTTTTGTTTAAATAATTTATTATTTTTTTTTAAAAAAAAAATTAGGACTAAGAAATATACCTGGATTTCAACGAGGATGAGAGAGTAAGAATAGGCAAAAGCAATGTCTCCCAATGCTTGAAAACTCTTCCATACTTTTTGCATTTCAGTCACAGTACCGCTGCTTGTCACAGCGCCGATGCTTATTCCAGTGAGACTTCCCTTAAATTTCCCACTCTCTGAAATGAAAATAAATAAATAAATAAATTACAAAGTATACTTTTAAGTATCAAAATTGAGCTTAAATAAAGTTGGGACAAATACCACAAAATAAAATTTTGATGGTAATGAAATATACCGACAACTTTGCCGATTCCGAGGGCGAGACCGATGGAAGAGTAAGTGAAGGACATGACCGCGGCGACAATCGAAAGCCATGAGATCTGATCAAAGTCTGGAATTTGAGAGAAAATGATCTCTGCTGCACCAAACGCGATCATGTATGGAGTGCTTGATATTTTGCACGAGTTTTTCCCTCCACTGGCATGGAAGCAATTAGACCTCTTGATTGCCCTGGTTATTATTTAACACATATATATCAAGCAATCCATTAGAAATCCATAAAATCAATTTTAAATTTTCGAAAATTGTGTCATTGAAAAATGAAATTAACAACAAATTAACTGAAAATAAAAAATAAAAAACACGATAGCGCCAGAAACAAATACTTTATAGTTTCCGAATTCGAAAATCAGACTCACATCATGCTTATGGAAGAGGCAATCGTGTAACCAATGGCGACTCCAAAAAGGTTAAGGTACTGAATCCACCCACAGATCTTTACGTGCAAACCACCTGAGAAAATCCAAAAACACAAAGCAGACGATAATTAGGCTGTGTTTGGTCTCACTTTATTTTTTCTAAAGACATAGCTATTAGCGATGTTTAATGATATCTTATACAGCTTTTCTCGTCTCGATGAGTAATAAAAATAAATATTAAAAAAAAGTACTCCAATTATATAACAGAAGTTTTTTTTTCCTCCCAATTATATAACAGAAGTTGAAAAAAGTTTAAATAAGACGATACTAAAGTTACTAGCCAATTCGAATGGAATCCAGAAAAGAGAGAGAATATACCGAGATTGGAGCGGACAGCGTCCATGTAAGTATAGTTTCTTTTTCCGGTCTGGAGGTCGCCGGAGCGGTAGCAGGCGGCGAGGAGAGCGGAGGTGTAGTAAGTGACAAAGGAGAACAAGAAGAGGACAGTTGGACCAGCAATCCATCCAAGTTGGGCTGTTGCCCAAGCCAAGGACAGAACTCCAGACCCAATCACAGCCGTTATTATGTGAGCACTTGCTGTCCATACAGTCCCTGTACACACAAACACAACCGAAAAACCAAAATCTGTTAGCTTCTAAAGGGGAAGATGAAGTTGGAGTTCCTTGTGATGAGGATGGATTCAAAAAGACCAAAGCTCCACGTTTGGTTTCGCATCGGAGATGTTAAATCCTGTTAGTTTTGCGTCAATTTTTTTAGATGATTCATTCGTCTTAAAAGAGGAATAGAAAAGTAGAAAATGATTAAAGAAAGGCATTGTGGGGTTTGTTGTTCTTGGCTTGGTTTAGGTTTGGTTTTGGGGCTTTTCAAGAGTTTTGTTCTTGATTTTTTGTCCTCCTTTGTTGTTAAGATTCATATCTTGTCATCCTTGATTTTTCCTTGTTATCTCCCATTTTGGGTTTTTGGCGTTTCTAGTCTCGGATCCTTTTAATTATTGTAATTCGTTTCCAAAGATTAATAAATTTTTTGCTTATCAAAAAAAAAGTTTAAAATATTCGTAAAGACTGAAATATTCCAAAAGAATAGATTTTAAAATTTGTTTTTGCCAGTGTTTGAACTTTTTCAAGAATGGTACGTATTTTTTAATATTCTTGTTTCTCTCCTCGTGCTGTTTTGAGATGAATAAATAATCTAAAACATTTGGTAGTAAAGTTGAGTAAAATTAAAAGAAAAACAACCCAAAATTATAATGCAAAACCTTCCTTGGTACAGTATTCTTATCTAACAATTTTAGAAAACCTCCATAAGAGAATAGGTAAGAGCAAATTTTTCTAAAAGTTGGTGGGACCATTGGCTTCAACTTGCCACGCCAGTGACGCCACCACCTAACGGATAATAATTGAGCTTATTTTCTGGATATATTTTTACTTAATTGTAAAAATTTTGCAGGAGCTATGCAAATTGAGCAAGCAACTTTAAAATTCAATTCTGGATATATTTTTGTCTGGAACCGTTCAAGCAAACAATTCTGAACACAATTGTATTATGAAATTGTGTTCGTAGACGTTCTGACGGAGATTTACCTGTCCTCTTGAGCCGACCGTCGTCGTCGAAGCACTTGGAGCCAGCTGGTGGAGCCAGGCCAGCTGAAACATCAAAAACTTGGTGGGGGTAGTGGTTGTTCTTGGCGGCAGCGTTCTCACCCATCTTCTTTAGTTTTTAAGAAAACAAAAACAAAACCCAGATAAGATTTTAAGCTTTTTTCTCGGATAAAATGAACAGATAAAATTGCTCTGTTTCTCCTATTGAATGAACAGAGTGGGAGCTCTGACAACACTGATTTTTGCACACTTTTCAAGGTGTTTGCCAAAACCCAAATGGATATTCAAGTCTTGCAGTGTGGGAAATTGTTCTGCCGGAAGAGAGAGGGAATTGAAGTTGGGTATGGGGGGGAAAGTCCCTCTTAAAGTTAACTGAGAGGAGATACACTAAATGGAATGGGTTGTAGGGGTATATATAGCTGTTTGGTTGGAAGGAAAATGAGAGGGAAAATAGATGCTGGGTGAAGCCACGTGAGAAAATAAAAAATGGGACCCCAAAAAGAAATACGCGTATTTCAATGTGAAAATAACTAGTATTTTAATTCCACAGACCACTCCACTCACAGAAATGTGTGTTGCGGTTGGCTAAAAGTTTGCTCAAAATCTCTCACTAGATCCCCACAATTTGCTTTATTTCCCTTCTGCTTTCCAAATTGGTGGAAAAGGTATTGACAGAATGAAATTTTATTACCGGTATTGACAAAATGAAATTCTGAATTAATTTAAGGACATTGATGTCGGCACTCCATTTTTTAAAATATTTTTCTACGTGAAATTAATAAATTACCCTCTATTTTGTTAGGGTTCATCCACTTTCTTATAGATAGAAAGGTATTGCTGTAATTTCAAATAGAAAAATGCATAAAAGTGGGGTGTCAATGGCTAAAATCGGAGTGCAAAAATTACTTGTATAAATAAACGGCATATAGTAATAGAAAAGAGGAAACAGGTGAGAAAAGGTCCACGAAAATGGATTTTTTTTTATAGAGGACTTTAGGTTTCAGTACTACGTAGCATTTTTGACTTTGGTTACCTAATTAAATCTTACACAAAAGAGTATTAATTACAGATTCAACCCTAAAAGGAGATTACTGATTTAGTACTGTACATCCCAGGAATTATTCTCTGCTTAATTGAGATGTTTTGCGATTAGGAGTATTTAATGTTCCTTTTTCTTGGAAAAGAGTTTCTTTAAAGCCGCCAAAAAATAATTACATGCTTGGCTCGAGTCTTAAAAGTGTCCTACTTTTTGACTGAATCACTTGTAAAAATGTATTATATAAGAAAGGGGGGGGAAATAACCACTTCACATTTTTATAGCTTTTTACTGTTTTTTCAACTGCTTTTTTAAAAAATAAATGAATAAAGTAGCCGTTTTGCACTGAGCCAAACGCGAAAATTAAAAGTGGGCCCTTTTTCTTGTGAACCATTACAAGGGGTGCCAAAGTAGCGGCCCTAAAATTCATAAATTTCCAGAGGGCCTACAGTGACAACATCGTTTTTAGCTCAGGACCGGATTTGGTTAAATGTTTCATCCAAACAAAGCCACTTACCCAGCAAAAATATAAACCCAACACCATAACATGCGAATAATCCTACGGGTACAGAAAAATTTGTACAGAAAATGTACAAATCGCTCTCGGGGACCCACTTTTGGATCCCACACGAGTGATCCGAACCATTCATTATTCTTAGAACATTTTTCCGAGGGAAAAGAAACGGTGTGATTTTGGTTCAAGCACTTCTAACCGTCCAATTGAGCTGAAATTTTGTGGAGCCCCTTAGAAAAATGTTCTAAGAATAATGAACGGTTCGGATCACTCGTGTGGGACCCAAAAGAGGGTCCCCAAGAGCGATTTATACATTTTCTGTACCAGTAGCACGGTCCATAACATGCTTACCATCTCACAAAATACATTTAATGAATAAGAAAAGCACACCAAACATGCTTCTAAATGAATACTCAAAAAAATGAATACCATAAGCAGAACTAGAAGAAATGCTTTTAGTTTCCTTACCTTTATTTCCACCCTTTTCTTCCTTGAAGGTTTTTCCTCACCTTCCAAATGAACTAAAACCCACTGATCACTCTACCAAGTGGCACTGAGTATTAACAAGAGAGAGTCACTTGGTTCTTATGTTCCCTAATTGCTCAATCCCATGAATTTATATAGAAGAACACAATGTAGCTAAGATCAATATTTTAATCTTCTCTTTAAAGGACGACCTCTGGACCAGAAGCTTTTCCCATGTTGCTTTCGTTCTCCTCCACCCTTATTGAGAATTAGATTCCTTTCTTTAGTCACTAACAAATATAGTAATCAAGTGACAACCTATAAAATGAATTAAATCTCGTGATCAAGACTTTAGATTTAGGGATTTGTTCTGTCATAGTTTTAAGTTTAAAATTTCTTAGGTACTATCAAATTTGCGGGGCTAGTATCTACAGAATTTTAATCCGACTTTAATTTTGCCCCTCGACTTGTGAATGGTGGCGTTTGTCCCCAAAAGTTAATCGAGGGTCGTGAGGACTAATCAACAGTTAATTTTTCCAAAATGTGGTTGAGAATAATCTAATTCGGTTCAAGCACCCAGCTAGCTTCCTTTAATTCATGATTATATGCACAAATCATTTCCATTCAGAGAGAGACAACGAGAGTATCCTATTCTCTCTTTGTTCCCAATGACTGAGGAAACAGAGGCTATTACCAAAAGACACAAACTTCTTTTTTTAGAAAGCATTTCAACATTCAATTTGTTTTTCTCCCTCTGCTTTGGACGCTGTCTGCCTAAAATTAAATAAATAAATAAATAATAGGGCAGACAGAAATTTAATTGCACCCCATGCCTTTATGTTGTGCAATTATGCGGAAGACTTAAAGAATCAATTTATCACATGAACAATAAAGATGAAGGCAAGCAAGAAACAATTCACACAAGAATACAAAGAATTAAGTGGTTCGACACACAGGTTGTGTATCTACTTCATAGGGGAAAGGGACGAATCAATCCACTACAATCTATAAATATTACAAGCTCCAATCTCCTTTCAAAATTTTCCTCTGTTTATATGGGTTTCTCTAACCAAAATCAAGCTTACAAAACCCCGAAAACTGTAGAAAAGAGATCATATAAGTCTATCTCGAGTTGCAAACGTCTAGACGACCTGAGTCTCGTCCAAACGGGATTCAATGCAACCACCGATCTTGTTCTCAGCATTGGTTGTTCGGATGGTCCTGAACCCTGTCCGAACAAAACATGTTAGTTTGCCCCCCTTCGCTTGAATTGAAGCCACACACAACAAATCTCCACCTTAACTTCAATTTGAACCACCCTGAAGACAAGTTTGTTGTAGCCCCCTAACTGCATTCCCTTTACAAGTATGAGTGCTCCACCCTCAACTTTTTATCAATAAAAGAGAACATGGAGCAAGTCCAACTAATGCTCAAACTTGTCCCTCGTAACTGGCTTTGTCAACATATCAAATGTATTTCAATCAGTGTGAATCTTAGACAAAGTTAAGTCTATTGATGCTAACTACTCCCAAATCCTATGGTATGACACATCACGGTATTACATGATTCTTAGACAAGTGAATTGTAATCTGACTGCAATAATGCAGCAACACATTGTCCTGCATGGAACCAATTTCACTAACCCCTCAAGCCAAAGTGATTCTTTTGTTGCCTCAATCTCTAACATGTACTAAAGTAGAAAAGTCTGTATCCTAAAGAGTAGACTTCAACATACAGTACCTCTAAAAAACAATAAATACATAACCTGTCATCGAGCTAAGATTGTGAGATTTTCTATGTATCCGAATCCACATAGCCTACCACATCTTTTGAAGCCAAATCCCGATCAAACACTATCCCCAAATGGCGAATGCCTGTAGTATATCTGAAGACCCACTTAAGTGCATTTTGTTGTGAAATTTTATTATACTCGCGAGCGCACGAATCGGATTGAAGTATAGTTATGCAAGTGCGAGGTCGAACCCACAGGGACTTGTGTTTTTTTTTCGTAGGAAAACTAAATAAAGTTAAACTGATTAGACCCTAAACTAGTTCCAAAAAGTTGTGAATTGATTTGTAGACTAAAAGCTAAACAAGCAAATGTATAAGCAAATAAACAATTAATGAACCCGATATGAAAAAAGTGACTAAGGTTTCAGAATCCACACTCACGTATTCATAGCAATTACTCACAAACTCTTATTTATTTTTGTACGCTTCTTCACAATAATTTGGTGGTTAAACTCTATTACCGTGGAAAATATTATCTTTAAGACCTTTTAGAAAAATAACTTATGTCCGCTCCTCCTCACCTTAATGTTCAAGACCAAAAAATCATATGTATACATTCAAAAACAAATCACAAAAGATATCCAGTGCTTGAAATCAAAACTTGTATAATAGGGCTGAATAATTAATTAGCAATCTCAAATCATGGAAAAAAATATGATTGAATCCATATCCAAAATTACTAAATTAATTAATATGAGATTGGAGCGATTATTCAATTAAAACATACATTCGGAAAATAAATAATGAGTACGTAAATACTTACTACAAAATGTGAGGCTTCATCCTCAACCCTAGCCTAGAAATCTAGCCGTGAATAGATAAAAATGCATTAAACATTAGACTAAAATTCATAAAAATAATAAAGCTTACAAATATTTGTTTGCTCCTCTAATTTTTTCCCCAAGCCGTAGCCTCCGCCGCAGCCGTGGTGTGTAAAATGATTCCTCCAAGCCGAAGTCCCATTGCCTATATATATAAGCTACCGAAAATTCTTTCACCAACAAAATTTCCTTTCCAATTCTACTAGAATCCTAACCTAAGTCTAATCATAGCATGTGTCACTACAAAATACAATCAATTACCAACTTGGCTTCCAGGTTGCCTGATTTCTTCTTGCTAGACCCATGGTCTTCAATTAGGAAAATGCTTGTTTCCTAAAACTCTAGCTTAGTCTAGGGATGGCAACGAGTAAGGTATGGATCGGGAATCCTATTCTACCCCCGATCCCCAATTATGAAGTTTTTCCCCATCCTCACCTCCATACCCAAAAGGGATAGTGGATAATCTACCATACCCGCCTCTCATTGGAGATCAAGTAAATCTATATCCAAACTAGTTGAAGGAAAAAAAAAAAAAAAGAAAGTTAGAGGATAACATCTAATTTATGTGTCATATACTAACAAAAGCAACCATTTAAAACAAAATAAAATAGAAAGTTGTGAAGATTATATACAATTTTAAAAACTATCATCATTAAACTTTCTTTAACACTTAAACCATATATAGTTTTAATTTGGAACAATAGACATAAATTATATCAATATGCACACATATATATGTACACACATACATTTACATTTATATACTACTATATGCCCGCATATATACATACAATATTCATAAAAATATTTATACCATTTGAAATGGGAGTGGGTACGGGTATTCAGAAATGGGTATCACAAAATCATACCTGATCCATTTTTAACCGAAGATTCTTAAGTTCTACCATACCCACTCATATTGGACGAAAAATCAAATTATATCCACCTCCAAATAGCCGGAGGTGGGGCGAGTATCAAACGAATTTGGGGAAATTGTCATCCCTAGCTTAGTCACCACTTTAGGAATTAAAATCCCTTTAAAATATAGTTAGATTCTTCTTCATATTCTTCTAAAATAGGCGGTGAAAATATCCTCAAATATATGATTTGAATTTGAGTTAATTCCTGAGGATCCATAGCTTGATTTAAATTAAACTTTGGCTTTGCTTTGATGTCATGTAAAATTTGACTTCACGCTTTTGAATCCAACGGCCGAAATATAAGATGTTATCATCTTTTTTACTGCAAATAAATAAGTCACTATAATTGAACAAAAAGATAATAAACATAGCCAATTTCACACAATTATGGATTAACGATATATGACATGGAGCTCTTATATGTCAATATTTCGTGCTCATCACATTTCAACCCTTCCTAAATTAGCCATAGATCTACTAACCACACTAACTGCATGCGATATCTTTGGTTTTATACATACCATCAGATACATGAGACACCTTACTGCATTAGCAAAGGGCACCTCCTCCATTTGTTTCACCTCATGCTCCATGTTGGGACACATCTTGGCACAAGATTAAAGTGCACCACAAGTGGGGAACTTGTAATTAGCATCCTACTTGCTGAATCTTTATAATACTTTTTGCGAATAACCCTATTAACCGGCCCTCCCATCTATCCCAGGAATCTTCTTGCGAGTTCGAAGATCTTTCAATCAAATTAACTTTTTAGAAAGACTTCAATTTCCCAATTTCCTTCTTGATTTTTGCCGCTATTAGCATGTCATCAACATATAAAGTAAGTAGAACATAAGAACCATCCAAGTGCATGTTTCCATGCGACACTTTGAATGAATTAAAGCGTTGTACCACTGTCAGGGAGACTGATTCAAGCCATACAATTGAATTGTTAAAGAAACACACATATTACTCCTTATTGGGTTCTTTGAAGCCTTCGGGTTGCATGTAAATCTGTCCGTCTAAGTCTCCATCGAGGAAGACAGGTTTCACATCATGTTTCTTCAACTCCATTTCATGCATAACAACTATACTATGTTGGATCCAGCGGTCTAAAAGTTGGCTCTACTGACCTATTTGAGCTATCTCCTACAGAAAAAGAAGCAGTCTAACAACTAGCTCGAGCGACCAAAGAGGTGATTCTATGCATTTTAAGGTTTTTAACCTAATATTTTGTATTCTCTTATAAAGTGGGACTTAGGAGATTCTTGGAGATTATTTGGTAGGCTATTACACTCATATTGTGGCCTCTCTCTCAAGAGTTATAGATTATTGTTGGCTCCTTATAATCTTTTTCTAGTTCATAGTGGATCCTCGCCATCCCTCGCCCTTGGGGTACTCTCTTGCTTTTTGTTTGGGAGGAACCATGAAAATCTCTATGTTCTTGTGTGGTTTGCTTTGCGTTTGTTCTTTTCTCTTCATATTGTTATAACAAACTGGTATCAGAGCCCTACGGTTTTAATCTAAGGCTTTTGTTCTTCCATTATTCAAGTTTTTAGTGATCAAATCGATTGCGGTTATGGAGGCTAAATACGAAGTCAAGAAGTTTGATGGGCTTAACAGTTCTCACAAACTTTGGTGAGTAAAGATGAAGGCTTTACTAACACAACAAAGCTTGCACAATGTGTTGGAGGGTCACTCGAAGAAACCCACAATGATGGAGGAGGATGCATGGGTTGAGCTCAATTCAAAAGCACTCAAAACGATGCGGTTAAGTCTAGCGGATGATGTGCTTCCTAAGGTTGTTGATGAGACCACAGCTGCTAGATTATGGTTGAAGTTGGAAAGCATCTACATGATGTAGTCTCTCACCGACCGGTTATATTTGAAGCAGCGCCTCTATACATTTTGTATGAGGGAAGTTATGCCTATTAAGGATCATTTAGAAGAGTTAAATAAGATTATCATAGAGATTAAGAATATTGATGTTTCAATACATGATGAGGACCAAGCCATTATTGTGCTGTGTTTGTTACCCTCATCCTATGAGCATTTTGTTACGACCTTACTTTATGGTAGAAATCATGTTTTCATGGAGGATGGTAAGTCCAATTTGTATTCAAATGAATTGCAAAAAAAAAAAAAAAAAGGTATCTAGTACTATTGTGTTGTGTTTGTTACCCACCAACAACTTGTTTTCTTTGTAAGAAGAAACTACGAATTCGAAAGGATTGCCCAAGGTTGCAAGAAAGGGAAAAAGAGAAAAGTGTTGTTGGTGTTACTGAGAATTCAGTTGGGATAGAGAATGTTTTGTTTATGACTGTTGGGAAAGTTTGGTCGAATAGCGAGTGGATTCTTGACCCTGGGCGTTCTTATCACATGTGTCCAAAAAAATATTGGTTTACAACTTATAAAGAGATCAATGGTGGTACAATTTTTATGGGCAACAACATGGTCTGTAAGATTGGTGGGTTGGATACTATTTAAGTCAAGATGCACAACTGTAATGTGAGGACATTATCTGATGTTCGTGGCCCGTACTCCATCAATTGAGGGTTAGTGATTTTATTATTATCGTTGTATCTGTTTATAGGCTGGACCATCTATGAATTTGCAAATGTGTTATTAAAATTCCACAAATAGTAAAAGCATCCACTATGCATAAGTTAAATAGCAAATTAGGAGCAAGTTAGTGCAAATGTTAACTTTTTAGCTAGTATTTGACTATGTTCATCTTGCAGTGGATAGGTTAGTGCATGGGTTATTTTAGCAAATGTTAAGGTGTTGGCTAAATTTGAGTTTCTTTCAAGCCATTCAAGAGTAGGCCTCCAACAAATTAAATGTATAATTTAATTTTTCATCATCGGATTCCAGATAAAAGAACCAAAAATCAATTAATTCATTTGCAAATTATCAATGTTTGACTATTTTCATCTTCAGAGTTTAATTTATTACTTTTTTATTCCATTTGCAAACAAAAAACCAACCAATAAAAATAAATTATTTATTTAAATATTTTAAACAAGAATAAAAACTAGTACTTGAAATTAACCCCGCCCCCACTCGAGCCATCTTCATCTTCGTTGCCTCCCTCACATAGCACGAGCCCAAAGAGATGTGGGGAATCAATAAATAAAATTTATTAGGCAGCTGTTACAACTAATGGACCCTTTTAACTATCCCACAACACTTCACATGATGTTATTACCTAATTTATACCCTAACTAAATCAAATGATCTCTTATAAATATGGCTAACTTAACTTCACTGTCTATGTTTTTCTTACAGGGTTAGGCATTAGGTGTTTGGGCTTTGTGACACAACGTTGTACAGAACAAGACTAGATATCGTTCTAACAAACAAGCTCTTGAATCCACAAGAGAAGTGATAAACACCTTGTGCACAAGGAAGATAGAGAGAACTTTAGAAATATTATTGATGATTGAATTTTTTTAAATGTTACATCCCTATTTATAATAAGCAAATTCTAATTCGATTGGGACTCATACTAATTAAAGAAAAAACAAATCTTAATTCAACTTGGACTCAAACTAATTAAAGAAAGAGCAAATCCTAATTCAACTAGGACTCAAACTATTTAAAGAAGAAACAAATCCTAATTCAACTAGACCAAGAATCCTAATAAAATCGTAAATCAAAATAAAACTGAATACGGAAAGATAATAATTCTAATCTAAACAAAAATATTTCTAATCAAAATCTTATTCTAAAGCAATAAAAAATAAAAATAAAGGAATTTCCCAATATTGTCCTACATCAACCCCTCTCTCTTAAAAAAACTCACCCTCGAGTTTCTACTGCTTGAAGAAACTTGATTCGTCTAATCTTGTCTGCATCAACTTTATACTTCAAATTAATCTTCTCGAATATGAACTTCAAAAATGAACTCCATGCAACTTCACCTCCAAAATATTGTAGCGTCGCCTTCCAATATTTAGCAAGTCAAACACAAGTAAGATAGTAACCAAAACATGGGAAATGCTTCAACTTCTTGCTTCTCTTCCAAAAATTATTTCTATAAAAGTGTACTGGCGATGAGCTCTTCTCTCCATGTTTCAACTTGTTGACAAGATTCACTAGATGGATATTTGGAATCCAATCAAATTGTTCCACACTAAGAAAATCCACAAAAGCGACATCAGCACCCTTCAGAGTAAAATCATGGTGTAAATCCATTCTTTGGTTGTGTCCATCGAATGAATTGTTGATCCGTTCTACTAAAGTCAATTCTTTCAAAATTGACGTAGCTTCGTTTGTGTTGCTAACTCGCTTTTCCTCCTCAGCACTATTGTTGTTATCGACCACCTCTAATAAAAAATCATTCTGGACCTCAGCAACCTGATTGCCATTACTAATATTAATTTTCGGCTTCTCACCATCACCCCTATCAATTTTCTTGTTATCAACTTTGTTTATGACCTCTTTTACAACTTCTCCAATGGCTTTGGTGGCAAGAGTAGTTGTATTTTGTTGCTTTGATATGTATTTTTCCTTCAATAATTGCTCATAATTCCATGGCAAAAATCTCTCCATCAAGTGTTTTTTAATTCTCAACCATGCACGAATATGATGCTTATTTTGCTAATCTCTCAAAGATTGAAAGTCTAGCCACCAATCGAGTGCTAGACTTGTAAGCTTTAACAACACATACCTCCACTTTTCTCCATCCAAGATTTTCATATACTTAAAAATATCCTCAAGGTTAACTATCCAATCTAGAACATCCTCAAAATATTCGCAACCACTAAATTTAGGTAAACTTTCATAATACTTGAAATCTGAATGGGTGTGAAGATTTTGTAAAGACAGTTTCAACTACTTCATGTTTATGAACCTTTCATTGGATTGACTCGCAACGTTTTGTCGCGAAAAATTATTGTTCGTTGAATCACCATCATAGTCATGAACTATCTATTACCTTGCAAACAACTTTGATATTGCTGGAATAAAGTCTGGTCCTAATGTGGAGAAAGAAAACGAGCCCTCATCAACTGGTCCATCCGATGCCAAGAACGGATTTTTGATTTGCCTTGGCGTTTGTGACCCATCTGCAACTGCTCCAATCATGCAGAAGCGGCACCTTTTAGCTTGAATGCAACTAGTTTAATCTTCTTGTCCTCCTCTATATCCATATAATTGAAGAAGCACTCAACTTCAGGTACCCAATCCAGAAAATTTTCGATGTGTAATTGACTGTTAAAAGAAAAGAGGTCCATCTTCATACGATAGTTGTTGTTATTCTAGACAGGTTCTTTGGGCCCTTGATAAATTGCAAGATCCCCAAGGTCGTCATTTGTCGAATCTCCACCATGAACTTGATTATTATAAGCACGCCTAAGCTGTAGGCATCTAGTATGGTTGCCCACCCTTGGTTCAGGAGCCTGTTGATCACGCGCTTGTTGATCACGAGCCTACTGATCTTGTGCTTGTTGTTCACGAACCTGCTGATCTTGTACTTGTTAATCATGAGGCGGATCGTTAGGATCAAGACCTACTGGTAGCCTAGTGTTGATTGTAATAGTCAACGCATTCAACATAGTGCATATCTTTGTCAATTGTTGTTGTTGCCCATCAATCACACTCCATACTCCATTAATCCCACGATCTTCATAGGTTTGTTCTCTGTCTTTGGCCATTGAAACAAGGGAGGACCTTGCTCTGATACCACTTTGACGCAGCGTTGTAGCGGAAGAAGACTAGATATCGTTCTAGTAGACGAATGGTTGACTAGATATCGTTCTAGTAAACGAATTGGTTAGATATCATTCTAACAGACGAGCTCTTGAATCCACAAGAGAAGTGATAAACACCTTGCGCACAAGGAAGATAGAGAGAACTCCAGAAATATTATTGATGATTGAATTGTTATGAAAGGTTACATCCCTATTTATAATAAGCAAATCCTAATTCGACTGGGACTCAAACTAATTAAAGAAAAAGAAAATCCTAATTCTAGTAGGACTCAAATCTTAATTCAACTAGGACTCAAACTAATTAAAGAAAGAGCAAATCCTAATTCAACTAGGACTCAAACTATTTAAAGAAGAAATAAATCCTAATTCAACTAGACCAAGAATCCTAATAAAATTGAAAAATCAAAATTAAACCAATTACGGAAAGATAATAATTCTAACCTAAACGAAAATATTCCTAATCAATATCTTATTCTAAAGCAATAAAAATAAAACTAAAAAGGAACTTTCCAATATTGTCCTACATCACTTTGCCCACTAGGTGTTTTTTGGGCTCTGACCCTTCAGGCATTTTTTATTTCTCCAACCTTGGTTGGAGTCTCTTCCCCTCTTCCCCCACTTGATATACCTTCTATCAAGGGTCAATAATAAAACTTTATTGTAGATGGGAAAAAAAAAAAGGCCTATATGGACACTTCAACATGTAAAAAGTTACCTGTCCATAGTGGATGCCCGAGGCCTATTATCGAAGTTAAAGTGCAACTAATTAGTTTATGTTAAGTGGGAATTCATTTCATAATGTCCATCCATATGGCAGAATCAATTAAAGACACACGGTGGCATTTCTTTGGTTACATGTGGTTTCATTATTATAGAGATAAGAATAAATTAAGCATTTTTAGAGTGGACCACTTTATCCCTAAAGGTTAATTTTAGTTTCTTATGATTGTTTTTTGCAGAAAGATGTAATGTGACAGGTAGCTGGTTTTAATGGAACTCTAAATTCAAATCCCAAAGAACATGGTGATTATATATACCAGGGCCAATTAGGATTCTCAAAGAACAATCACCGTTGGTAGTGTGGGATGAACCTATGACTACCGCACTAAGGGGTAATATTCGGTTAACATGGTGATTAATAAGTAGGAGCAGCTCATAGATTTCAGAGACCTAAATCGAATTTATTAAACGAGGCTCATCCTATATTTCACAATTGTCACCGCATGAATTTTGGACCTTAAATTCAAATTGGGCCATTTTTTGTATGGAAAGCTCGCACAAAAATTATATTGGGCCTAGTATATATATGCAGGGTTTGTAAATAATTGAGGGCCCTAAAATTTTAATTTTTCGGTGGGTCTAAAGCCCAAACTTCTTGGGATTCATGTCTAAGCTGGCTCTGCGTAGGAGGTTTATTCTGAATGGGAATTTCATTCTAAAAGTTGGAATTCAACTGAAAGAGTTATACTCATACATAATAATACAATGGGAAAGCTCTAAACAGGGAGGGAAAAAAAATACAAACAATTAAGCATTAAATCAAGATTTGCTAGCTAGGACCGGATTCCCACTGAACTACAGGAATAAAACATAAAACCATACGTAGATCAATTGGATTTCGAGTTAGGAGATTAATCACGGCATGTCTACTTGATGGAACGAAAACGTTATTCCAATTGAATGAACAGAAGCCAACTTCAGTATGTTGTAAAGCCTTACAATTCCCATTAAATGCAACTAGCTGAAGGATTCAATTTACGAAAGTAGAGCGTAATCCCGATGGAGATCAATGTGCTCCCCAAAGCAAAGAAAGCGACCAACGAAAGCAAAGAAAACAGAAAAAAGAACTCATCAAAATCTAGCACAAGTTAATAAATTAGAAAGATCGAGACCGAGACAATGAATTTTCACAGTGTAACCGAGTCACCAAATTAACGAGTCACCGATCCATATTGTGGGCAGGGGCGAAATTAGAATTTTGAGTAGGTGGGATCAACATCTCCATACAAAAAGAAATTATTTTTCTTAACATTGTAAATCTCAAATATTAATTTGCTGAAACAATTTGAATTTTAATACGAAGCTCAGGCATTGGAATAGTAGTAAGATGTTTTGCCAATACACACACAACTACACAAGCAACTTATAGAAAAAGGTAAGACACAAAGCTACGAATTTGAGTACACCAAATTTTAAATTCAAAATTTTGACATAAGGAAGATAAGTTCCCATATATAGAAGAAAAAAAAATGACCCAAACTGTCAAGTGTTTCACACAAAATCATTTGTATATTTGAGAGAATATTGAATCCCACCAAATTTTGGATTAAACGTTTGCATAAGTAAAAGGACAATAAATTTTTTTAAAAAAAAAACAACAACAACAACTACAATATAAGAAAACCGATTAGTGGTCAAGTTATTCACACAAAAGGATCATTATTGGGAATAATTTTGCTTGTCCTGCAAAAAGTTGTCTTATCAGGAATAATTCTTGTACTAATTAATTCAGTATAAAGTTCTCTTATCTGGAATATCTTATATCTTAAGAGTTCCTAGTATTGTTATTTTATTTATGGAAGAGATCATAATTGTTATGCTTAATTATTCAAGACTGATCAAGAAAATTTAAAATTGGTCATTACTCTAATATGACATTTAAGCCAGCGTATTTTTGAACAACCTCCTTGATAAGTATAATGGAAATTGCACACTCAAATACTAGATATGAAAAGTAAGAACTAAGCGCATCTCTACTCCTGACATTAAATTTGGAGATTTCTATTTTTTAAAAAAGCTTATGTGACAGTTTGACATATTTAATGAATAGCCAGATAAATAGAGCTTCATTAGTACTACAAAAATAAGGAAATTAATCAAACGGTCTAATAATAGTGTCGAAAAGTCACTTTCGAATATGTATGTATTTATTTATTCTGTTTTGTGGAGATAAGATATGCTGCATGGGAGGCTGGGAGCCAAGACCAATTAATTTTGACAGCAAGTAATACATGGTATTTTTTGGTTCATCCAGGCAAATCCAAAAAAATTTAGCAACCCAGTTGCTAAAATCAATTGTGATTTTAGGTTCACAAGGTGCTAAAATCATGGTTGATTTTAGTTGCTTAGTTTTTCATTAGATTTTAGCAACCTAGTTGCTAAAATCAACCATGATTTTAGCAAATGAGTTCAACAGGTGCTAAAATCATGGGGGTTTTTTTTTTTTGAACAGAAGAAAAGCTTTCACATTCATAAAAGCCCAGCGACACTTACAACGATACCGTCCAAATAACACTAATAGAAATCTTGTAAAAACAACCCAGAAAAATCAGGTAAAACAACAAAGCACAAAGGTAAGAAAGCTCTCTCAATCTTCTCGACAGCCAAAGCTCGCTAACACATACCGCAATAAACAAATAGATGCATAAAACAAACCAAGCCAAAGTCGGGTTTAGTGTAAGTCGACGAAGGAGAGTGAAACTCCTTACGAGTCGTTTAGAGTTGAACTAGATGAGCAGCAAAGAACCCGACAAAACCGGCTGACCATGCGACCACAGCGACCATAAGGCACATAGATGACCAAAAATGCAGTTGAAAAAAGATTTTATTCACCCACCAGATCTGGAAAGGCCAGATCGGTATCAAAACTCGACTGGGTAGACCCAGCTGGTATAGAAACGAAGAAAAGCCGAAAAGGAAAACCCTCTCTCGACCTCCTCCTTAATGAACCATCACCAATATCGCCACCCACCAAACCACAAACCCGCCACTCTCACCTCGCTGGTCAGAGCCTTGAAATCGTTAGATCTACGCAATAGCATCAACCACCATGGAAACCAGACCAAAACAAGGTCCGATGAAACAGAAACAGAAGGATAAATAGAGATGGGGGGAGTGAACACACTGGTGAGATGTAGAGGGGAGGAGGGAGGAGAAGAGGTAGGGGGAGAGCCGGAAGAGGCACCAGCCCCTCCCCCAAACCCTAGCCGCCACTAGTGGGGAAGAGGGAAAAGAGACCGAGAGAAAATATCCAAAGAGAGAAAATATCTAGCGTGCCCTTGTGGACTGTGGGGATAAAATCATGGTATTTCAAATCAAAAAATGAAGTGCTATCGTTTTTTGAATTTTTTTCCACACCAAATTAAAGTACTCATCGTGTACTTTAATTCGGTGTTAAAAATTCCAAAAATAATGCACGGAAACACTTAATTTTTTTATTTGAAGTACCATAATTTTAGCACCTACTGAACTCATTTGCTAAAATCAAATGGAAAACTAAGTCTTGGTTGATTTTAACTAAAATCAACCATGATTTTAGCACATGCTGAACTCATTTGCTAAAATCAACTATACTTTTAGCAAATGAGTTGCTAAAGTAAAATCAAATGGAAAACTCTTGGAATTTAACTCTCTCCCTATTGGAGTTGCTCTTGATCTCCATCAAGTTGTTCATGAAATTACAGGACTAGGCCATGGGTTTAATTTACCAGACTGGACCTGATAGAATCTCTAATATAATTCTTCAAAATTATTCATTCTAAAGAATTAAAATAGTAAATCTCCAATTTTAACTCAAAAAGTGATTTCGAAAGATATAACTATATATGTACTTTAACTCTAACCACAATTCTTCATTTCTTCAAAATTTCATCAACTATCTCCAAACCTCAATATTTCCTCCAGAATTTAAAGTTATCAATTTCAAAAAAATTGTCAAATATATTGATGATTGGTCTCATTTTAAAGGCATTGTGAGTCTTTTTCTCATTATTTTGTTTTCATGTTAAATAATTAGAGCATACTAACTATAGCATTCTGAAGTACATAAAAAGAAATGGTGAAAGTTCATGACATTTTGAATGATCCTTCAAATATAAAGTACCAAAAATGGTTCTTCATTTTAAAGGACTCAAATGAAGTATGGTTGGAGGAGGGAAATTCTTCAAAATTAAAGATATGCAAACACAAAAGAAATTTTTGAAGTAAGGTTGGAGTTGCTCTGATCCATCGGGTCAAAGCTTTAGTGTTTTTTTTTTTTTTTTTGCAAGGTCTCATTGTTGAGTAGTACCTAAAAATATGGATGTTTTGTTTGAGCACTTCTATTGTCGCTAAACATACTGTGCACACACTTGGTTTTACTCATAGTTATCCTAAATCCTTTAGACTCCAATGCTTCTCTCCAAATTTCTAATTTAACATTAACCTCTTGTAGGTGAAGGTTCTTGATTTAGCCAAATATGATGAGTTGGAGAGGTATGGATAGTCAACAGTAAAAACACAGTGACAAAAGAGAATGAGGTGGTCTAGAGGAAGGGTGAAGAACAGAGCAGGTGTGCACAGAAAGAACTAAGGCAGTGGATTGCTCTCAGTCTAATCCGTGATACCCTTGGTGACCTAGGAGATGGGGTAATAACTCACTAGAGAGAATGTTCTCCTCTCACTCAGTGATTTATCATTTTCTCTCTCTAGAATGGTATATGCCTCTGCCAAGATTTCACCAACCCCTAGGCATCGAAAGGGAATGTCCCATATTTATAGGCACCTTAGACCAATGATCAGGTGTCAGGCTGTCACCCAATAATATGATGACACGTGTCATTTCCATACAACTTGACCGCACGGGTGATGTCGTTACTGCGCAGGTGTCCCGCACAGTGACAAGCTATTCTCCCGCGCTACGATCCTCTTATTCTTTATAGCCACCAAGCCACTAGATCTCCCTTATTCCCGTAAGGGCAAGGTCGTGACCTGTTCGATCGCACCTATACCGCAACCAAGCCTTAGGGGGGGCCCCCAGGGTCTTGCCTTCAGACTGCAGCAAGTATAATTACCAAGGCTAAATGGGACTAGTTATATGCGTTCTCGCTCATGTTCTGAGTAGCGCTAGTTACATGGGTCGTAGGCTGTTCTCCTATTCAGATGGTCCATAGCTGTCTAAGCACCGCCCTTATCGAACCTAGGGTGCATGCCGTTGGGGCGCCTCGCGCAAGAGGGTCCCGCTTCAGCGGCCCACTTGTGCGGAATCTTATGCAATGCCACGTGGCTTGCGGACATTGCGCCACCTGGGTGACACTTGTCATGATCTTATTGGTAGGTCAACGTTGACTCTGGTCAACAGAGGAGTCTCACGCTGACCTCCCCTACACCTCTCTTGTAGTTTCATTCACTAGGACATTATCATTTGCAAACAACATGCTCTAAATTATGAGGATAAAGAGAAATAGAGGATGATCCTATGAGGTAAAGGATGTAACTTTTCTCCACTAAATTGACATTATTTCACTTTGTACACGTTTTTTTCATTTTCTGGTGAAGTTTATACTCCAAAAGGCAATACCTTCAAAATGAAATGAATTTTAGATATTTGTAGCTGAAGTTTGGGCTAGAAAATTGTAATTTGAAAGGAAAAGCGCGGGTGTTTGGGTTTCGAATAGAGTTTTTTTGCTGGGAAAGAAAAAATAGGGGTAGAAGAAATAGAGCATTAATTAGATTGGAGTAATATACTTGAAATGCCATGGGTATATTTTTTTGATAAACAAGTTTTACATAGATATTACCCCTAGCTTCCACCATTCTTGTTTCCGTATTTTTGTTCGTCCTTTCTGATTTTTTATTAGATTCGTGCTTTGTTTATTAGATTAAATACTAAATTAGTATTATTTTTTTTATTGTGTCGTCTTATATGAAATTTTTCAAATTTTGGTCCATATTTTCATACTTTTCTCATTACTCTTGTCGAGACGAATGATTAATACCAAAAATTACCACAAAAAGATAAATACAAAACTACTAAGAAAGTAACATATCAATAATTTAAACAATCTTTATGTCACAATACTTTGAGCTGGTACAGGAAGGTATATAAAAATATCTAAGCACAAAATGAGGACAGGTACAAAAAAACTTTAATTTATTCTTTTGAATAGATTTTTTTGTTGAAAGTATCTCACAATAGACACTACTATAAAAGCATTTCTAAAGCATAGCTGAAATATTTGACTCGTGATTGTTTCCAACCCGCCATCTCCCTCATGCTTTAAAGTTAAAGCATCATAATATGAGGCTTAAATAATTTAATTTTAAAGTTAAAATAAAGAGTAAATTTCTCCAAAACTTCAAAAATTAGTATCACTAAACGGACTCATCAATTTGAAAATTTCTTAACTTTGTTACAGTAACTTAACAAATTTGGTGATGTACTATTGTTCACTCACCAAAAGAAGAGGGGGGAGAGGAGTAAAAGTTTGAATAGAGAGTCGATTCTATGAGTTTTTGATAAAGTGATTAGCTAAAATTTGAATAGAGAGTCAAATTTTGTGAATTTTTTAAAAAGTAACTTGTTAAATTATAAAAATACTTTTAGATTAAATTTAATATTTTTTGGTGTATCGGATAAGGATGTAATTAATAGAATCAATTGAACAATCTTTTGCTCCGCAAGTGCAAACCACTTGCAAGCTTCAGCTTTCGTTAGGCCTTTTTCATTGTACTTTTTGATTCTCAGACTCGGCCAAGTGATTTTGGAGTTTTTATCCAAAAAAAAAGTGATTTTGGAGTTGAGAGAATCACCTTTTTGTGGATTATTATATCCATGTTCTTTTTTGATAACTACGGCGTCTTGACTCGAGACCGCTCATGTCCATTTTGACGAACTCTTATTATCGGATTAATTTTTATTATCCCCTCTGTCTTTATTTAAATGTGTTATTTCGTAAATATAATGTATTAAAAAAAGATCATCATCACACTTTTCGAATCAATTTTTACATCTACTTTATATTTTTTACATCAACTTTTTCTTTATACTTTGGGTAAATTTCACCTACCTCCCTTAAGGTTTCTGACAACTACAGAAACCTCCCCTAATGTTTTTGAAATTCTATTGACCTCCCCTACTTTTGAAAATAATTGTCACATACCTCCCCTCCATTAACTTCTGTTAGAAAAATTAACGGAAAACCCTGATGTCAACGCCACTTCACTCTCCTCTTTTTATTTTAAATCTTAAAATGTTTATAACTTTTGTTTTATATATTCACTTTTTACGAAATTTATATATTTAAAATCTACTTGAAAAGATCTATAAAATGAGATCAATATTCAATGTGAAATTATGAAAAAATAAAATCTTAATTTTCAATATGAATTATCATGCTACATAATTTAAAAATTTTAATGTTTAACTCAAAACTTTAAACCTCAAAATTCTTACAACTTTTTTTGTAAGCTTATGAGCTCGACTCCTATAGAGTGGAGGTCAACCCTTAGAGTTTACTAACATCTAACTAACTCTATTGATGAATATCGAATGGCAAAAAAAAGACAATATAATTAAAATTTGCATTGAAAATTTAAAATCTTATTGGGACAAAGTCACCATTAAATAGAAAAATAGACTTACAAATTTACCATGTTCATTTAATTAAGAATATATTTGAAAAAAACAAAATTGTTAAACAAGAAGATTTTATGGTGTTTCATAATCCCTCTGTTCCAAATTGTTTGCCCCCCTTTTGGAAGTGCGTGCATTTTACACTAAAAAAATAATGTGTCTATGAGAACTTTTTTTGAAAAAGAATTACATCAATTTTTTCTTCTCAATAAGATCTTTAAATTGGTATGAAGTTTGTTGAAAAAAAAAATTAATGCTTGTACATTATTTTTGCGTGTAAAATGCATGCAGTCCCAAAAGAAGCAAACAATTTCGAACAAAGGTATTACAATTTTGGCGTAAAATTTTGAATTACGCATTGAAAAAATAAGATTTTATTTTTTCATAATTTCACATTGAATATGGATCTCATTTTATTTATCTTTTTTAGTAGATTTTAAATATATAAATTTCATAAAAAGTGAATATATAAAACAAAAGTTATAAACATTTTAAGATTTAATATAAAAAGAGGAGAGTGAGGTGGCGCTGACATCAACATTTTCCGTTAGCTTTTGTAACGGAAGTTAACGGAGGGGAGGTATGTGACAATTATTTTCAAAAATAAGGGAGGTCAGTGGAATTTCAGAAACATTAGGGGAGGTCCCTGTAATTGTTAGAAACCTTAGGGTAGGTAGGTGAAATTTACCCTTATACTTTTTACATCAATTTTATCTCTACTTTCCAAAATTATTCTCTACTTTTATTCATTAACTTTTCAAAACACCCACTTATTAAGGGACAACCTAAAATGAAAATCTAAACACTAAAAAAGAGACGAAGGGAGTATCATTTATTGGGGGAATCCAATTAAAGGGAAAAGAGACCGCGTATTAATTGTTTGAACTTGAAACCTAAAAAGAATAACTCGTAAGTCACAAGTCTTAACCACTTAAACAATACTAGGTTTTTTTTTTTTTTTTTGAACAGGGAAAATGTAACTTATATTGATATAAATCAAGTACAAGTTACACGGCCCATAGGCCTAAAGGGAGAAGAGAGTACAACAAAAAAACAACAACAAAAAAAAAAAGCAAAACAGAAAATAAAAGCCGCAAAATTGTACAACAATGATGATGGAAACCACTAATCCGCTCGGATGTGACTGAAGGAAGACGACGGAATGATGTGAGCGTATACTAGGGTTTATTATATGCATATATATTCCATTTTATGCAGATGAACCAAAAAGCCATTGAGGATGACTATCATTGTCCTTTCAAAAGCTTAATAAATTGGGATATTAAGTAGGTTTTGTTGTTTTGTTACTCTTTAATTCAGACACAGACAATGTCATAATTTGACACTCAATAAAAAGTACTCCTATTATATTGGCATTTTTCAATGCTTCAACTACTTCCAAAAAAATATATACACATGTTTCCTGACATGGGGACTACGTTGTTGGTTTTTTACAAAGTGGTTAACTATTGCTGATTTTCACCGGATTCCACCTGTACACTTGGGTTACAGCGTAAACTATGGATTATTTAGGAATACTAAAATTTCGTCATCAAGAGTGCAGCATTCCACTGCTTCTCCCTCCGTTTACGGTGGCGTATTTCTGGCACATTGCATTGGATCATATCACCAAGGTCCTGCAGCACGAGTTAACAATTTTAATGACACTCCGTCAAATTTTATGTGCGATATATGTACGAAAAACTCAACGTTTTAAGAAGACATATCCTTATAAAATTTGATTAGACTTCTAGTGTCATATTTTATTTTACTCCTATATTCTGAGAATTATTTTTAGTCATTTACGATGATTAGCTTACAAAAATATACACATTTTTTCTGTGAATTTTCAAAAAAAATAATATTTTGGGAAATCATATAGGAGAACAGTAAGCAAATTAACAAAATGAGACAGAAGGAGTACAAAATTTATTTTTGTTTTTATGGTAGCTCCACTAGCGCTGCTGCTCATTGTGATTCATATTCCTCACGAATTACTAGTCCCACAAACTTTTTGTTTTGGGAATTCTATAGAAAACCAACATCAACGGCCAATACAAGGTATTAAAAATTGAGGTTCCAATGAAAATGCAGATAAACCCAAGGAGTGAACTACATTGACAGGCCAAAGTTGTTACAAGTCATTGACATGAGATTAAAACAAAGTGCGTGTACGCAAGAAATCCAGAAAGTTATAATATACTCTGTTATTTTGAGGATAAATTCAGTTCTTAACGTGTGCATTTGTTATAGGTATCTATTCTTACTCTACGGGCGATAGTGACCATTTATCCTAAAAAAATTCATGATATTCGAAAAAATGAATACGTACATTTGAAAGCTATCCTGTCCTTGTTGGTTGTTATTCGTGTGATTGATATCACAGGCGGAGGCAAACGCAGGATTTACCATCAACGTAGTCAAAAATCTATAGCATATACTCCTTCATTTAATTTTGATGGTCCCTTGAAAGTATGTTAATTTTTCAGATAAAAGTTTAAAGTATTTTCGCACTTGATTTTCCGAGTTTCTTTGTACTAAATTAAAGATCGCGATTAGTTCTTTAATTTGGTGAGGAATATTTAAAAATTATAAACTGAATGAATACTTTATTTTTTATTTGAAAATAGCACATTTTTTCATAAGAATCTATCAAAATAGGACGAAGGGAGTACATTAGAATACTAAACGAAAAGAGATATATTCAACCAAAAAGTAGTAGTATGTCGTATCTATGTGGTTGTGCTCCGCTTTATGATGGAACATAACATTCATTAAATAATTGAATATCCGATAAGTCTTTAGGATAAAATTCAGCAAAGTGATTCAACCTTTGCTTGTCAAAACTTGCAAATGAGTTGGATGGATTAAGACATGCAACAAAAATGAGCAACTCAGTGTTCACCTTAATAAAAAGATTGTTAAGGTCTTGGAGTTGCATATCCATAACCATGTATAGAGAGACCAGTTAAAAGACAAAAACAATGGGTGTAAAACAGAGAAAGTAATTGGGTGTGGATACCCCATCATAAAAAAAGTTAAAAAGTTCTAGGATCACCAAAAAAAGGAAAAGATTGGAGGTGATCCGGAAAAATTATTTGGATATAGTTATATTTATTTTTTGTTACTTGGGGCAAGATTAGAAAATAATCTATATGGTATTGGGGGGAAATTACCAAAATACCCAAAATTATATATACACGGCAGCGGGGTCGCCACTGATAACAAGTTTTGTCATCTTTCTTAGACTGTAAAACACAAAACAATTAGCAAAAAAAATTGATTTCAATTAGGGGCCGAGCCAAGGGGGGTCAAATGAGGTCACTTGACCCCACTGAGGTGTCAAATCTTAATAGGATAGGTATAATATTTTTTAGAATTTTGTATTTTTGCCCCTTGTATATGGTATTTTTTGCCCAACTACTTGTCCTCATCCTTACCACCGACCACACCAAATAATTTTTCTTTTAATTCTTTAATTCTCTTCACCACTATTTGCCCTCCTTACCAAATCCAATTGCATCGAGTTGTTCTATATTGTCATAGATATGCAACTCCAAGAGCTAAATAATCACTTTAATGAGGTAAACATCGAGTTGCTTTTTTGTGTTGCATGTCTAAGTCCATCCAACTCATTTGCAAGTTTTGACAACCAAAAGTTGAACCGGTTTGGCGAATTTTATCCTAAAGACTTCTCTAGTACTGTGCTTTTGGCACTTTTAGATCACCTTGAGAATTTCATCATTGATGTGTGATCTAGTGTCGAGTTTTCAAACTTTAAAGAAATTCGTGATGTTTCTCGAAAGATGGTTGAGACCTGAAAAGATATAGGGTATCGATCCATTGGTTTTCAGGCTTTTGACTTTCGCTCTAGTTTTACCTATTGCGACAACTACAGTAGAAAGAGCATTTTCTGCCATGAAGATTTTGAAGAATCGACTTCGTAACTAAATGGATGATCAATGGTTGCAAGATAGCTTGATTGTGTATATTGAGAGGAGATTTTTAATAACATCACAAGTGAGGCTATTATGCTACGATTTCAAAATATGAAAAATCGCCGGGGTCACTTGTAAACGCTGTTTTAGGATTTAAATCAATACTTGTTTAGCTACCTTTTGTTGGCATTCAAGTATACCTTTTTATGGTCGGTTGTGGACGCGGTTATAGGTTGTATATCTAAACTAATTTTTGTTTGGCATTTCAGTGTATCTTTTAAGAGATCAATTGTAAATGAAATTATATCTTATTAATAAATATCTATCTCAACTCCTTTCTATTTCGCATTTTGGTGTTTTTTTTGTTCTATTATTTTGTTTTAAGAATTTAACTCCACCGACATTTAGTTTTGGTTCCACCCTGATTTCAGTGCAAAATTCAAAAGAATTGCAAGATACGGTCCCTGCTCTAGTAATTTCATTGGAGTGATTGTTCAGTGCTTCTGGAGCACCACCGTGTGGTGCACCATGGGCCTTCTTCCTCACACATATGGACAGCAAAATTTTGATGCACTGCGTAGCCGTGTTGCAGTTGCATAAATTCAGTGCTATGCAAAATATAAATAAGACCAACTGTATTTATGCTAACAATCATTAATTAGTAATTAAGGCCTAACTACGGATCGTGTTATTGATGCGAGGCTTATAAATGCATGAAAATAGAGCCATAAAATATAAAGTTAAAAAAATGGGACATATTCTCATGATTTTATTTTATTTTTCCACAAAAAATAATTTTAATAATCTTCGAAAATAAAATAAAAATATTAAAATTAAAGGATCCTAAGCAAAAAGCATCAAGCCGGAGCAAGAGCAACGTACCCCACGAGAGGGCACTACCACACTCCAACAATCAATTGTCGCCATGATATTACTTGGATATTTTCACGATGTTACATTGAAATCTTCTTTTGTTCGTCTATGTTTTCTTGTTTTGCAATAAGAAAAAGTAATGTATAGATATATATATAGGACGCGGTTCTAGTCTAGGATTCGGACATCCGGACCTCCATGATACGAGTATTTTTTTGACGATCTGAGCCGTCCAATATGTTGAGAAGATGTTTTCAAAGGTCCGTAATGGAAATCTTCAAAACCAAATGTCTGGAAGGGCTTGATCCAAGCAATTTTTTGCAAAAATTGTAATATACAGTTTTTGCAAAAAACTGCTTGGATCAAGCCCTTCCCGGTTTTTTTTTTTTTGAAGAATTTCCGCATAAACCTTGGAAAACACCTTTTAAACACATCAGACGGCTAGGATTTTCTCAAAACAATTTGCAAAACAAAAAAAACTCCCCAAATGCTCTAATCCGGGATCCTGGATTAGAACCCCATGGTATATATATATATATATATATATATATATATATATATATATATATATATATATATATATATATATATATATATATATATACACCGGTGATCCAGTCCAGGATCCCGGATTTCCCGGACTGGAGCATTTTTTGGTGTTTTGATGATTTTAAACATTGTTTTTGGGAAATCCAAGCCGTCCAATGTGTTCAAAAGGTGTTTTCCAAGGTCCACGCGAGAAATCTTCAAAAAAAAATACCGGGAAGGGCTTGATCCAAGTAGTTTTTTGCAAAAATCGTAAATATAAAGTTTTTTCGAAAAGCAGCTTGGATCAAGCCCTTCCCGGTATTTTTTTTTGAAGATTTCTCGCGTGGACCTTGGAAAACACCTTTTGAACACATTGGACGGCTCGGATCGTCAAAAAAATATCGGGAAGGTGGAGTCCCAAATCCGGGACTCCCGGACTAGAACATGACTCTCTCTCTCTCTCTCTCTCTCTCTCTCTCTCTCTCTCTCTCTCTCTCTCTCTCTCTCTCTCTCTCTCTATATATATATATATATATATATATATATATATATATATATATATATATATATATATATATATATAAGGATGTTAATCTGGTAAATAAATAATTATTCATGGTGTAGCGGCCGAATGTACAGGGGCCCAGAGGGGCCATCCCTCTGTACGGTGGACCACATGCACCGGTGACCGAGGGCTCGGTTTAGGGGGCTCGGCGGGGACCATCGTCCGCAGTGCAACCAGAAGTATCAACAAGGGTCTCGGTAGGCCCGTGCCTCGGGGCTCGGCTACACCAAAAGGGCGTCATTTGAGGGACCCGCAGGAGCGCTCAGTGATGTCCCCGAGCGCCTTCCGAGCCGAGTCGTTTGACCTCGGTGCCGGGGACGGTCACGCCAGGTGTCGATGGGCTCGATTGAGACACCTCTGACAGCCCGGGTGGCTCATTAATGGTCTTGACCATCCCACTTGCTCACCCCACCTGCTCTGCGCAAGTGGCAGGCCACCAACTCCACATGCTATGCTTGCAAGGAGGACTAGCCTGGCCCGAGGACGCTCCGGTAGTAGGTTACTGCGCCGGGAAGGAGCGATTAATACGGACCACCACTTTGTTTGGCGACGGATATCCCCGCACTTCGAGTGCGGGGACGGCTTGAGGGCGTGAGGTCCCGAGGCGTCGCGAGAACGCAGCGCTTCCACTGCCTATAAATACCGCCCCCACCTCACCTCAGAAAGGGCAAGACCCAAAACTCAAAAAACTCTCTACATTTGGCTTTTTGGTGCACTTTCTCTCTCTAGATCTCCATTTAAGAACTCTTCCTGGCCGCTTACCAGCCATCGGAATGCCTCCTGCATAACCACCGGCCCGGTCAGGGCGGTCGGTATTGCGTGGTTGTTCGCTTTTCTATCGCGGTACCCTCCGTCATTACCTCGAGAGTCACCAACCACCTTCTCCGAAAGCGTGCCTCCGGGGTTCCGCGGCAAAGGTCAATCAGGGCTCCTCCCTCACGGTGCTGTTCCAGGCGGTCAAGGAGGTCATTTGGTGAAACATCCCCCACACACGGGGAATTTAATTGTTACTCCATTGATGTTCAATTGACCGTGGAAATTAAATGATATATCACATTGTAATAGCATGTAATATCAGACCAATTCCAATGCATATTTTCTTAAAATAAATGTAGTATAGATACTCATTTTGTCCAATTGAATTGCTTAAATCGTCAATTTTAACGTCGATTAACAGAAATTGGCTGGAAAACTTAAATTTTTATTAAATATAAACGAACGATTTCTATAATCTTGCAATGCGTTTGGTGCTGTACGGGGATCCAGATCTTAGTTCAATTACTCCATTCAAGGTGTATGTATACTTCTGAACAAAAGTACATATATATAGAGTGAGTTTTTTTTTTTTCCCAATTATAAAAAAAAAAAAAAAAAAACACAGTCGATGATGGGATTGATAATAGTTTCAAACTTGTGTTGTGCCAATCTTTAATTTCCACATCAGACTCAAAAATCAGGAATACTTTTGATTCGATCAAGATTTGGTTCCAAATATAAACATTTAATTAATCAATCATACTTTTTCCTGTGACCAAGTATATCGATCATGTTTATCCTATCCTATTTTAATTTGGAAACATTTTGGGGGTCTTAATTTAAGATCAATCACGTGGTATTCTTAGATTTCTCCATAAAAAAAGTCGTCCGGCAAAGGAGACTTGGCAATTTGGCATTCATGTGATGCCAAGGTTCGACTCCGTTTTGCAATATTATTATTTTAGATGATGAGATACACCATGCACAACTATTATGGTTTTTTTGGCTTACTATATTCTCATCATATCAACTTTTCTGTTTAATGTACACCTAACACACTTGCTTTATAATTTTTTTATTAATTTACTAATTTTTTATTAGCTAGAGATTGCAATGAGAGAGAGAAAAGTCAAATTAATTGTATATAAAGTAGAGGGCATGGGATTATTATTGGGTACCTAAAGAAATTTGTTGATTGTGGATGGGACAAGAAATGCCCCATTGACTTGGTACTTGGAGGATCAAAGGACCATTCTAGTAGTCTAGGAAAAAATGAGGACCTTTGGGACCAATATCTAGGACTAACGTTGATTTATGCGGCAAAAAGTGCACGTCCTTCGTCTTTTTCAGATTTAAGGACAGTTTTGAGATCCTGTAATAGAAAATGACGATGCCAATGTGATATATCTTCGTTGAATATCTATATATGTGCCTAATTTGATCTTTTAAATGGAGAGGTAGTACCAACTAGCAGACTGAACAAAATAATACTCCCTCCGTCCCAATTTTTTGGCCCCTTTTGGGAAAGCGGGTTTTTAAGGAGTGTGAAAACTTTGTATTGACTTTTTTATTTTGCCCATAAATCCAATCAATATTACTGTGACCAAATTTGTGAGGCTAATTTATTATATGAAAGTCAAAACATATTCAATATGGATCTTGTTTGATAGATATCAATTAGTTTTGTTATACAAAATTTTCAAAATCATAAAAACCGTTATAAAATAAAAGATAATAGACTAGCCAATTAAGATGGGGAAAGTACTTTTTAAGGGTAAAATTGGAAAGTGACCCAATTTTGATGGATGCTTTTAGAAGTGGGACAAATATTTTGGGACATCCCAAAATGGAAAGAAGGACCAAGAAATTGAGACGGAGAGAGTACTATTGTTTGTATAAATACATCCATGCATATTTCTCATTTAATGACTCAGAGTGTCCAGATTAGTTTATACTTAGTACTTAATTGATAGTACGACTATTATCTCTCGAAAAACCCAATCTCACTGTAAATCATCCTCCTCCGTCTATATTGTATATGGTGGCGGACGTAGGATTTCTATTTGTGGGGGGACTAACTAAATCACATGTATTCTTAAATTTACAACAAAATATTTTAGTATCTTATATTTGAGGGGACCTTTCTTCATAACTTTTACAAACAAAACCTAAAATATGGTGGAAAAATTGGGAAAAAAATTTACAAACAAAACCTAAAATCATCCTCGCCCTAGCCCCTGCTTGCGCATCCTTAGGTCCGCTACTGTTTGGTTGTATTGTCCTGTACAAATTATTCTAAGGAGTTCAGAGTTGTGATGAAGGAAAATAAATACCGAAAAAATATATTTATTCCAATTTTATCTTTATATAATTTCGCATGCTTCAAACATTGTTGCCTATAATTATATGTGGGCCACTTAGCTAAAAATCCAAAACATTTGGCATTTTTAAAAGAAAGGACAATGAACTTTTACAATCGAACATAAAAACAGAAAACATTTGCCATTTTTGAAAGGATGAACAAGGAACTTTTACAATCGAACATAAAGACAAAAAAAAGTTAGTGAAGTGTCACTAATTTTTAAAAATTCAAATTTCGAACATAAAATTCAAAAAAATCACCTCTCCTCCTCCGGTCGACCACTTCCGCACCTCAGGCTGACCACTTCTGGCTACCAAAAAAATTAGTGAAGAGTCACTAATTTTTAAAAATTCAAATTTAGAACATAAAATTCAAAAAAAATCAGCACTCCGCCTCCAGCCGACCACCACCTCACCCTCGCCGAGCACTTCCAGCAACCAAAAAAATTAGTGAAATGTCACTAATTTTAAAAAATTCAATTTCAAACACAAAAATTCAAAAAAATCAACACCCCAACTCCGGCCAACCACCACCCCACCTCTACCCAAGCACTTCCGGCAACCAAAAAAATTAGTAAAGTGTCACTAATTTTTAAATATTTAAATTTCGAACATAAAATTCAAAAAAAATAAATAACACCCCACCTCCGGCCGACTACCACTCCACCTCTAGCCGAGCACTTCCGGCAACCAAAAAAATTAGTGAAGTGTCACTAATTTTTAAAAATTCAAATTTCAAACATAAAATTTTAAAAAATCACCACCCCACCTCTGGGCTTTGCACATCCGGCAACCAAAAAAATTAGTGAAGTGTTACTAATTTTTATAAATTCAAATTTTAACATAAAATTCAAAAAATCAATACCCCACCTCCTCTCGACCAACACCCCACCATTGGTCGAGCACTTCCGACGACCAAAAAAAATAGTGACATCTCACTAATTTTTAAAAATATTAATTTCGTACAAAAAATTCAATATAATAACTCCTCCTAATTGACTAACAACCATCCCACCTCCGATTGACTACTGCCGGTGACCCAAAAAATTAGTAACATTTCACTAATTTTTAAAAGTTCAAATTTCATATAGAGAAAAAAAAATAACTCCTGTCTCTCGGCCAACCACCACCCCACCTCCGGCCAATCACTTTTGGCAACCAAAAAAATTAGTGACATCTCACTAATTTTTAAAAGTTCTAACCCAACCAACCACCACCCCCACCTCCGGTCAACCACTTCTAGTGACCCAAAAAATTAGTGCAACTCCTGCCTCCCGCCCAACCACAACCCCATCTTCAGTCGATCACTTCTGCGGACCCAAAAAATTGTGACATCTCACTCATTTTTAAAAGTTCTAATTTCATACAAAAAAATCAACTCCTGCCTCCCGACCAACCACCACCCCACCTTCAGCTGACCACTTTCGGCAACCCAAAAAATTAGTGACATCTCACTAATTTTTAAAAGTTCTAATTTCATACAAAAAATTCAAAAAAAAATCAACTCTTGCATCCCAGCCATACACCACCCCATCTCGAGCCGACCACATCCAGTGACCCAAAACATTAGTGACATCTCACTAATTTTAAAAATTCTAATTTCATACAAAAAATTAAAAAAAAAATCAACTCCTACCCCCCCGACCACCACCTCACCTTCAGTCAACCACCACCACCTCTGGCCGAGCACTTCTGGTGGCCAAAAAAATTAGTGAAGTGTCACTAGTTTTTAAAAAATTCAAATTTTGAATATAAAATTCAAAAAAATTACCGCCCCACCTCTAGCCGATTAGTTCCAATGACCAAAAAAATTAGTGAAGTGTCACTAATTTTTAAAAAATTAAATTTCTAACATAAAATTCAAAAAAATAACCACCCCACCTCCAACTAACCATCACTCCACCTCTGGCCGACCATTTCTGGCGAAATGTTCTCAGAAAAATGTTCTAAGGGGTAGTTTTTCATTTGCTAAAATGGAAATTTGCTAAAATCAACCACTTGATTTTAGCAAATTCTCATTTTAGCAAATGGAAAACTACCCCTAAGAATAATGAACGGTTCGGATCACTCGTGTAGGCCCCAAAAGTGGGTCCCCGAGAGTGATTTGTACAATTTTTGTACAAAAAATTATGTATCTATAGGTTTATCCAATAAATAGATACGACATGAGCCATGCGATGGAAGTGAGTCTTACACACATCGGACTCCTCCACTATATGTACATGGACTTGGGGTTACAGTAATTGTTGCGCGTAATCTAGATCATTTGTTGTTTGGATGAACAGCTTAGATCTCAAGCAAAAGAGGAGAATTGTTCGCGTGAACAATTTGTTTTCAATCCGAACTGTTAAAAACACTTGTAGACAGCTGTAATTGAGCACAACAGTTGTTGTGCAGCCTACCCCGCATCCGGTCGTCCCATAAGACAAGTTAAAAGGGGATTACTCATCATGGATTAGGAAAAGTTAAGGGGTTAGATTAGATATTAGTAATTAATTATGGTTTAATGGCTGCGCAATTCAAAGTAGTAAATGATTAACAAGAGATTAAAGAGAGAGTAGTTGGGTTGATTGATTTTCAAATGGGTTTGGAGAAATTGATGGATGTGTCGGTCATTATATTCAATGGGTGTAGGACCACCATCAATAAAGACCTCTAAAACCTTCACCCCACAATGGGCGGTCACGATGAGGTCAACGATTGAGGGATGAAGAAAGTGGTACGTACCTATCTGAAGACCATTTGGACATGTTTTTGTGCTCCCAGTCAACTCTGGCTGCCTGATCGTCTGTTTTGTTTATTATTATTTGGCAGTTCCTGATTTTCCGCATCTCACCTTACCTTAGCCATGATCTCACCTTTTTTTTTATTCGATTGCTCTAGTTTCTGAATCAACTTACTCACACATTAACTAATTTTTTATACTTCTAAGCAAATACCTATTATGCACGTCTGAACTAAGAGATTGCAAAAATTACTCCCTCCAGTTCAATATTGTTAGTCCACTTCACTACTACGGAAGTCTAAAAAAATTGTCATCTTTTCCAATTTTATAATTTTTTTATTTGATTATAATTTTCTAATTAGTTTTATTAGAAATTTTTTTGAAAATTATTTAAAACATTATAAATTCTGAGACATAGACAATTTTTTTAACTGGACGTATGTTTATAATGGACCAACAAATTGGAACACGGGAAGTACTTGATTGTAACCTGACCTTAAGAATAGAACTTTGGTCAATTATGTGATGGAGCAGACCGACTAAACAATCGGACTAACCCTTAGGACTATGAGTCAGCATTTTGAAATTACTATTCTACGTGTCAATATTATATAGGAGTTACATGTGCGTTACGTTACACCATTGTATTCCCCCCTACTCCCCCTAACTTTTTAACAACCAAACCCTACTTCATCTTAGTGTGTTTTTTTTTTCCCCATTGGGTAGGATGCCAAAATCCTACCTCAGTTCGATCGTTGAAATCGCTTAGAGTAAATTATATTATTGGTTAGTCATAAGCAGTTTTTTTTTTTTATTTTAAAACTTGATGTCATAGGAGGAGGATAAGTTTCTAACTTTCAACCACCCTAGCTCCTATATACTTTATTAAAATGATACTCCGTAGGATTGATCCATAGATCATTGCAAGTAATCGGTTGAATTACTTTACATTTTGGGCCCATTGATTAAAAACATTACAAGTGAGATTGAAATTATTTTTTTCTAGCGCTTGATTAAACTAAGAAGTTTGTACCCGAAACAAAATATATGGGTACTAATTTTGTTTGAATAATTAATATTATTATTTTAATATCTTCTCATGATCGTAATAGCTTTGATTTCATTTACTAAAAAGATAGGTAATTTTATATCTTCATCAATGATTTTCACACCTTTTTTTAAAATTAAAATTAAAAAAAAAACACACCCCCCTTTCATTCTTTTCTTTTAGTGAAATTTTCACATAAAAATTCTACTAAAAACAAAAAAAATGGGGTGTGTTCATCAAAAAGGGAGTATGAAAGTCACTTGTCTTTCTTTCTTTCATAATTTAAAAAATAAGCAATTCAGGTAGCCTAAAGAAATAAAACAAACAATTCAGGTATTTCACTTGGATAAATATATATGAGTCTATTAAGTTGGCCCTTAAAAAAAAAATCATGGCTACGCTCAATAAAAATACTCCCTCCGTCCCAATTTTATAGTTCATCATTCTATTCTAACCGGATAAAAAAATGATTATATTTTTCAATCGGTAATACATTTCATATGCAATATAGATCTTGTTTGATAAATCTTGATTTAAACTAGAAAATAAAATATTTAAAATCACCTAAAATATTGTAGATTACAAGATATAATACTTTAAAAAGTGACACAAACTCTCAAAAAAAACTATAAAATTAGGACGGAAGGAATATTTACGAAGAAAGAAGTTGGGTTGTGAATGCGGTTCAAGAAATATCGGTCTCCACTTGCGCAATCAGTAGGGGCAGTCTTTTTCCGGCTCACCACCCCACTTACTGCGTTGAACTGGAAGAACCCCCCCGGCCCCCGCCCCAATAAAGGTAAGCATTTGATTGACGAACGACGTCGAAGTGATGGATATGACTTAGACTGTTCACCATTTTTTACTTTCTTTTCTTTTCCCGAATTGAAAGTCTTTCTTCTGTCTGATGTTCGCTTTCACGTGGGGAAGACTTACGAGTCGGAAGGGACTGAGTGAGTGAGTGAGTGTGATTGTGGAAACTTTATATCCATCTCAAAATCAATTGGCAATGAGTGGAGAGGTCCCAACATATATTAAGTGATCACCCATTCCACTCCTAGGCAATGTGGGACAATTTTCCTTAACAGTGATATTTTCACGCGGCGAATGGAAGGAGGCTTAGTGCTTCCGTAGAGTACCAAACTAGAATTTGTGTATCTCGTGTTTTAGGGTGGCCTTTAAAAGTAAACTTGGATGATCTACTGCGGAGTGTAAGGCGCTATCTCTCTCTCGAATATTAGGTCCATAATCGGTAATTGAAGGTTGCAATCCTAGATATATCCACAGCAAGATCGGGCAAATGGATTTCTAGCTATGTGACTTTCTTTCGGCAAAGGATCGTTATTACATGTAGAAGTTGAAGATGATTTTACACGTTCCTTTCTCTTAATTAGATATCGCTCCATACCTCAAGCGACAAACATACAATTAAACATATAATAATCAGTAGAATAGGATTTGGTACACTTTCCACAAGCAATAAAAATCAATTATGCACCAACAGCTCTCAAATAATTATAACAAAAATTGAGGATTTTTATTTTATCGGTAACAAAAAAAGATTTTATAAAGCTCGATAAAGGTACATATGGTTTGGATTTCACCAAGAAAGAAGATATGGTATTTCCAAAAATCTCCTTCGCTTTGTTCCTATTGTCAAAATCCCTTTCTAAAAGACCGGAAGGGGTTTATGTCGGATAAGTAAATTCCCACCCTTATATTACTAAGGTTGAGTTCGCCAAATAATTTTTGCAACTCATTTGCTAAAATCATGATTGAATTTAGCAAATTTAAACTAAAATCATTTGGCAAACTTAGCCTAAGTACCAAATATCTAATATAGGCTAGGGGCAAAATAAAAATTCAAAGAGGAGTGAATTAGAAAATTTGAATGTAAACTAGCAAATTTTGGGAAAGTATTCTTATTGAAAGTTGAAGTGATGGGTCAACTGACCTCTCATGTACCTATGTGCCTCCACAAATGGGTGCAGCACGATTGAGCCCTTGTTGAGGTAGACCCTAGCTACGTGCGTAAATTCACCTCTGAATTGTCTCATCCAATAGCTTGGGGTCCTAGAATCTAGTTTCGCAATTTCCTAAGTTCATGTCGTAGGTCTAGGTGTAAATCATTCTTACAAATGAATTACTAGATTGATCGAATATCGATAAATGCTTGATTCAAACAAATTAAATTCCAAGAAAAAAATGTGGTAATTCATTCTTTTAAAAAGAAAGTAAATATTTTAAAATTCCCATCAATATGCTGCGAATCTAATTTTCTCACAAATAATGTGGATGTCCACACAAGATGGTTCCAATTATATAGGTTAGTTCATTGGCCTTTCAATATGCGATGAATCTAATAATGTGAGTAGAATTACCGTATTAAGGTAAATTTCATTCATTTTCAATTTGGTCTGCGCCGCCTCTAGTGGTTTCTCCCAGTACCCCACGCACTACAGAAAACAAAAATGGTGGTGCATGTACACATCAAAAGCTGCTCATGATTTCCAAAATGTTATTCACGTCTCTGCACCTTTTAATTTCGAAATTACAATACCCTTGTAATTGGGGGGTAGAGCTAGAATTTTCTGAGTCACTCGAAAATTATTTAATTAAAATGCGGAGAAATTTGGGTTATTGAGGCGAAAATTTAGGCATAATAAAAAGGATTGTGTTTCTCATTTGACAATGGGATGAGAAAAACCTAGCCGCCTCTCTTCCTTCCCTTCTCTCTCACCCTAGGATTTTCACCACCCTTATGTGATAGCGGGAGAACAGGGCTTTTCCCTTGATGGTTGTTTTTCTCTTCCACATCAGTGATGGATTTTTTCGCTTTCAATAACTCATCGATCATTTTCATTAAGGGTTTTCTCTTGATTTCATATGTCATAGTTTCTTTATGTAATCCCCTCTTTTCCTTTCTTTCGACTTCCCCCTTCATCACCGACCCTTCCTTTGTTGCTCCTCCACCATCGTTGCCAACGTGTGATTGCTAATGGGTTTTGACGGTCATGATTGTGGTTCTAGTTAGTATCTTGAGCTGATCGGAGATCCATGATGTGTGGTCATGGTGGCAATAATTCTAAATGTAATGGATTAAGATGGACTGTGATGTTGTGGGTTTTTTTTTTTTCCTTTTTCGATTGGCTATTGGATTTCCATCGAACTAGTGAGGTGTCTATTTTTGGCCGGGAAAGATTTGTCTGGTTTTGGGTATAACCATTGAGCTGAGTCCACGCCATCGTGGTTGCTTGGTTTCCTTTCCCAGCAAAATAAAAACATGTTTGGTAGCCATTTAGCTGAGTCCTCAGCATCGTGGTTTCTTGGTTACCAAACATGTTTTTATAGCCATGAAACTATGTCCGGTTATCTCTTGGCTCTCCCACAAGGCAGATGAAGGTTCGAGTCTCGGTAGAGGCGTTCAAGGTTTAGAGCTATAAATAACTTCTAGATCCCCGACCCCCTCTGAACTAACTAACTCACTAACTCCCTTGCTAACCCCCCACTGATGTATATCGAATGGCAACAAAAAAAAAAAAACTAACAGTCCCCACTGTCTTAGCATGGTTTAAAAAAGCTAAGTCCCCACCGTCAAGTTAGCAAAATAATATATATTTTTATGAGTGGTGTTTGGGAGGGTAATGATCAAAATAAACTATATGTCGAATTTTTACCATATTGCTTGTGTTTATTTGTTGTGGTGTTATAATGTGTATGACTAACCATTTTGTTAAACATGCATATTTTTAGGTATTGTTAATTAAAATATCTGATGCTCCTTCCACTTCACAAATACTTGTCTCTCATATTTGAAAGTCAAACAATGACTTTCAGAAGTCTCAAAGATTACATGAATAAAAGTTATTACCATTATATAGTGATGGGGATAGGGCAAAAGACTACAGTAGTGTTTGTGGAATACTAATTGGGGATCCATTAGTGTTAATTCCAACAAAAATGATAAGTGTACAACAACATACTTCACATTCAAGTGTGCGTAGATTTCACATACCATGCAAGTGTGTTGGAGCCATGTTGGAGACTTTTTCGTTGTACATGTATCATTGTTGTTATTCCAACTAGATAAAAAAAAACTAGTTATAACTTTAAATCTGTAATAAATTTTACTCTTATATGGATCTTGTTTGATAAATCTTAATTAGTTTTATAAGACTGTGTCTTCAAAATCACGTAAAATAACGTAAATCACAAGATATAATCAATTGAAAAATGACATAAACTCCCAAAAGGGACTAATAAATTGGGACGGAGGGAGTAATTCTAATAGCATAGTTTATTCCAAAAAAAATGGCCGAAATTTCAGACCTTTAAAGCCTCATCTCTAAACTTAAAAACCAAAAATTCATTTTCAGACTCATTTTTTATGCTTCCACCCAAGCACCCAACAACTTAGAAGCAGAAATAGAAAATGCAAAGGCCTTGTTCACTTCCTTTTTCTCCCATTTTCAAAGAAAAAATATCCAAAAAGATTCTTTCTTATCAAAAAGATTATCTCTCCACTCATTATCTTATTATTTGATTTTTTTTTTCTCTCTCTCTATAATCATTGCCTAATTATTCTCATTTTTTCAAAAACTCAACCAAAAACTATCTCCAAAATTCTTATCAAAACCAATCCAAATACAGCAAAGGCCCCCATATCGGAGAAATGAAATTATGCTCAGTCTGGGGTAGCCTCTCAAATTTTAGTTTCAATAACATTCAGCCATTGGAGTTTGGCTTTGTTCCTTCCTTACACTTTTACATTCCGAATCGGTAAGTAACTCGACTGAAATGGGAAATAAAAGATACTGTATGAACACACAGATTTCTGAAAGAATGCATAACGAACACAAAACCGAAAATACATTCAGCACTGGAAATTCAGATATCGATATTGTACAAGATTTCTAATCTAAACAAGTTCTCATGGTCGATAAAGCCGAGGAATGAGACACGGGTGCGGCCAGAACACCGACCCAAACATTTCAATGCAAGTATTGAAAAGGGCACAAGAAGAGTAAAATGAAGATTGAATGAGATCCAACTTGACCGTTGGAACGACAGCACATGAAGTCCATCCAATACTGTGTTTTTTGCAGTTATGCAGCTGTTTGTCAGCTCAGGTTCTGGAAATACTCAGCTGGTATGGCCGGCGGGCAGTATTTCTTCGCAACGAATTTGTACTGAAATCCACAAAGAGTAACAAGAAGCAGTATATTAATGTTTAATACTCTCATTTTTCTATTTGAGTCAATGATGAATGTCTAAATCGGTCGAACTCAATGAGCATATCAACTATCCAAAAACATTGAAAATGGTATCCAATTTTAAATGTAGTCTGATTGCGGTTTTCATCAATCAGTTAAAAGCTGTATCCTTGGCAGAAATCCAACCCTTGTAACTATTCCATTTTCCATTTGTTCAGAAAATTTGGGTCATTTTTTCTAATTTCGATTGTAGTTTGTTTTCTTAAATTGACTTTATTACAAAAACAAAAACAAAAAAAACGTAGAACATTTTTGTTCTGATGCCCACTCAAGTATTTTTTTTTTGGGAGGGTTATACGTGAACATGAGAGAAAGAGAGAGAAGCCTAGAATTAGGAAATTCTGCTAACCTTGTGTAGACTGTATTTCTCCCTGATTGCCGGTAAGCTAGAACTTTGGCTGTTACAGCATAGGTTATGCAGCGCCTTGACACAGTCAGATAAATCACAGGGCTGGTAATGTGTGTAATGCCTCAAGGTAGAATTCTGTTTGAATACATAAGTTAGAAAACCTAAATAAAACTTCTCACATTAAGATGTCGAGAGGAGGAGGAAAAACAATACTGGGGTACCAAATTCTGATATCTATCTATCTATCTATCTGAAGTCTGCAGTTATATACACCAACACACGTACCCAAGGTCTTTTTGAAGGAATGAGTATGTATTTGGCCAAGAAAATTGCCGATGCAGCAATGACTGACGGGGCATAACAAAGCATGTTGTATTCTAGAAGAGATAGCTCTGCAAGATAGTTTGCTAAGCATTCGAGCTGCATTGATGGTGCCTGAGAGAAGATAGATAAAACCAACAAGATAAACCATCGTCAATTGACTTCTCTAAAATAAAGAGGATAAATGCATTCGATTGGTTTATAACAAAGGAATTTGAATCTTCTTTTTTCCCCCGAAAGGCAAGGAATATGAATCTGAACCAACAAGCCACTGGGGAAGTAAATGGATTTTGCTTCTTTAGACCAGAAAATTTTCTGACACCTTCCAAACCAAATATTGGAAATCATAAAAAGAAGAATTCTTGCAGAGTTAAATTTTACTGTTCAAAAACTTCAAACAAAAAAGGAAGCCGAACATAAGTAATCTAGTCGAAGATGATACCTCGTTGACCCCTTGAGCAGCACGAACGAATCGCCTGCATTACAAGCCAATAAATAACAAGTCAACAAAAAAAGCATCTTACATGAGAACACAAAGTATGGCTATGTACAAATCAAGAATTTACGCATTACCTTAGAAAGCATTTAGCCGTTGGTGCAGTCATTTCAAACTTCATATAGTTTAGAACAGCAGATTCCATTTGCAAAACCTGCAGCAGTTCAATTGCTTTATAATTGTGGAAATCAAAAGCTACTTCAATAAAATGCATAGGTCAGTCATGTGAAATTAGAGCTGACCTCCTCCTTGAAGTATGTGTTATCAGTTATGTAGCAGAACTCTTCAACCTGAGGCGCACATATCTCCTCGTATTTTCTGGCAATTTCAATCATCGTAGTTAATATGTTTGTTTTCTCCTAGATAGGACATTTATGTACAACACAAACACACACACACACACACACAGAACATGAAGAATAGGAGATCATCTGGAAGAGGGTTTAAATATTGAATCTTACGCAGCAATCATCATGCATGCAACACCAAGCAACTGTAAACGTTGTCTGTCCATTGTATTTCCAGAAAGATATCGATCTAGATAGTTAATAGTCAAGTACAGTGTATCAGGGACAAGCCTGTATTCTTCAGCAACCTGTGGTCATAGATTTGAAATTAGATTTAGTAGTCACCCTTCACAATATGAAAATACTAAAGGACAGTGGTGTTCCCAATCAGGGTGGAAATAATCATATTGGAATTACAATTCGCCATGTAATGCAGACAATTACGATGACGAACTCTCCCGAGCACAAGTGCATGGTTTGATTCCCAAAACTGATTACACTAACAATTGGGAAAAGAATACCAGGATTGCACGCATGGATTACCTCAACAAGCCAATCGACGAGGATTGCACGCATGCTAGCATTGATGTCTTTCTGGACTCTCTCCATAAAATCCGTGGAAGGCCTTTTCTTTGCCTGAGATTTTCAAGAGGATAATAATTCAACTTAAATCCAAAACTAACAATTGGGAAAAGAATACCAGTCATGTAAATATGGTCAGACATATATGGAGAGAACAAAATATACTATGTTGCTTGGACTCAAGTACGGGTGTGGGGTGCGGGTATGTATCTAGGTGTAGGATTCAACTACTTCAAATTTCAAGGACACGGGGACATGGCAAAATATTCAAATTTGTTTCTATTTGTGTACTTTCTTACGTATATTGGTGCTTTAAGGTTTTAAAGCGTATTTCATGGACAATGGGAGAGGTTTATGCATACTTCCATGATAAACTCGAATTACCAATTAGGTTTTTATAGAAGTGTCTTAGCAAACTTATTGGACACTTATCCCACACCTTTAGAGTGTTGAGTGCCCGACACGGGTACTTTATACCATTACAAGAGTCCGCGTAACATAAAACATATATACTTCAGCCTTTGCAATCATATGAAAGCTAACTTGTGGCTAGTCAGTCATATATGTATTACAACTGCCAATGACTGTAAAGTAAGCCATGACAACGAGAAAATAGAATAATCCCATTTCCCCCAAAAAATATGTTTTCTAGCTGACGGAAAATCTGGTTAAACTTATCTACATAGCCCACACTCTGAAATTGAACCATTTTCAGACTCACACTGTATGAGAAATTTAGTCTACTAAAAGTAAACTTATAACATATCTAGTGAAAATGGAAATACTTTAGTTACAGAAAGCAGAGAGTATCAATTTAAACTTGACACAGCGAGATACAGAATATTTTGGGTGCTACAAACAATGCCTGAAACATATTTAGCTTCCTAACCTCAGTTGCTCGCAAGTGTTTGTAAATGTCGCAAGCCATAGTTGCACACAGTTGTGGGTCCATGAAATTGTCATCAACATCAACAAACTCTTCATCTGTTCCCACACCTATAATTATGTCTCTCTTGCAGACAGTTTCTGCGAACGGCAATCAAAAAATTTACTTTAATATGAAAGGTAAAGAACATATGTAAACCAATTTTTGCCGCCAACACTTGATGACCACCAAAGGGATACCATGCAATTTTTCCCAACAGACACATCTAAGTAGACTGACTAGTCGCAAAATGATACCTCCTGCTTCCACGTGCTCTGAAATATAAAGTTTGCTACTTGTTCTCCTCTCGATAGAATCAACTGCTGCTATCTCAGTGTTGTCTACATATTCAAATTCCGGACTCTTCAGAGAATCACAAGTAGACATAGTTTCATCCATAGAAACTGAAGATTCATGTGAGTGAGGTGAAGAAATATCCATGCCGCATGGGGCATCAGGAGCAGGAATCCTAGGAAAATCATCGTATTTTATGAAAGGTGAGCTTTTGCAGGAAACGGCTACACTTGGTTTCACATTCACGGGCACTGGCAAGGTACTCCTAGAGAAGCTTGCATTACTAATGCAAGTGGAGGATATCTTCTTCGCATTGGCAACTTTAGTCATACATTGTACCTTCAAAAATTAAATCAGCTTTATCAAACTTCTCAAATATTGAACAAGTATGGTTCCACTGGACAATTTGAATGTAAACGTATGCCAACACATAAATAGGATGACAGATACACAGAGCAGATTAAGGAACAATTCGACTACAAAATGAATTGAACCTGTTCAACTTCCACTATGTAATCCCAGTGAATACCCAACTCTTTTATTGAAGTTAATCTACCGAAATAGTAATGAGTAAAAAATGCATACATTATTGGACTCTACTGATTGGTCAATGAATACTCTGAGCTAAGTGTACGCAGAACAAAAAAGACAAGTCATTTTTTTGTAAGGCCCAAAGCTCAATGCTGGTTGAAAAGCTCGACAGTCAAAAGACTCAAAACTAACATCCTTGACTTACCAGTTGAAGACTTAGACGGTTAACAAATTTTGCAAAGTTTCAACTTCAGATTCTGATCTTTTCAGTTCATATTAAGAGCAGCAAGAGTGATCAAGCAACTTATTGCATTTTCCTGCTAAAGGGTCATATCTGAGTTCCACCTTGGGAGTTGGGATAGACTAGGCAACTCTAGTGGAAGTTTGACGATATTAGTAGAGAATTACAACTGAATGCGAAGAGCGTCAATGCTTAATTAGATATTTTTCTTATTAGTGATCAACCAAAGATAGTATATATAAACAAATAACTGACACAAAATAATGCAGATATTTCAAACTGTACCTCCCCTGAATAAGATACATTTCTGCAAAACATACTCTGACAAGAGAATTTGAATTTTGAATTCCATGTCAAATCTTACCTGATTCAACGTTATTTTCTAACACGTTCTCCATTGAATGCATTATTGGATCCATTTGCAAAACATAAACAACTATCTGAATTCGATTACCAAAATCAGGGTGGGTTAAGATTTTGAAAAAAAGACATGTTTCCTTTGTTTTTAGGCTCCCTTTTCATTTTCTAATTTGTTTCTTGTATCATTTGTCACTTAATACTTTAAAGAAAACGTTAAAATCTTGATTCTTGTTAATTTGTTTTCTCGGATACGGCCCAATTTTGATCTAATTGGACAAGGTAACTCTGAGATCAAACAAAATCCAAACAAATAAGATAAATAAAAAAGGGAAGCACAAAATCTTTAAATAAGCAGATATAAGCTAATTCGAAGCAAAGTGAAACAAATTATAGACCAGGTTAAGAATATATTAATCAGCAAAAATGAATGAAGGAAAAAGGGAGAAAAGATACACTTGCCATTAAAATGGAATTACCCAAAAAAGATACACTTGCCATAAAACAAAGAATAAACAACAACGACGATGACGACCATGACGAAACAAAATAATGCTCAAAATCAGTTACTCGCCAATTAAACTTAAAAGATTACCAATAATCAATCAAACAGATGTTAATTCAAGCAAATTATAGCAAGGTTAAGAAAATAATCAAACAGATATTAATTCAAGCAAATTATTGCAAGGTTAAGAAAATAATCAAACAGATATTAATTCAAGCAAATTATAGCAAGGTTAAGAAAATAATCAAACAGATGTTAATTCAAGCAAATTATACCATATTCGACGACCCGGAAACCAAGCTCCGCGGCCCATTCTGAGACCCGTGCTTCTGATTCGTCACATTGGCGAGAGCCGGCCGCTTCTTCGCTACATACGGCTGTGCCCCCGCCGTGGCCTTCCCAAGATTCTCCGCATGCCTCTTCGCCAACGAAGATGAAGTAGACGTAGTAACCGACGAACGCCGATTCTGGTTCGACATTTTATAAAACCCAAACCCTAAAATGTAGAGTGTTCTATATCCAGAAACAAAAAACGAGGATGATCAAGAAAAATGGCTTCTTGCTCAGAAAACCGATCAAGAAAGCAGAGAACGGAAGGCAGTGATCGCAAGAAGCGAACTTTGATCTCGATAAGGAAAAATTAGGGTTTAGAAATTGGAAATTTTCGGGGGTTTTCTTGAAGTGAAATTGAAACGGACAGAGGGAAAGAAAAAAGCGTGTGGAGTGAAAGCAGAGCAAAGGAGCTGCGGAGACTGTAGAGAGAGAGAGAGAGAGAGAGAGAGAGAGAGAGAGAGAGAGAGATTGGAACTGTTGGTATTTAACATTAATTTATGCTTTTGAGGCGAAGGGGGAAAAAAGGCTTTTGATTTGAAATTCTGGGACTGATCACGACCGTTGGTTCAACTCGGTAATCGTCAGGAGAGCGGATGTAGGGAGGGGCCCATTGGCCCTACTCCAGTTTGAATTTTAAAGTTGTCCTAGTAACAGGAGCGGAATCGTGAACGACCAATCAAATGGCGAGGATGAATGTGAGAGTTTGGGATGTCATTGGTTTGAGGAGGTTTATTGGTTTGTTAACTGTGCCGAATCACAGGCTGGTATTGTAGTGTGTATATTTTGAATTTTTGAATTTAAACGGTAAGTTGGAATCTTGTCTTTTAATGTGTTAATTCCCACAGGCCACATCATCCCAATGTTGCTACAAGCCAAGGGACCAAGTTGCAAGTGGACACTGGAAATTGGGAGAAATTATTCAGTGCCGAGCGGGCATGAACATGTGGTGCCGAAACATGTATCTTTGGCCGTCCAAAAGTATGTTGGACAACTGAAATTTGAAAGAGAGAGAGAGGAGAGAGCAAGAGAAAGGTTTAGGTGCAATTTGGGCCATTCCAAACACTTTTAGATAGTTGAGATGCGTGCTCGAGCACCTCTTGTCCATGCCACTCAAACTGAAAAATTTCTCAAAAAATGGAAATGAATGATGAACCAAAAGAAACACTAATGCTAACGGTACCACACTAAAGGGTTATCGAAAATGTAAAAATGACTTGTTGGATTCACTTTTGAATAAAGTGAATCCCACAATAATAATCAAAACAACTTATTAATTTGAAAATATTTTCTTGAGTGACCTTACAAAACTAAATTTGTAAAAATGGTTGTCAAGTTTTCATTCAGAATTTAGGGTCACTTTAATATATTCAATGGAGCTAATTTTTTGCAAAGTCTCTCGAAAAATTATTTTTAAATGAACGGTTTGGATTATATTTGTGGGACACAAAAGATGGCCATGCAAGCCGTTGTACATTTTTGGTACCCAAATGAAAATGTTTGGTTCCTTTTTGAAGTGTAAAATTTTGCTTGCAAGAGTTTTTTAAAAAAATTTAAGAGATTTTTTAGTATTGGAAATAGACATTCAAATTTGAGGGATAATGTTATGAATGAGGAAAGTTTGTGAAATTTGTGGGTTAGGGATGGTATGATTTTAAAGAGAAGGGGGAATTGTTGAGCCTTAAGCACAACAAGGTGGTTGTGCCCACAAAACAAGCATTGTTCTGAGCTAAAAAATGTAATCTAAACTTTTCAGTTTGTAGAGTCTGGCTTGTAGAGCAAAGCACTTTTTTAGACAGTTACAAATGTCCAAAAAGATATACTATGGACAAATATGGTTTGTATATAAGTTACTGATATCCTATCAACTTGACTTTTTACAGGTTCGTTCTATATGTTAAGCTCTACTTAATAAACGGTTCATATTAACACTATTGATCCATATTTTCTAGTAATTTGTTTCAATCAAGTACAAAACTATTCTCGCTTATTTCTGTTTGTTATTTAGGGTCAAAATGAGCCTGTCTAACTTCTGATCAATATTCTTTTCTTTTTTTTTGTACTTCGGAATTATTTGATCAATATTCGAAGTGAGTTAAAATAGCATTTTTGAAGTATGTAGGACCTTAGAAACTAAGAGTACTAACATGGTAACTTGAAAAAGAAGAAGAAAAAAAAATAGTACACTTTTAAAATACAGAAGCAAAATCAGGAATTGTAAAGAAGCACGAGCTGAGCGCTCAAGTTGATGACTTATGCGCTCAATTCCTATGCTGAGCGCTCGGATCAAAGACAGTAGACGGATTGGTTTTGGTGAAGAGGGTCATGATTTATCATCTGTTTTATGTTTTAGGTCTTGTTATTTAGTTGCTTTTGTATATGTAGATTTGTTATACCATTAAACTGTAATAGATATATAGCACTTGTTCACACATTTCATGTCTTAAATAATCATAAACAATCATTTCATACACATTGCACAAGCCTACAACATACATGTTACCATTTTAAATTCCCCTTTTAATTGTTCCCCCATCCCTTATGTGAACAAAGTTGAGTCGTAATCATTTTAATATCTTACAAACACCAAGTAGAGACCAACCTCGGGTTGAGCAAACAGGGTGCCATAAAACATTTACCTTCTCGCAACCTAGCTCCTAAACTTAAGATATTACGGTGACGATGGACCAATAACATAAACTTTTTTTAAAAATAAGACATAATAGTCATTCAAGTTCGGTTCCTTGAGGACAATCCTCAAACCTTGGTGGCGACTCCGAATTGAAATTTCCATAAGGGTGTCCACAGTGCCCGTTTTCTAGGTACAGCCACCTTGCCCCCCTTCCCATTTAAAATGGGGATGTTCAAAACCGATATGAAAAGTTCAAAGCCGATATGAAAATGATTGGTCTCCGACCGAAATGGAAATTAACTTCACCTAATCTAATGGACCTATGATTTTCCAATACTCTATTTTCTTCAACTATAAGAAGAAGAAAAAAGGAAGAGCTATCTTTTCATTTTCACCAAGTTCCTAGCACCAAAGAATTGAATTTCCTTGTAAATTTTTTCTTTTCCTCCCCAATCTTCAATTTCGTCTTCCCAATTCAAAGATTGCTTAGCCAACTACGATTACTCCTCTTATAACGATTAAGGCACTTGTGTTAGGAGGGGTCCACCCAATCTGAAGTTTGTGCCTCGTGGCACATGAGGTCTTCTAGAAGATGGGCAAAAATCAGAGTTGCAAAAAGCAGCAATAGAGATGCAGGCATAGAAGTGAGTTTGGATTGAGTGCCTTATCATCATGGGAGCCGTTGGAAAGGCTCCTCTTTAGTCTGTTTACCCCTTTGTATGATAGATATTGAGGTGGGAGACGTGGCCGAAGAGATGTAGAAGAGAACAAGAAAGGCTTCTCCTCCGGAAGGGAGTTGAGTTAGCCAAGGCTCTAGTGAGGGGAAGAGCAAGAGGGTGAGTTGAGTAGAGTGGTGTCTCCTCCATTGTATTTGGGACCCAGGGTCCTGTTGTGCGGGTGCCGCATGGCACCGTGCCATGCGGTCATCCGACCGTCCATTGCGAAAATGCACAGCTCAAATTTAATCAAGCAATGGCTGGCTTAGATTTGCATTGAGCTCAGATTAAATCCGAGCCATGCATTTTCGCAATGGACGGCTCAGATGGCCGCATGACACGGTGCCATGCGGCACCTGCACAGCAGGCCCCCCAAATTCTTGTATTTGTATCTTCCCTACCGTATGTAATGAAATCCCTCCTCTCTCATTGACGTACCCAAGTTTGGGAAATCACGTAAAATTATTTGTGTATCTCTATGCGATTGGTGTGTGTGAGTTTATGGCCAAACCAATAGGGCTCGTTTGATTCACAAATTAACTCTCTGGGATAGGATTAACTGTATCACTTCCAGAGTTATCCCATATTTGGTTCTTGAATGACTCTCAGGATTATTAATCCCACGATTATTTTTATCTTTATATGGGAGGTACTATATAATCCCTGGGGGGAGGTGGGATTGGGTAGGATTAACAAAGATGGATTGTTTAAAAAAATATTTGAATGATATTGGAATTGTTCTCAAAAAGCATTTTCGAATTTTTTTAAATGTTTTAATTTATTTTTCAAAATCTTTATAAATAAAAAAAATTACAAAAAAAATCTGAAAAACAACATTTTTATTTTGAAAAAAATTATTTAAAAAAAATTGTTTTCAAAAAAAATATCTCAAATTTTTTTCGAAAATAATAATTTATCTAAATTTTTTTGTTGTTGTTTTAAAAATATTTTCAAAAAATAAATATATTTAAAAAAATCATTTTGGAAATTATATATAAAAAAAATATTTATTTTCAATAATATTTTGGAAATAATATTTTATCAGGAACTTCAATTTTTATTATTATTTTTTTTCAAGAATTCTTTTCCAAAAATGTTTTTAAAAAAATGATATTGATTGTTTTGAAAAAGTATTTTCAAAATTTTTTTTTCAAAGTAAATGTTTTTCAAAACTAGTTTTTGTTTTTCCAAAACTGTTTTCAACAAATATTTTATAAATGTGGTTCTTTTCAAAAAATATTTTTCTAGTTTTTTTATCCTATAAATAATCCCACGCGAATCAAACATGGGATTGAGTAGAATAAGGTATGGAATTAATACCAGGACAAATAATACAGGATTACCAATCTCAGGATTATTAATCTCATCTATTTTAATCCATGAATCAAACAAGGCTATGGAGCACAAAAATAGGTATCAGAGCTCTGGAGAGCAAAAATGGGTGTATGTTCAAATTTTCCCAAAAATAAATTTAGCTGAATCCAACGTTTGGTCACACCAATGTGAAGCTTGTCGATACAAGTTTAACTATGAAAATTGCGTGAAAAACGGACTACTAAAAAGGGAAAAAAGGAAGATGGGGTGATATTGTGTGGTTTGAACATTTAGAGGTTGTTACATCCCGGTCACATCAGACCCGGCTCAAATAAATCGGTTGTCCTTGTTTGACCAATGACTGGTCAAAGGTTGACCATTGACTTTGTCCACACCGAAAGGTAGTAACGCAATCTACCCTTGAAGTTTCAGTTTTATGCAATTTGGCACCTGAAGTTGCAGTTCTGCTCTTGGACAAGGTTCAGACAATTCCGGATTCATTCATGGACCCGGAATATTCAAATTTTGGTCAGGTTTTGCGGTATTGGACAGATCTAAGGTGATCAAGGATAATCGAACGTGATAAAGGTCAATCACGAGCGATCTAGATCAATCAGAGGCAAACGAGGTTGATCGATGGATGTTAAGAGTTGCAAGGGTGAACAGAAGGATGTCATGTTGGAAAGCACACATAGAGAAGTAAAGAAAAAATGGTGATATTTATTGTTGCTCGACATTGTAGTGGAGAGATGGACCCAAACCACGAAGTCCTATTATCAGGAGATGCAAATATTATTCAAGCTACAGGTAGAGTCGATCGGATGGTGATTTCTAGATACAACAAATGGAGGTCAACCTATACCTGTACAGGCTTATGAAGAGTGTGGTGACAAATGGAGCCGATGTCAAGCACAGGACAAGTAGTATGGGTGATTGGCAAAAAAAGAGTAGGATGAGGAGCAATTGTAGACCAACACAGTATTGGAGCAAAGGTATGAGGAGTCAACACAGTCGTACAAGCACGCCAAGAAAAGAATCAAGAGGTGTGTAAAATGCTGACCATCTACGATGACAGCATCAACTTGCTAGGGTGTTCATTAAGCTCCAAACAGAAGAATTGAGATGGTGAAAAGATAATGCATCACATGATTCTTTTTCTCTGTGGATTTGGGACCAGTTCCTCTCCAGATGTGTGGCCACATGATGAGGAAAGATGGAGTCACTAGACAGTGTCTTGACAGGTGGGCATAGGTGTTCGATGATTGACGAACTCAAATGATGGCACCCAGGGTGGGGCTGTGGACGTCTAATGGCAAAGGGAGTGGAACACCGAGGGCACTCTTGTCCAGGTGGAGTGCGATTGCATATGGTTCTCTGAGCAAGGGGAGCGAACATTTGGTTAAGGTGGACTGGATCAACAACAGACAATCAACCATATTTATTGTGTGTTCCTCATTGCACATGAGATCTTCTAGAACATGGGCAAAAATCAAAGTTACAAGAGAGGAGCAATAGAGATACAGACATTAACTGGGTATTGGATTGAGTGACTTATCATCATAGTAGCCGTTGGAAGGGCTCCCCTTTGGCCTATAAAGTTTGTGTACTCATTTGTATGGCAAGAGTGAGGTGTGCTAGAGTTGGAGCTTTAGAAGAGAGCAAGAGTGGCTCCTCCTTTTCGAGGGAGTTGAGTGAGCTAGGGCTCCGATGAGGGTTAGACAAAGATGGTGAATTAAGTAGAGTGGTATTGTCACGCCCTGATTTTCTTTATAAACATGAATACATATCTTCCACGTGAAGGTCAAAGCCATCCATAGTCAAAGTCATAAACAACCCAAAAATAAAAGGAAGTCAAAGAGAGTCTAACGTACTCGAATATAATTACATGAGTATTATAGTTCACAATTTTACAACTAAAAGCAATGAATTACAACTTAGGTGTTCATCTTTTCCAAAATACTTCTAATCCAAGAGAATCTCCTAACTAGTCCAATGAGCTATCAAAAGATGAAGTCTTACATGCACTCCCACACCCCAAGCCATGATCAACTTAGTTGTGTACCTGAAAATTTTAAGGGTGAACTCACTAGCCCAGTAGAGAAATGTCTAACAAACCTAAGTGAAATGAAATGTACATGAGCGATAGACAAGAATGTATAGGTCATGTAATAAGAGTTAAGCGAGAGTTTACATGGTTAAAAGGCTTGAAAACCACACATAAGCTATTAGATTTCATACACTATCGTCACTCGTGTCCAACTCGTACTCGACACGCCACATCTGTCCTCCACGTTCACCATATGCACCTCATTCCTTTTAAACATTTAATTATTCTTCGGACATGCCATATAGGCTCTATGTCACTCTGGGCATACCATGAAGGCCCCGTGTCACTCCGGCCATACCCCATTTGGGCCTAGTGTCACTTCGGGCATACCCTTTTGGGCCCCGTGTCATCATTACCACATTCTAAACTTCATTTCATGGTCGTTAATATCATTGCTAGTCCGGTTCTAGTACTAAAAATAACACGTCCCAAGCGCAGAACTAAACAAAATCGACGTAGCACAATATCCGGAAGTTTGGAGTCGAATCCTCAGGGACGGACTCGGTGTTCAACCTAGAAAACGGGGCGCTTGTTTGAATTGGCTCTTAGGTAGCCACCCTTCGATTTAATTGAGTGATTAACTACAGTGAACTAACGGACAAAATTCTGGATTTTATCAAGTAATTAAAAGCAAACGCGACCATCGGGATCCTAACACCCATAGTCAGTACTAAATCCTTTCACCTTTTCCGTTCCTTAAAGATATATCTTCAAATTAGGATTTTCTCTCTCGAGGGCGAGACATTGCTTTTGCTACCCCATGCGCCACGAAGAATGAATTGTTTGACCCATTCCCCATTCGTGTGGGTTTCAACAATGACAGAGCTTGACCGTTCTTAGAAATCCTAATATGAAGATTTTAAAATAACTGTGCGGAAATAAGTGAACAGATCTGGTTCTGGCCATGACGTGCTATTCACCCCATGGCCTTGTCTATAGAAATTTACGCTAGCATGATGATAAAGATCAACATGAAAATTGAAATCCTATAACTGTGCATGAGTAAAAACAATCAATAAAATACGCTTCAACTCTACCAACCACAGAGAAACAAAGAACCGATGAATTAATTCTTGAAATTTTGAACAAATATTGGAATCTGCAAAGAAGCCAGAACAAAAATCGTTAAACAAAAGCAACGTCAAGAACAGAAACTACCTGCCTAGGGTTTTTGAACTCCAAATATGCAAAATCTAACTAAAATTCTTATTTTTCCTCTCCCCTTTTAACTAATGCTAAAACACGTATTTATAGTAATCACCCTGCAAACACATTAAAACAACATCATTCAGCTTCAAACCCAACCACTCGGTATCGTACACCTGAGAGTTGTAGCGATACCGAGTCCCTTGACTTCTTTGTTGACTGTTGAGCTGTAGGTAGGGATACAACCCTTATATGTGGCGAGACCAAATATTCTGGACAAAAACTATACCCTTCTAACCAATTTGTATCGATACTACTGTGGATAGCAGCGATACTGAGTCCCTCTGGCCTGCTTCCTTCAAAATCGAGCTCGAACCCTCGATTCCTGCGCCTAACTCCACTTCAAGCCATGCATAATACACGCCAAAAATCATTTAACTTGAAAAATCCATAAAGACACCAAAAACACCGATGTGCACGCATTAAACGGAAAATAAAAATTAAATCGTACGTCTAATGCGCTAAATCCCCCTACTTAGGCGCTTATATTTACAATATTGCGTGCCTATCACACCCCCCAACTCAAGCGTTGCTCGTCCCGAGCAACAGATGAATCAAAGGCACAAAATAAAAGGCAACTATACGGGGATACTAGAGTTATGCAAGATGTATAAAATTCAGTTCACCTTCAAAATTTCTAACTCATTGCCACCTTTAACTCGAACACATGCATGCCCTAGCAAACAATTGAAAAATCTTGCACAAAAGTGACTCGGAGATAAGTGCATCCACAAAATTACAATGTCACTCAACTCGCACCCCATGTGAGGCAAAAACTACCACATATTCAACATAAGACATAAAGCAAGCATACAAGAGCGCGATATGCGTGCTATGGGTCAACTAAGGGCTTTTTTGGCTCGTAATGACCGTGGTAACCAAGAAGAAAAGGCAACATGCAAATGCATGACGACCTATACAAGCACAAAGGTAAACTACCCAAGTTGGCCACCACTTGGACTCACACATATACTAACACAATCCACGCAACAATAAACAACCATACTACCAACATAAAATCTAACACCACAGCGTTCGATTACATAAAATACATCCCCAACACGTAGGTAATAAACACACC